>WEIU01009083.1:286036-306706 GCA_013389925.1 Aegithalos caudatus
GGCCAGCGCTGCAGTGCCAGCCCGGGGCGGGTTGGGGCTGCTGGCCAGGGCACCGCGCTGACAGCCGCCCCGCTGGCCCCAGGGCTCCATTGGAAGCCCGGCTGTCTTGCTTGCCCCGCTGCCTTCTCCCGGCCCAAGGCAGAAATAACCGAAGGCACCCGGCTACAGAGGACGGGAGAGTTTTCCTTTAGGACAGCTGTTTTGGCTTCCTCGCAAGAGATGAGTTGCTGACTCAGTTTAATATCTGGTGTCTTCAAAGCCTGCTTTATCACAACTCTAAACTGATACTTGCTGCCAGTGTTTCTATTACCCATAGGCTCCAAAGCCAGTAAAGTTGCTGTCTAAGCTTTCTCACGGATCCTCTTAGTAGCACTATTGCTTGGGAAAACGGAGTTCAGGTTCGCTGTAACTTTCTCTTTTTCTTTTCAATGAAGTACTGGCCAGACTGGCAAGAAGACGACAACCTGTGTAAGCCCAGGCCTCTCCCAGTGTGGAGGACATGGCTTCGGGCATTGGATCTCCATCACCATGCTCAGGGGGCAGTGATGATGATGATATGGAGATCCTGTTGAACAACGCTATCCCCCAGCATCCAGGTATGCCAAGTCTGCAGGGCATGCATGTGGAGTGGGGATAATGTTGGTCTCAAGCTGAATATGTGAAATGCGTTGAGGATTGTAATTTTTTTTTTTTTCTGCAAATCATGCGTATGTTTTTGCTATCGGAGTCCCAGGGTTACTTTGAAGTGAGAGGCTTGTGGCTTTGTGTCAGGTGGGAGCTGACTTTGTTCCAAGCCATTGCAGGTTGTCAGGGCCTGTGCTTGGAAGAGGTGTAGAGGATGGAGGCAGAGCATCCAATTCTGACGGGGTACTGAGATGCTCAAAAGTTTCAATTTTCATGAATGGGGAAGGGGAATAGGGGCTAGTATGTGAAAGGGCAGGTTGCCTGGCTTGCTTTCATCTGGGAACTCAGACCGGCTGACGTCCAGAGAAAACTGCCCTGGGCTGTTGCGTGACCCACTTTCCTTCATCACCACACCCAATTATTGAGGTTTCTTGTGATTCTTGCTCCGTGCTGCTTGCTCACCTTTGCTTTTTTTTTTAGTCCATGTATCTTGCTTTTTCCCTTGTGTTTGCATCCTCATCATCAACAGGAGGCTTGAGTTAGAGCCCTGGGAATTCTTCTAGTTTGCTTTTTTGTTGTTGCTGCTGCTGTTGATGACCTGCTCTCTGGACACACATCTGGATTCTTCACTTCCTTGTGATAAAGGAGTGATGTATATAGTCAATTGTAGGACAAGTGTGGGATTTCCTACTAACTTGTATTGGAGTGTTGTAGTGTCATATAAGAGAAGTGCAACTGGAGAAGGGAACATGGTGTCGTGGGTTTCTGGATTTTTGTTTATTTGGTGTTTTTTTCTTAAACCTTATCTCTGGAGTTTTCTGGCACTTCTGAGATCTTGTGTGGAATGGGACTGTCAGTAATGAAAATATTTATGAAAAAAAACTTAAAATCACTGCAAAATGGAAAGGTTTAGGTGATACCTTGTAAAGGGTGGGTCATTAGAGGCTCTAAATCAGAACTTGGGTGAGAAGATGCATGATCCTTGAAGGACTGGTCTTGCAGCACCATGGGAGCAAAGACACATCCATTGGTTGGGAATATGGCAGCAGCCAGGTACAGGACTCCAGGTTCTGAGACCTCTATGTGCTGTTTCAACCCCGGCTGTGGTACCTGCTGTGACCTGTGGCTTCCTGCATCCTGCCCAGCTCGGGTGGTCAGGAGGCCATTTTCCCTTGGAGGGAGACGGAGTGACTCTGGCTGTGTGCAGTGGGCGGGGCGGCAGGGGAGGGCGGGTGGCCGCGCTGCTCCCGCAGCCTGCCACAAAGAGAAGGAAGGGCTGTCTGGCTGCCCCTGGGGCCAAGGGCAGCCAGGGAACGGGGGCACGCAGATGGAAGTGCGCACTGGTGCTGGGGAATTGGCACGCATTCTGGTCAGGCAGTCAGCTTGCTAGCTGCTGGGGCTGGGGGAAGGTTCTAATTTGGAACAGAATAGAGTTGCTGAGTAACAACTTCCCTATGGAGGAGGGAAAGTAGTGGCTTACTGGCCTGTGTTTTGTGTGCAGCTGTAGGATGTTCTGTACTGCTGAGGAGGCTAGGTGGTTTCTTTTCTGGAGATCCACGGACTGAAAACAGTATCCTACTGAAAACAGGTTCTCAAATGCATTTGCTGTTTTTCCCCCTTCAGTTGTGGCCATCTGTTTTATGCTGTTTCCTCTTTTTGCTGGGTTATGATAAACTTTTTGTCCATGAGTTCTGAGTGCAATTCCGCTTGGAGAAGCAAGACTGTGGAAATAGGTGATATTGGGAGGGGGGTAACCATGTTAGATGGTACCATAGGATACAATCTTTGAGTATCTGTTGTGAAGGGTAAGAGTTGTAACCACCTCTGTTTGTAAGTGTGTAGCAAGCAGCAGACACCTTGATCTCCGTGAATGGGGCTATATTGTGGTGCCACATGGGGATGGAATGAAACTTGTTGCCTTTTCACATCAGAACATGAAGAGGAGCCAGAAGAAGAGCTTCTATCAGAGGCTGACACTCCCAAAATCAAGAAAAAGAAGAAGCCCAAGAAACTGAAGGAGCCCAAAGTGCCCAAGCTCAGCAAGCGTCAGAAGAAGGAGGTAAGAAAAGGATGCCTAAGGTCACACTCTAAGATACGGATATATAGGGTGCGAGTGGTTACTGTTGTTGGCTGATAGGAGCAATCTTTTGGATGAATCCTGTAGAGCTTGGGAAGAGAGCAGTACTTAGTGTTTATCCCAGGGTATTTTTTCATGCCTGATCTCTCCCTCCCTCCCCAGCTAGGGGACAGCTCTGGTGAAGGGAATGAGTTTGTGGAGGAAGAAGAGGAGGTTCTGCGCTCTGACAGTGAGGGCAGTGACTATACCCCTGGGAAGAAGAAAAAGAAGAAATTAGGACCCAAAAAAGAAAAGAAAAACAAAGCCAAGCGCAAGGAGGAGGAGGAAGAGGAGGAAGAAGATGATGACTCAAAGGTAACAAACTGCCCTGCTTGCTTCTCATTCCATGTATCTGATTTGGGGGATCATTGTGCTCTCCCTTTGTGATTGCACAGGGAGTTGGGACTATGTAGTCTCTTCATCCACTAGACCCTCTTGACTTGACCTTTTACCCACCTTGCATTCTTCCTTCTCTACTGCCTTAAGCACACATGGAATTTATATTGAATCCAAATATTTTTCTCATTTCCACTGATCTGCTATTGCAGCTGTGTCCTATGGTAGTGATAAGCACATGCGGGGGAAGAAAATTCCCTGGGTCATCTGTGGAATGTGGAAGATGTGTGGAAGTTCTGCTCAGAGTTGCCATGATTCTCTTTTCATAGGAGCCAAAGTCATCTGCTCAGCTCCTGGAAGACTGGGGCATGGAGGATATTGATCACATCTTCACAGAAGAGGATTACCGCACACTCACCAACTACAAAGCTTTCAGCCAGTTTGTCAGGTGGGCTACAAGCATACACTTGGAATTACTCGGGAACAAAAAAAGATGGGACAAAAACTAGATTCCTTGATTTTGGAACCTCAGTGCACGCTAGTGTAGTACCTAGAGTGCAAACTGAAGCAACAGTAAAATAATTGATCCCCAGCTTTTGCTTTTTTTTTTCAGTCATCGTGATGATGCAGGTCTCCCAGTCCCCTTTCTTCCCTACTATGCTAAATTTCACTTATTTTTTTCAAGCTCCCCAACATTTCCGTCTTTCACATGGAGTGAAGGATGAGAGTCAGGAGAATCATTGGCTGTTGAGATCAGAAATTAGAAAGGAATTTAGTTTGAGATAAAGATGCTGATGGGGGGCATTATCTAGAGGAATAATCTATATTTCAGGGTGGTTCAGTAACCTTTCCTTCATTCCTTAACTGTACACAGGCCACTTATCGCAGCCAAGAACCCTAAAATAGCAGTGTCGAAGATGATGATGGTACTGGGAGCCAAATGGAGGGAGTTTAGCACAAACAACCCCTTCAAGGGAAGTTCAGGTGCATCTGTGGCGGCTGCTGCAGCTGCAGCTGTTGCAGTAGTTGAGAGCATGGTGACAAACGTGGATGCTGTCCTGCCGCAGCCCCCCGTAGATGTGCCACTCAGGAAGGCCAAGACAAAGGAGGGCAAAGGTGAGATGAAAAGTTTGGCAGGAGGATAGAACATGAGTGGTGTCAAGGCAATAGCCCTTCTGACTCTGCCTCCTGTGTTCCCAGGACCCAATGCCCGGCGGAAGCCAAAGGCCACTCCTCGTATTCCTGATATCAAGAAACCTAAAACAAAGAAGGTGGCACCACTGAAAATCAAGCTGGGAGGATTTGGTTCCAAGCGTAAAAGATCATCGGTAAGTGATGCTCCTTTCTTGACCTTGTGAGGAGGTCATGATGTGATGGTGATGCTGGGGTGAGTGTCTGATTGCTGCCCCCCAGCATGTGAGTCTGAGTATCAAAGCTTTTCTCTTTCCTACCTCAAGAGTGAAGATGATGATCTGGATGTGGAGTCTGACTTTGATGATGCCAGCATCAACAGCTACTCTGTTTCAGATGGATCTACAAGCCGTAGTAGCCGCAGTCGCAAAAAACTCAAGGCTGGGAAGAAGAAAAAGAAAGGTACAGATACTTGCCAACACTTGGAGACAAGCGTAGCAAAGTGTGTGGAAAGATTAGAGGGATGTCTGTGTGGACTTTTGATGTTTAACAGCGTACTTGAGGGAGAACTGATTGTGAAGGAAGAATCTGATGTTATTTTGAATAACGAAAGGTTTTTCAGAAATTCTTTCAGGAGTTCTTTGTTAGGGAAATAGATGCAGTGCTGAGTTTTCCTGGCCTTAACTGTACCTTTTATTCACGGGTGGAAGGGGGCACAAAAGGACTTTGCTCCTGTTTCCATGTCTTCCTTCTTGGCCTTTTTACTTATATAGAGTAAAAGTTTTGTGTTCTGGATCTGTAGATGGCTATGTAGGCTGTTGGGAGAATACCCTTCCTGGCTATGGGAAACTTGTACCTGTGGCTTGTGTTATGGTAACTCCTCATCACCCTCTGCAGGTGAGGATGACTCCACAGTGGCTGTGGATGGCTATGAGACTGATCACCAGGACTACTGTGAGGTGTGCCAGCAGGGAGGAGAAATCATATTGTGTGACACCTGCCCTCGTGCCTACCACATGGTTTGCCTGGACCCAGACATGGAGAAAGCTCCAGAGGGCAAATGGAGCTGCCCACACTGTGTGAGTATTGGATTCCCCAAATGGTGCAAGAGATCATGTGTGAGGGGGGATGTCAAGTGACCTGGGGCTGTTTCTGTGGTAATGAAATAATCACTTTGTTTTTCTGATTTCCCTCTCCATAGGAAAAAGAAGGCATTCAGTGGGAAGCAAAGGAGGATAACTCTGAAGGTGAGGAAATCCTGGAGGATGTAGTTGGGGATGCTGAGGAAGAGGATGACCACCATATGGAGTTCTGTAGAGTCTGCAAGGATGGAGGAGAGCTGCTGTGCTGTGATGCCTGTCCTTCGTCCTATCACATCCACTGTCTGAATCCCCCACTGCCTGAGATTCCCAATGGAGAATGGCTGTGTCCTCGCTGCACTGTGAGTTTCTGCTATCACCATTCTCCTATTGCTGAAAGAGGTGATTGATCTAATCCCTTTGGATCATCATATTTCTATGGAAATACATGGTCCTTTGAAGACTGTCTCCTCATACACTTTTGTCACGAAGCTTAAAGGTCTGACTTTTTGTAGCGGTATTGTGCCTTGATTGATTGCTTTTTCCAGACAGTGGGAAGAACCAGGCTACAGTCTGTTTTGCACTGTTGTAAGTTTTGTAATGCTAAGACTTTTCTTATTAGATGGTTAGGAGAAATACCATGCTTTTCCAGAAAGTTCTTGAAATAGCTAGTATAAATTGTGTTAACTGCTTTCATTTGGTGAAAAAACCTAAAGGTGATGAAGAAAAAAAAGCTGCTTATGTTGGGCGCTTGGTTCTACAACAAAATATTTTTTGCACAAACTTTCAATGAAGTTGTAGTTGGGCAGACTACTGGGCTCGTCAAGCCTAGCAAATTCTATCTGTGTAGTGAAAGCATAGAAGTGACTCTGTTTCTGCTCCTCAGTGCTCCCATGTTAGAGTACAGACACTGTGATGCATTGAGCTCTGTTTAACTTCCCAGTGCCCAGCTTTGAAAGGAAAGGTGCAGAAGATCCTGATCTGGAAATGGGGCCAGCCCCCAGTTGGCCCCGCACCACCACGTCCACCTGATGCAGACCCTAATGCTCCACCCCCGAAGCCTCTGGAGGGTCGGCCTGAAAGGCAGTTCTTTGTCAAGTGGCAGGGCATGTCCTACTGGCACTGCTCCTGGGTGTCAGAGTTGCAGGTGAGTGGAGGAACCTAACGATGGCTTAAGGGTGGGAAGTTGAGCCTAAAACACCTACTGACTGCTTGTGTCCTGACTGCAGCTGGAGTTGCACTGCCAGGTGATGTTTCGTAATTACCAACGCAAAAATGATATGGATGAGCCACCCTCGGGAGACTTTGGAGGGGAAGAAGAGAAAAGCCGAAAGAGAAAAAACAAGGACCCCAAATATGCTGAGATGGAGGAGCGTTTCTATCGATATGGGATCAAACCAGAGTGGATGATGATCCACAGGATCCTTAATCATAGGTAGGGGGTGTAACAAAGAGGATTTTCAACAAAGACCTTAAGCAAGGCTAAGGGAGAGGGGATGAGCTAAACTGCAGTATGACTGGGAGAAACAGCAGGAGTTCTTTGTTGGTGTGACATACATTGTTGTTCTGTGTCTGCTGCTTCATTGAGTTCGTCCTTTCCGTTTGAATGGATTGGGGGAATACTGCCATCTCACTGTGCTTGAGACTTACTGGTTTCTTCTGCAGTGTGGATAAGAAGGGCAATGTCCACTATTTGATTAAATGGAGAGACCTACCCTACGACCAGGCATCCTGGGAAAGCGAAGATGTGGATATTCAAGATTATGACCTCTACAAGCAAGCCTACTGGAATCACAGGTAGGAAAAATATCTGGAGGTTGCTTTCCCCTTCCCTTCCCTTCCCTCAAGAGATTGT
This sequence comes from Aegithalos caudatus, assembly GCA_013389925.1. NCBI lineage: Eukaryota > Metazoa > Chordata > Aves > Passeriformes > Aegithalidae > Aegithalos > Aegithalos caudatus. Next base: position 293,178 of record WEIU01009083.1, read on the forward strand.
ACTGCAGTTTGTCAGCCTCTAGCACTGGCTGTAATAATGAATGGAAATGGGCAAGAAGCATCTTCTTGTTGCTGACTCCTTATGCCTTTGGGCAGGACCTTGCCAGTTCAGGAAGGTTCCAGCCTTGTTCTCTTGAGCCTATTTGAGTTGGGTGATTGCCCTCCTCTTCTCTGCAATAGTTTTCTCTCCATCTGTTAATAAAAAGCCGTTAAACTTGCGTGTACTTGGGACTGTGTCTGCCTAGGGAGCTGATGCGAGGTGAGGAGGGCAGGCCTGGTAAGAAGTTAAAGAAAGTGAAGATGCGGAAACTGGAAAGACCCCCTGAGACTCCCACAGTAGATGTAAGTTACTGTTTTTTGCTTTGGAGCCATCAGATAGAGCTGTTTATTTTGGGGTGCCTGCAGGAAACCAAAGAGTGAACATCATATGGTTCAGAGCTTCCTCGTAGCCCGAAGAATAAATGGCATTAGAGAGGCTCCAGACAAATGTCCACTGGGTCAGACTCTCGAGCTCTTGATGAAAGGGTTTTACAAAAAAGAATGGCTTCTTGTTGGATGCCTTTGGCCATTTGGAAATTGGGTTTGGTGCTAGTCTGGTTGTCATCTGTGAAGCATCATCTCTACTAGTGAATATAATGGTGGCTAAGAAAGGACTCTTGTTAGTTATCTTAAGTGAGTAAAAGGATTCTAACTCTTCCTTCTTTCCGCTATAGCCAACAGTGAAATATGACCGGCAACCGGAGTACCTCGATGTAACAGGGGGGACCTTGCATCCCTACCAACTGGAAGGGCTGAATTGGCTGCGCTTCTCATGGGCTCAGGGCACAGATACAATCTTGGCTGATGAAATGGGTCTGGGAAAGACTGTTCAGACAGCAGTGTTCCTGTATTCCTTATACAAAGAGGTGAGAGCTGGGAGGTCACTGTCCAGGGAGATTCTGCCTGCGTTAGTGATTGCAGTCATCTGATGCTCTTACTGACTCTGTTTGTAGGGCCACTCAAAGGGTCCCTTCTTGGTGAGTGCACCTCTGTCCACAATCATCAACTGGGAGCGGGAATTTGAGATGTGGGCCCCAGATATGTATGTAGTGACCTACGTCGGGGACAAAGACAGCCGGGCCATCATCCGTGAGAACGAGTTCACTTTTGAGGATAATGCCATACGTGGAGGCAAAAAAGCATCCAGAATGAAGGTACAGAACTCTGCTGTAACACAAGCCTGTATTGAGATGCACTCAACTGGCTTTCAGCAGCTGAGATTCAGACACCCTACTGTCCCTGGGAAATGATTATGCTTGTAGTTTCCAAGGGGAAATAACTGCAAATTGATGACAAGTGGGCGTTTAGACTCTTGCTGTAGACTGTTTAAACATTCCTGCTAGTCTGAACTGATTCAGTACTGGAGAAAGATAGTTGACTAAGGTAATACTGACCCTAGGCAAGTCTCTCTCTCTTTCCTACTTAACCTGTGAAGTTAAGTCTTCCCTACTTAACTGTGAACTTTGCATCTTTTCTACAGATCTAAGTTGATATCAGAATTGCCACTGTGTGTAAAAGATAAATATGCAAAAAAAGTATGAATTTTTTCATCCTGAGGAATTGGCTGACAGGCCATACCCAGACATATGAGAATTTGCATTTTGTGCCCAGACAGGAAGGAAGAGCCTGACCTAGGTGGCTACTTTTTGTAGAACTTAAGTCTTCCTAGTAAAACCAAGATGGAAGCTAAAGCATTTTCAGTGGCAGAGGCAGATAGACTAATTTCCTTCCTTTTGAAATGGTAGCCTTAATAGTAATTTAAAATCCCATGTTATAAGCTATTTATCTTTTGATGTCTTAGCTTTCTGATGAGCCACTCTTCTCCAAATCTCACTTCTCTTAACATGCTTCTACTTACTACTTACTTAGTATAACATCTCTGTTGGAGTATTGGGCATCTGTCCAAAAGTAGCAGGTACTGAGGGGGTTGAGGAGACTTACATGTGTTGAGAGCAATAGGGAATTAAAAGGTTAAAATGGTTTGGGCAGCATTTCAAATCCTGCGACAGGAGACTTGGGGTATGGAAAGTTCTTAATGTGCTGTTGACCAGGGCTCATCAGGATAACTTGGTGGAGGAACACTGCATCCTCTGTCCCGTTACATGTTCATCCTTTTCCTTTGCAGAAAGAAGCTGCTGTCAAGTTCCATGTGCTTCTCACCTCCTATGAATTGATCACAATTGATATGGCCATACTAGGCTCTATTGACTGGGCCTGTCTCATTGTGGATGAAGCTCACAGACTGAAGAACAATCAATCTAAGGTACAGAGAAGCATAGGTGGTTCATGGGCATGGCATATGTTGCAAGGGAGAGAGACAGCTCTTAGTCATTTGTTCAGTAGTGAATTTGATGTGTTATTAAAAAGAAAAATCAACAGCCTGCATTTGGTGGAGATCAGCTATCATTGGCAACAAGTTTACTCAAACAGATCACTGGTTAAAATAGCTCTCTTTCCACATTAATGGGCAATTGGTAAAAACTGAAAAACCTGGATGTGGTTGTTGCTCTCAAATACAAAATGACTTCTCTGAAAGCAGATCACATACCTGCACCATCTCTATCCTGAAAAGGTTTACCATGCTGAGCATAAAACCTACTCCATGAGCAGAATCACCCTGCTTACAAAGTAGGCTTGCTCTCTGCATTCACCTGGCTTTGAAGCAGAACTAATTAGGTGTTGCAGAAATTGAAGGTGAGCAGAGGTGTTCAGAAATGCCTAGGTAGGTGCTGAAAGCCATATAGCTGCTTTAATATGAGGCTGCACCCTAACTAGGCTTGTTTGAATTGAGTAGACTTGACTGTACTTAATCCAGCCCCTCCCTAGGCCTTGTGCCTTAATTCTGGTATTGATTTGTCTGGCTTCAGCTGGATTCTAGTGCTCAGTACGCCAAAAACAAGTATTATTGGAAAGCTGGTTTTAGAGGTTCTTGAAGACTGTAAGACAAAATTGCTGCTTGATTTCTTTTTTTGTTTTGTTCAAATGGCTTTAGTGTTTTGGATCTTGGCATGAGGCATCTTCCTGAGACATCACAGCTGTGCTTGCAGTTCAGTTTCTAGATCTTATTTTTGTTGTAGGCACTAAGACTGGATGCTGTTCTATGCTTAGCATTGAAACCATTGGAAGCAGGAATGAATGCTTACTATTAATATTCATTAATTGAAAGAGGATGTAAAGGCTCAGGGTTACTCTGTGACACTGTGCAGAACCATTAAATCTTTTTCTACAGCAGTTTCCTGTCCTGTAAGAACAGTTTATAGGTGTTTGGCTGCAAGGTAGATGGGTCAGATGCTTCTTGACAAATTTGGGTTATCTCCTAAAGTTTTGCAGATATTATTAGTAACTTTCACATTTGATTCCAAAATAAGAATATTGTTAACTGTAATTACATAGAAAGATAAATCCCTGTGGAGGCCACTAGAAGTAGTCCTCTGGTGCAATAACCAAAACATAAGTAATTTGGGTTTTGTTTGCCATCTAGTACAGCTGCTTTCATGAAGTTTGACCTTGTACCATGCTAAGTGTAAGATAAGCAAAGAAATGGCCAAGCTCATAAATAAATTACTGCTTTACTGTCAGTTTGTGCAGGTGAACATGATACACTTGTGCTTTTCAGTGCAGTACTATAACTGCTCACTACATCTGTCTGGAATTACTTCATTGTTGTGAAAACCAGTGCAAATTTACCTTCAAGACACATTGGCAAACCCTTAGTTCTTTTTCTCCTCTGCTTGTTCAGAGCTCTGGAACACTGCCAGGAGTGATATGAATAGGAAGAGTCACTTAGTTATTTCTAGAATTCTCAAGGCAGAGTAGTTGTAGGAATGTGGAACACTAATTTAGCAAGAAAAAATACATAGTACAGCAGTCTAGAAATGATTTGTGGTCTGAAAGAGATTGTAACTTGTAAGAGCAAAGGAAACCTACTAGAACCTGACGGCTCAGAGGATTTGCTGCAGTCATGGTTTAGCTATGCAGAACAATGATCCAAGTAAGATCAGTCTAGTAACCCTGACTGGAATGTGAACTACTTGGAACTCTTGTCCAAACAGCTGATGTGATCTAAATTGAACCCTGGATTGGTGTCAACTTACTTTCTAGAATTTTTTTTGCAAGCCTATGACTTAATAAGCCTTTGATGTATTTGTGTGTGTGTTCTGGTTTATTTTCCCACTTTTCCCCCTCTTCTCTCTTTTCCAGTTCTTCCGTGTGCTGAATGGTTACTCCCTCCAGCACAAGCTGCTGCTTACAGGAACTCCCCTGCAGAACAACCTGGAAGAACTGTTCCACCTGCTGAACTTCCTGACGCCCGAGAGATTCCAGTATGTCTTGCAGTGCAAGTCAGCCTGCCTGTCTCGTCATTCCTTTCTCCTCACTTGCTCTTTTGCTCCTTTTTCTTTGTGCCATTTGCTGAGTGTCTGTTTCCCTGCAGTAACTTGGAGGGCTTCCTAGAGGAGTTTGCGGATATTGCCAAGGAAGATCAGATCAAGAAGCTGCACGACATGCTGGGCCCACATATGCTGAGGCGTCTCAAGGCTGATGTTTTCAAGAATATGCCATCTAAGACTGAACTCATTGTCAGAGTGGAGCTGAGTCCCATGCAGAAGTGAGTGTGGGGATGGAGAGAGCACCTGCTGTTGAGCTGCTGTTTCTCTGCTCTGCAGTTTCAGAGAGGGTGCTGCAACAGCCTTACCCTTATTCCGCAGGGTTTTCTGCGCATGGGCTGCCACTAGAGCAGACGGGAGACAGAGGAATCCTCTGCTCTGGTGTAAGGGATAAAGAGATAGTGAATGCCACTGGCTGGTAGAGCCTAGGTAGCTGGCAGGTAATGCCAGAAGCTGTGCAGAGTTTAGCAAGAGAAGAATAGGTTAGTCATTCTCATTACAACTGTCTGAGTTGTTTTATTTTCTTTTTTTTTTTTTTTTTTTCAGGAAATGTTATAAATACATTTTGACAAGAAACTTTGAGGCACTGAATGCACGGGGTGGTGGTAACCAAGTCTCATTGCTCAATGTTGTTATGGATCTGAAGAAGTGCTGTAACCACCCCTACCTCTTTCCTGTGGCTGCTATGGTATGTCCAGTCACTTATTCTGTATAAGCAAATTCCCTGCTGGCTGTTATCAGGCAGCCAGTTAGCTCCCTAGGTGAGGCATGGTGGGGTTCCCATTTCTCTCTTTTTGCTTCTATGTGTTTTTTTCATCCTGTGTTTATTTGCTGGAACGTGCTGGAAGGCCATTTCTTTTCCAGCACATTCATATGACAGGTAGGAGCTATCTTTTCACCCACGAGGTGGTGAAGACTGTAAGAGCATGGACTAAGTAGGAAAAGAGGAGGATATGTAGGAGTCAAATTGCAAGAGAACAGGCACAGGTGTTCCATACAGGCAGTGCTATACCTTTGGTTGTGCCAAGCTAAGTGACCAGGTGTGAGCCAGCATCAGCTGGGGACTAAGACCAAGTTACATCCCTTCGAGCTGTTTTTGTCCCTTGCCCTTTATTCCCTCTTTCTCTTTTTCCTTTTAGGAAGCTCCAAAAATGCCAAATGGCATGTATGATGGTAGTGCACTCATTCGAGCCTCTGGAAAGCTGTTGCTGCTCCAGAAGATGTTAAAGAACCTGAAGGAAGGAGGCCACAGAGTGCTCATATTCTCTCAGGTATATGGAGGAAAACATTTAGGCCTGGAATGCTTTTTCTGGGAAAGAAGTCTGTTGATCTGGTCCCTCACTCTTCTGTGGTGGTGTTTTTCTGATCTGCAGATGACTAAAATGTTGGACCTTCTAGAAGATTTTTTGGAACACGAAGGGTACAAATATGAGCGGATTGATGGAGGAATCACAGGGAACATGCGTCAGGAGGCTATTGATCGCTTCAATGGTATAGAGCCTCCTACTTTTTCTGTCAAATGAAAGCTTGCCTTGTATGTGCTTATTGCTCATCATGGGATTGTGCCCTAAGTCTTCTCTTGCTTTCCTGGAATCTTAAATTAGTAGCAATTCCCTGTCAGGTGATGTGGGTCAGTTACAAATCCTTCTTTGAGTACTGCACACTCCCCTGATTACTTTTGTTCTCTTTTTTTTAAATCTAAGCTCCTGGAGCTCAGCAGTTCTGCTTTCTGCTTTCAACTCGAGCTGGGGGTCTTGGTATTAACTTGGCCACAGCAGATACTGTGATTATCTACGATTCAGACTGGAACCCCCACAATGATATCCAGGTGAGTCTGAATGAGATCACTCACTATGGACTAATCCTGAGGAAGAGAAGAAATTAAGGCATCAGAAAGAGTGAAGGAGTATGAGGCTTCTCCTCTAGAAATATGCAAAATTAGAGCAGTGAGGATGGGTAGAGGTGGGAAGTGAAATAGCGGAGGGATTTTCTAGGGCACGGCCTTCACTGATGCTAAGAGCCAAACGTGAAGGCAGAGGTGGCAAGCTTGTGGAGGTAGGTGGGGTTATAACAGACTACTGCTTGTGCAGCTGTAGATTGTTCTGAGCACATCTCTCTTCTAGGCCTTCAGCCGTGCACACAGAATTGGACAGAACAAGAAAGTGATGATATACCGCTTTGTGACAAGGGCCTCAGTGGAGGAGCGTATCACTCAGGTGGCCAAGAAGAAGATGATGCTAACTCATCTGGTAGTGAGACCAGGGTTGGGCTCCAAGACAGGCTCCATGTCCAAACAGGAACTTGATGACATTCTCAAATTTGGCACTGAAGAGCTCTTCAAGGATGAGGCTACTGAGGGGGGTGAGTGCGTGGGAGTAGAACTAAAGGGGGTGGGAAGATCTGGGTCCTTATTTAGTGAGAGACTGTAGACACAGTGCTGGTTATAGCTCTACAAAGAGGGTCTAGGGTGGCGTTCCCTTTTGTAGTCCATTGAGATCCATACAGCAATGCTGCCTGTACTCTTCCTTCAGGGGATAACAAAGAAGGCGAGGACAGTAGTGTCATCCACTATGATGACAAAGCAATTGAGCGTCTGTTGGATCGGAACCAGGATGAAACGGAAGATACAGAACTTCAGGGCATGAATGAATATCTCAGCTCCTTCAAGGTGGCCCAGTATGTGGTTCGTGAGGAGGAGATGGGGGTGAGTATGAGGTGGATGTCAGCTAATACGTTCTCCTGAGTGATGGAGGATCAATTGAGTTAACTGAGCTCTGAAGCTTTTAAGGCCAAGTAGGCAGGCATATATCTGCTATGACAGGCTGGGACTTGGAGCACAGGGCCCTAAATTTGTTACCTCTCTGGCAGGAGGAAGAGGAGGTTGAACGGGAAATTATTAAGCAGGAGGAATCGGTGGATCCTGATTACTGGGAGAAACTTCTCCGTCACCACTATGAACAACAACAGGAGGATCTGGCCAGGAATCTGGGCAAGGGCAAACGTATTCGCAAGCAAGTTAACTACAACGATGGCTCACAGGAGGATAGAGGTACAAATCCACAGGACCCTGAGGGAAAAACGGGTGTAAATAAATGTTGCTGGGAAGTAACGGAGTAGCGTCTCAGGCTCACGTGCTGTTTTTCTTTCAGACTGGCAGGATGACCAGTCAGATAATCAGTCAGACTATTCAGTTGCTTCTGAAGAAGGAGACGAGGACTTTGATGAGAGGTCTGAAGGTAAGTTCTACTGGAGCCAGTGTTCTGGATTGCTTTGAGTGTGGAAACAGTTGGGACTTGATTTGGGCGATGATACTTTGTGTGGTGCTCTCCTGCTGGGGCAGCATTCACACAGCAATACGCTGTGCATTGTCTCTCTACTTAGCTGCGTTTCTCTCTCCAGCAGCTCGTCGGCCTAGCCGCAAGGGCCTGAGAAATGATAAGGATAAGCCTCTGCCTCCCTTACTGGCCCGTGTGGGAGGGAACATCGAGGTAAGTTGTACCAGTGAAGGCATTTGCATCCCAGCTGCCTCCTGTATGCCTCTTGCATATCTGTCTGTCTGCTCCGTCATTCTAGGTGTTGGGTTTCAACGCTCGCCAGCGGAAGGCCTTCCTCAATGCTATCATGCGCTATGGAATGCCACCTCAGGATGCCTTCACCACCCAGTGGCTTGTTCGGGACCTCCGTGGCAAGTCAGAGAAAGAGTTCAAGTGAGTCTGCATTAGGCAGGAATAGAAGACTGACACCAACTAGTCCTTCTGGGGCAGAATGACAATTGGGCCTTTTCTTGGCGACTGCATTTCCTTAATGTATTGGTTGACTCTTTGTGGGAGAATGAAGTATAAGTTGGGATTGTTGCTAACTCTCTTACTTGGACCTGACTCTGCAGTCACCAAAAGCAAATGCTTTTATAGGAGTAGTGTGGCTCTACAAGCATGTAATGAATACTCTCTCAGAGTCTTTCTTGGGTTTATGATTGTTTCTGGCTCAAGACTCTTGAGTTAGCTGTGTGTCCTCTATGGATGTAGTGATTCTGTTAGGAAATTCTCCCTTGAAGGAGCCTGAAGCCCCCAGAACTTGTTACTATGGATTAAGAGTCTCAGGGTAATTTCCCTTACACGCTGGAAGGGGTCTGACCAAGCATGTCTCCAGATGATGCAACTTGTGGACTAACTGCTCGTCTCTCGATGGCTGCAGGGCCTATGTCTCGCTGTTCATGCGCCATTTGTGTGAACCTGGAGCTGATGGTGCAGAGACCTTTGCAGATGGGGTCCCACGGGAAGGTCTTTCTCGACAGCACGTCCTTACTCGCATTGGGGTCATGTCACTTATACGCAAAAAGGTAGGTGCCTAGCAGGGCACTGTGGCCTTCGCTGGCCATACAGCTGTAGTCACTGGGGTCTTGAGTTACCTCTCCTTTCACACCTACTTCTGTTTTGTGCTCAGTGGTCTGCCTCTACAGGTGTAAGGATGAGCTTTGTATGACTCCGCCAGTGATACGTCTTTCTCTCCCTCTTGTGCAGGTGCAGGAATTTGAGCATGTGAACGGCCGCTGGAGTATGCCAGAACTGGCAGAGATAGAGGAGAACAAGAAACTTTCACAGCCCAGCTCACCCTCTCCCAAAACTCCAACTCCTTCGACACCAGGGGATACGCAGCCGAATACACCTGCCCCTGTTCCTCCACCTGGTGAGGGCTCCCCTCTTGTTCAACCCTGCGTCCTGACCTTACCCTGGCTGTTCCCCTCACCAGAACTGTGGTGGTGGGGTCTGGGGGTGGACGCAGATCAGCTTTCTCTCATGTTAGGAGGGCTGCCAAAGACATGTGCAAGCCCTTAAAGGCAAGAGAGGACACTGGCTTTCCTGGGACGAGCTGACACCAGTGAGAAGCCCAGCATTTGTAGTGGGCAGGAAAAAGGGGGTCACGTTAGTTCCATTTTGATGGGCCTGATCTCTGGGAGCAATTGAGAAGGGGGCTTTGTAACAGGGAAGACCTTACTGATTTGCTTCTCTTTTGTCTGCTGTGCTGCTCTGGTGTGGGGAATACACAGAAGACGCAGTAAAAATAGAGGAAGGAGCTAGTGCTAAGGAGCAAGGAGAACCGGCTGAACCAGAGAAGGAGCTCAGTGCCTCTGCTACTGAAACAGAGGCCCCTATGGAGGTGAGTTTTGGCTTCTTTGCCTTGTAATTTCTCTTGCGAATTTCTCTACTTCTGCCCCCTCTTCATTTCAGCTGAGGCAGAGATGAATTTTTAGAGTGATACTTAAAGATAGTTCTCTGGTCCTCAGAATTGGCCTCACAGTTTTGTGTGTCTTTGCTTCTCAAACAACTGTGTGTCCTGTTGTCATGTACTGCTATACTTCGTGTCTCACTGATCGCTGTCCTCAGCAGTGTGCTCAGCCTGTGGAGACACCGCCCCAGGAAGCAAAATCCCCAGTGAACTCCACAGAAGCCGATGAAAAAAAAGTAGAGGAAACAGAAGTGAAGGAAAGACCAGATGAACCAATGGAAGTAGAAAGCAAAGGTACAAAGCACTTCATCTGAAAGAAATAGGCTTGAATATAGAAAATCAGTGGGAAGTTACAGAATAAGATTGGGTTTCACTGGTTGAAGAACAAAACTATGGACTTGCTATGTTCTGGTGCATCTCATGTTCTTCTTTCCTGCAGCTGATGTGGAGAAAGTGGAAGACAGAGCAGCTACTGAAAATCCCCCTGACCCTCCTATAATCACTCTGGATGAGAAAGGTGAGGCATGATGACTCCCTTCTCTTCCTTAACCCTTTTTCTGCAAGGATTCCTTGTGGATCCAACTTGCTGTGGTACCTGCCATGTTTGTTGTAATAATTTCTTGTGTGTACAGATGAGAAAAAGGACGATGATAAGAGAGACGTGGTGATGCTGCAGAACGGAGAGATGCTGAAGGAGTCAGTAGATGAAAGGCACAAGAAGGCAGTAAAGCAGCGCTTCATGTTCAACATAGCAGATGGTGGTTTCACTGGTATGAGATCTTTATCTGCTTGAACCTGTTTGTAAGCTCCTGCTTATGTTTGTGAAATAATTTCCAACTGTTCTGGTGTCTCTCGCCTTTCCAGAACTACACTCCCTCTGGCAGAATGAAGAGCGGGCTGCAACTGTCACCAAGAAGACCTATGAGATCTGGCATCGGCGTCACGACTACTGGCTCCTAGCTGGGATTATCAAGTATCCTTGCCATGACACACACATTCTCCCACCTTGTACATAATTTGTCACAGTGAAAGTGACCGTTCTGAATCTGACTGGAGTAGGTTAAGTGAGAGAGTGCTTTATCTTTTTCACAGGAGTGAAAGTGATGTTGGGAGAGGGGAGCTTCCTGCAGCATAGTTAAGACTTAGCAGGTCATAGATCTCATTCCTTTTCCTTGGCTCCTGTTTGTCCCCGCTCTGTACCCCCTTTCCCCATTCCTTCTGGAGAACAGTAGTGCCTGGGCTGTGTATTCCCTTGTTTTCACTGCCTTTGTTTGCCTGAGCTCATCCCATCTCAGTCATGGCTATGCCCGTTGGCAGGATATTCAGAATGATCCACGTTACGCCATCCTCAATGAGCCCTTCAAGGGTGAGATGAACAGGGGTAACTTCCTGGAAATAAAGAATAAGTTCTTGGCAAGGAGATTTAAGGTAAGGATTTCTCTTCTGTGTGATAACTGCCTGGATCTCAAAGAACAAGTTCTTGCAGTTCTGAGTTTCCACTGAGAAAGTGAAAGATTTATGCAGTGCCTTGTCTTAGGGGTAATAATGAAAAAAAAGAAAGGCAATATATCGCAGGATCATGCAGTTCCTCCATGATAGGAGCTCCCTTTTTTCTGGAAATTATATTGGGGAGCTTGGTTCAATGCTGTCTATCAAAATGTTGATTGAACAACTGGTAAGCAAGAGGCTTAAGGTTGAAGGGGCCGTTTTTGTCACAGCTTCTGCTTGGTCTGCTACAACCCACTCCATGTGCCTGAACAGAACTCTGGGTTGCTGAAAGGGCTGCCTTCAGTCTCTTCTTCATCCTCTTTAGGTGTGAACATAGCTTAAGTTATGGGAGTGATTTAAGATCAAGTAAAAGCCATGTAGGTCTCAGTCTTGAGGCAAAACATTGATTGACTGTAAACTGAACAATCAGTTCTACACTGACAGGATTCCAGTCGATTTCTCCAAATGCTTACAAGATTTTAGCCTCTTTAAATAGGATGGAATACTTTTCTGATGGGTTCAAAGAGTAATCTCCATCCCATTTGCCTCATAAAGAATATGTAAAAAGAATCAGAGGAGGAATGAAAACACTAGAGGGGTCATAGTAGCCTTATTTAAACCCAATGTACCCTGGTTTTCTTGCATATCTAACTGCTTCATAAAGCCCTTATTGTTTTGGGCTGCTCAGTAAAACCAGCTGGTGAAAAGAGTTTCAGTGACACAATCTCACCTTATGAGGTGGTGGGGGAATTGGATTTAGGAGAGAGTGGGGCTGCAAACAAGGCTCCTCCTTGGGCAGCTGCTGAAGACTCATTCGTGCCCACCTTGCAGCTCCTGGAGCAAGCGCTGGTGATCGAGGAACAGTTGCGGCGAGCTGCCTATCTGAACATGTCCGAAGACCCATCTCACCCATCCATGGCTCTGAACACACGTTTTGCAGAGGTTGAATGCTTGGCTGAGAGCCACCAGCACCTATCCAAGGAGTCAATGGCTGGGAATAAACCAGCCAATGCTGTGCTGCACAAAGGTAATGCGGTGTGTTAAACAAGGGTGGGATAGGTGTTCAGCAGTGCCGCCCCCTTTGGGGTGTCCCTTTCCCCTCCGAACAGATGTCCCTTTCCCTTGTAGTTCTGAAGCAGCTGGAGGAGCTTTTGAGTGACATGAAGGCAGATGTGACTCGTCTGCCTGCCACGATTGCCCGCATCCCACCTGTGGCAGTGCGCCTCCAGATGTCAGAGCGCAACATCCTCAGCCGCCTGGCCAACCGCAGCAGTGAGCCCCCGCCGCCGCCCCCTCCCCAACAAGTACGTACCCGCTCTGGTCAGTACAGGAGCTGTGGGGGGAGAGGGGCCCTCCCTGCGCCAGCCCCTGAGTCTCAGCTCCTCCTCTCTCATCCTACAGGTCGCCCAGCAGCAGTGAGTTCCTGGCCCAGTGCTGTTGACCTTTCGGCCAAGCTGAAGTGACCCCCCTAGCCCACCCCTTCACACTCTACCCCCTCTGCCTGACATTCCTGACTGGGTGCTGTTTCCCTCCATGGAAGCTGCTGCTCAGGTCTGTGGGAGGAGAAGAAACTCCTTCCTCTGCAGCCAGCCCGTTGGAGCAAGGAGTGTGTTTAGGAGACAGGGGGATGGATGTATGATGGACTCTGTATATAGTGACTGGAGGCCCCAGTGCCATGTCTGTTACATGGAGAACCTGGCTGCATTGCTCGTTGCCTCCGCCTGGAATTCCAGTTTTCGTTCTTAATTTTATTTTGAGTTTGTTTACTGAGACAAGTGCGCAGGCAAGACCAAGCAAAAGCCAGGACAGAGACAAAGCTACCTCCATCGAAATCCTTTTTAATACAAAAACTGACCGGACTTGTCAACTAATAAGCAGCTTGAAGACAAAAGAAAACAACAATGAAAAACCAACAAAAAACAGAGCAAAACGTTGATAAAACTGAAAAATAAAAGTTTCCTTGTATTTTATTTTGTTGTCCCTTTTATCATGAGTGTATTGGGGTAAGTATGTGGGCTCACAGCACATGGAAAGAGGTCTTTCTGCTGTATCAGAGCAGCTTTTGTGGGGTATCCTACAGCTCTGAGAAGGGTAGTAGATGTCCCAACCCTGGCAGTATTTAAGGCCAGGTTTGGTGAGGCCTTGAGGAACCTGGTCTCAGGAGTTGGTGTCCCTACCCCTGGAATGGGTGTTGGGCTAGGTGGTCTTTAAACCTCTTTGCCTCCACCGTAATGGTATCTGATTTCTGTAACTCCTTTCCTCCTTGCCTCTGCATCCCGCCTGTCCCTACTCCCTGCCTTGGGGCTGTTCGGCCCCTGCCGCGGCTGCGGGATCCGCCTGTGAGTGGCTGCGGCAGCATTCCCGCTCGGCGCTCCTGCGGCGGGGCGGGCCC
>WEIU01009083.1:306845-319140 GCA_013389925.1 Aegithalos caudatus
TGACCGCCGCGTGTCTTCCCGCAGAGCCGGAGACCGGCAGGAAGAAGCTCTCCAGTCACGGCAGAAAGGGGTGAGAGGGGCGGTTCGGTGGGCCGGGGTGTGCGGGCCGGGGCGTGCGGGCCGGGCCGGGGCTGATCGCCGCTTCCCTCCTGATACAGGGCTGCGAAAAGGCGGCTGGGAGCGGCCGGCGGCCCGGCGGGGAGGAGGCCGCTCGGAGGAGAAGGAGGAGGGGGACAGCAGGAGCCGGCAGGTCAGTGAGTGGGAGCGGGTCCGAACCGGGATGACGGGCCGGCGGCCCCCCGTCATGCTTCCCTCCGGGCGCTGCCGCCACCGTCCTTGTCTGGCGTCGTTTTCAAGGCAAGGGATGTGTGGAATTTAATTATTTTAAATCAGAGAATCCTAGAGTCATCCTGAGTTGGGAGGGACCCATAAGGATGAGTGAGTCCAGCTCCTGGCCCTGCACAGGATAAACACTTCTTGAACTCAGACAGACTTGATGCTGTGATCACTTCCTTGGGAACTTGTTCTAGTGCCCAGCCACCCTCTGTGTGAAGAATCTTTTTCTGATATCCAACCTAAACCTCCCCAGACGCAATTTTGATTGCAGTTCCCTCGGATCCTGTCACTGGTCACCACGGAGAAGAGATCAGTGCCTGCCCCTCCTCTTCCCTTCCTGAGGAAGTCGTAGCCTGCAGTGAGGTCTCCCCTCAGGTCTCCTCCAGGCTGACCAGACCAAGTGACCTTAGCTGCTCCTCACAAGGCTTCCCCTCAGATCCTTCATCTTGACCCTCTTTTGGGTTCTCTTTAACAGATAATAACAATGATTTTTATCTGATTTCTGGTGTGAGCCAGGAGGCAGTGTTGTTTGAAGAACTAGTCAAAGGTTTCTCTTCTGTATGTTAAATCCATTCCATTCAAAGCAAGGTTGTTGCAGACTGCTTTTATAGCTGAGGCTTTTAAATCTTTGTGTTACATCTTGTGTAGCCCAGGAAACTCTTGAAATAGAAAGAAGGAAGGGTAGACAAAGATTTGGGACAGAGGGTACCATAATACGTTAGAACAAATGCCATAAGAATTTTGTGGCAGTGTTTTAATTTGGTAATTCTAGGTAGATCTCCTGAAAGGTTTACTGGGGGAGAGGTGAGAATATGCCCAGTGCTTTATGAGATGCAGAGAGCAAGCAGTCCCTCCCTCTGGACAGGCAGCTCAGGACTTGGACTAAGGCCTTTTTGTGTAATAGCTGTAAAAGCAGAGCAGCTGATTTTGGAAATAATGCCTGACTTTAAACCACTTCTTCTGCCTCTAGTTGAAGAGCAGCTGTCTCCACAGAAGGAGAAGTGTCCTGTAAAGGCAGCAGGACAAACTGCCCGTGGCCGGTCTGGCTTCAGTGATGGCAATTCCAAGTGGCTGGCTCCAGCCAAAGCCAAGAAAACCCAGCCTAAAGGAAACCATGTGGAATTATCCAGTGATGGTGAGGTGGAAGAGGGCAGCTGGGAGATGGAGGAGGAGGAGGATGGGAGCAGCGATGAAATGGTGGATGATTATGGTGCCTCATCATCAGAGGAAGAAGAGGTAGGAACTTCCTGCCCTTAATTATACAAGGAATATTTATTGTTGTTGGCTGAAAGGACCCCTCGGGCTTGGGGGGAAAGGATGGCTTTAGTGGCAGGGAGTGGTGAGGTGGTGGAGAACTTCCCCCTTCTTTCCTTCACAAGAATGATTTTAAGTTTAGTAGCTGATTCCAGCATAACATTCAGTCCTTTTGTTTGTTGTTAAGCAGAGCAAATAAATTTCACAGATGGTGGGAAATAAGGGGAGACTGTGGATGTTTTTTTGATTAATCTTTTGTCTCTATTTAGCTGCTGCCTATTGAAAAAGCTGCCCTGAAGCAGAAGCCTGACAGGTGAGTATGTAGAATGTTTCCTGGATAAATGAGGAGCCTGTGTTCTTATTCTTCTGCCTCTCCTGCCGTGTAAGAAATGGTGGTTGAGAAGTGTCTGTGTGATCCTGTTCTTTGTCCTTAGGGAAGGCCTCAGTGAAGAGGACAGCGAAGATGAAGAGGAGGAGGAGGAAGCAGAGGAGGCAAGCAAGCAGAAAATGGGACAGAAGGAAGAAGAGGGCCCAGATCTGCAGCTCAACCTCGATATAGATGAACAATTTAAACTGCCAACTAATGAAGAAATTGAGAAGGAGGATATCCTTTTTATCTGTGACATCCATAAGCCATGTGCATGATGCCTGGATTACAACCAAAGAGCTTCACTTGGACTTTATAGTGCATATTGCTTAGCAAAAGTGTCTGTGCATGACAAGGTATTTTTAGCTGAGCTGTCCTAATAGATATTGTATAATGCTGTGCTTCTGTATAGCACAGTTAGGAAATCTGTGACGCCCTGTATGGGGCTTGGAACCTGCCCTAATTTCATTTCTAGTCCTAAATACATATTGATGTCTTATTATGTGGTTTGTTCCTCTCTACCCTGATTTTCCTGGTGGGTGTTTGTGTGACCCATTCCCAGAGTTTCTGATGACAGCAATTCTAGCATCCAAAGTGCTTGCTGCTGGACTTGGGTGATTTTAATTTCCTGCCTCCCTCCTCTGTACCCCTTGGTTGTCCTTGGGGAACTTCTAGTCTCTTTTCTGCTGCAGGTAATGCTTTCAGTATTAAAACACTTCTTCTGTTGGGTTTTTTTTTCTTTCTATTTTTATGTGTTTTTCTAGAGTAATGCTTTTAAGCACCCTCTAGTTCTGCCTTGTGAACTTTTTTGTCTGGTTTTATCCCTTGAATCCTGCATCTGCTGAGCTCTGACAGAAGCAGTATTCCAGCAGAGCTTGTGGCACGCAAGTCCAGCATGGCTGATTGTCCTTGTAAAGAGCCCCTGTGTGAGTTCCTTGGCTGTTGATTCCTTGACGGTGTTCCCACCTGCTGAGCCTCCTGACCTGCACGTCATTCACCAGCGCATCCAGGGCAACATGGAGGTGCTGCAGGACTTTGGGGTGAAGCGGGAGGAGGGGCGCTCCCGGCAGGAATACCTCGCGCTGCTGCGCCGCGACATGGCCGCCTACTACTCCTACAGCGACTTCCTGCTCGCCAAGCTCATGGACATCTTCCCGCTCCCTGAGGTGGGATCCTGCCCTGCCCATAGCTGTGCCGACCAACGGGGGGTTGGCTGCCTCCCTGAGAATTCATTTTTTGTCTCTGTTCTCTGTCCCCTCTTCCATCCAGCTGGTAAAATTCCTGGAGGCTAACGAGGTTCCCCGCCCCATCACCATTCGCACCAACACGCTGAAGACGCGGCGGCGGGACCTGGCACAGGTGAGCAGGAGCCAGCGGCTGTATCCTGCAGTGCCTGTCCCAGGGAGCGGTGTCTCAGTCCCTTCTCCTTGCCTTGCAGGCTCTAATCAACCGTGGTGTGAATCTTGATCCCTTGGGGAAGTGGTCCAAGACGGGACTTGTTATTTATGACTCCACTGTGCCCATCGGTGAGATCATCTGTACCGTACAGGGCTGAGCTCACCCGCTCCTGCTTCCCTTTCTTGCACGTGTCATCCTCTTCTGCTCTGCCTTCCCAGGTGCCACCCCAGAGTATCTGGCCGGACACTACATGCTGCAAGGAGCCTCCAGTCTTCTCCCTGTGATGGCACTGGCTCCCCAGGAGAATGAGCGCATCCTGGATAT
The DNA here is from genome assembly GCA_013389925.1 of Aegithalos caudatus. Classification (NCBI taxonomy): domain Eukaryota; kingdom Metazoa; phylum Chordata; class Aves; order Passeriformes; family Aegithalidae; genus Aegithalos; species Aegithalos caudatus. The sequence continues at coordinate 310,525 of WEIU01009083.1, forward strand.
GTGCTGTGCCCCAGGAGGCAAGACCAGCTACATAGGTACCACCCTGGAGCCTTGGGAGGGATGCTCTGTCAAGTGAGGGGTTTCCACAGATCTCCACAGAAAGGGGGAATAGAGGGGGACTGAATTCGAGGAAAGAAAGGGGTGGCTGTCACTGGTGACAAAGATGCAAAAGGTTTTCAGCCCCTTGCTGGTATGTTTTGCCCTCTGGCAGCTCAGCTTATGAAGAACACAGGGATGATCCTGGCTAATGACAGCAGTGCCGAGCGGCTCCGTAGCGTGGTAGGGAATTTGCACCGGCTGGGAGTCACCAACACTGTTGTGAGTAACTGCGATGGACGCCAGTTCCCCAAGGTATGCTCCTGTTCACAGTGCTTACCCAGAGCTGCTGTGCTGTCCCTTTAGGGCTCTCCAGAGTCACAGAAGGATGAGCAGAGCTGCTGGGGAGTGTGTTTGTTATTTAATACAGAAGCAGGGAGGAGGGAGAAGGAGTCTTTCCTGCCTTCCCAGTCTTCTGGTTCCCCTTCTAGTCTTGGCCTTGTTTTGAGTCCCCACCTGTGAGTGTAATTCCAAATCTACATCTGCCTGTAGGTTCTTGGAGGGTTCGACCGTGTCTTGCTTGATGCTCCTTGTAGTGGAACAGGCGTCATTTCCAAGGATCCTGCTGTCAAAACCAACAAGGTGGGTGACCAGTGCCAATTCAAGTATGAGTCATGAGAGAAAGGCCTTGGGGCAGCTCTGTTCTTGAGAGATACTTACAGTATATTTTTCCTTTCCTATTCTGTGTGTTGTGCCAGGGCTAGTTTTTTGAGATTACTTCTGCAGCAGACTCCAGACTCTTGTATATTACATGTGCTTTGCTCTCCTGTCATTCCCTCATCCACAGCAGAGGCCTGGGGTGCTTTCCTGTGCTTGTGGCATCCTGACCTTTCTTTCTCTCAGGATGAGATGGATATCCTGCGTTGTGCCCACCTGCAGAAGGAGCTGATTCTTAGTGCCATAGATTCAGTCAACGCTGCCTCAGAGACAGGGGGCTACATAGTCTACTGCACTTGCTCCATCATGGTAAGTGCCTTCTGCCATGATCTGCTGTGGTCACCTCCTCCTCAGGAGGGTGAGTTTTGGATCCTAATGCTTACTCTGGCAGGTGGAGGAGAACGAGTGGGTTGTGGATTATGCCCTGAAGAAACGCAATGTCCGTTTGGTGGCCACAGGCCTGGACTTTGGCAAGGAAGGCTTCACCAGGTGCGTGCCAGGTCACAAGCTGCACGTGTGACTGCTCCCTGGGGGCCAGGTTTGAGCAGAGGTGTTCTATTGCCCCTCACCCCCCTTCCTGCTCCAGGTTCAAGGACCGTCGCTTCCACCCGTCCCTCAAGTCTACGCGGCGTTTCTACCCCCACACGCACAACATGGATGGGTTCTTCATCGCCAAGTTCAAGAAGTTCTCCAATGCCATCCCACAGGCACGGAAAGGTAATGTGGTGCTGGAGCTGGGCTCGGCTGGCTGGGCCTGCCCTCACAGGCTGCTTCCCCTGCAGAAGGCACAGGGTTCTTCCCACAGCTCCTCTCTCACTTGTTTCAGATGAAGGGCCTGCTGTGGAGGCAGCAGCTCCGTCCGCTGTCCCCGATACTGTCATGGAGCCTCTGCCAAAAAAGAAGAAACTTGAGGGATCGAAAGCTGAAGAAGAGCAGAAGCTGCCCCAACCTGCTTTGAAGAAGAAACGTTCATTGCAAGCACAGAGGAGACCCTTGAAGGCTGTCCGGCCCTTTCCCAGAGTGATGCGACCTAAAGTCCCTACCAGGAAGAAGAAGCATAGAGTGAAAGCGAATGGACAGTGAGAGGAACTGCTTTTCCACGTGTTGGGTCCCTTCCTTGGAGAGCAAAGGCTGCTGCAGCTCTGTGTGTACCCCCACCTTGCAGCTCTGTGCAGATAATCTCTGCAGCTCTGAGCACCTGGGACAATGATAGCCCCCTTTGCTCCTTTCTCTTTGCATCAAAGACCGATGCACTGACCCATTAAAAGTTTTATACTCTTGCTCAAGTCTTGTTCTTTTTCCTTGGAACACAAAATGCAGAATTCTGCTCTGTCCCCTCATTCCTTTGCAGCAGAACCCCCTCTTAGTCCCAGCTGATGCTCTGGCATGTCTAGTGTCTGTCCTTATTCCCTACAACAGGGATATTTGTGAAGAAGCAATGGGAGCTGAAACCCTTGCTGCCTTCATGAAGGCTGTATTGTGTGGAGCTGTCAGCTGAGTGCTTTGTCTGGGCAAGGCTCTAGCCCAGTGGTTCCCTAGTTCCCTGTTGTCACTTAGTTCACGCTTGTGACTGTCCCCGTTTTACCATTTTTCTGGTCCCCGGTAGTCTCAGTTCTTGGCCTCCCAGACTTGAGCAGCATTGTTTTTGGTTTGTGGAGCTGTACAGTGAAGTTCTTTTTGCCTTTATGTTCACCCAGATGCAGCTGCTTCTCCTTAAGACATAGCAAGCAGTGGTCTGGGCTGTTTCTGTTTAAATGTCCTGGTCTGCTACATGTGAGGCTGCAGCTTTCCACTCGCCATCCATGCCACCAGGCACAGAGTGATCAGTAGAAACTGAGGGAACCTGCTGTGATGGGTGCCCAGGGAAACAAAACAGCACTTACAAAACATGAACAACAAAAAAGGCCTAATCCTGCTCTTGCTCCTTGGTCCATCAAAGCTGGACTGTGCTGGTGGATTGTCTGCCCACACTTTGGTGGGTCACTGGCAGCTGGTCCTCAGGCTCGTGGTCTGTCTGCTGCCTGGCTCTCAGTCCTCCTTTCCTTGCAGGCTAGCCCAGCTTGCAGTTAGCTAAGGGCCCAGCAGCGTGTGTGTGCAGGGAAAACGGCTGGGATTAGCTTAATGCGAGGCCAGGACAGATGGTGGTAATTGGGAGCAGGGCTCAGCCACACAGGCACACTGACCAGCAGCCAGTCTCCATGTGACTGGCTCCTATTCATTCCTCTCTCCATCTCCCATGCTCAATTCTTCCTGGTTTAGCTTGATGCCTCCCTTTCGCCTCCTTCAATCCTTCCCCTCAACATCCCATAGTAAGTTTTGCTCCCATAATCTTCCTTGAAACATTGCACAATAAACTTTACACAGTCCTGCAGTTACCCTCAAACATCCCATCACAGATCTGCTCTTTCCTACGAAGCCCATAATAATGCTGCTTTTTTATCAGTTGTGAAGTTTCTGGCTGAAGCTCTTTAAAGTTACACTTGAGTGGTTCCTGTAATGGTTCGGTCTGTCAGTGTCTCAGGAGTCCTGGTCTTTGTTACAGACCTTGTTATCTTCTGCTTTTTAGGGCTTATCTATGTGTTTTATTTCCTATAACCCTGTTTGGAGTGTGGAAGGGCAGGGGTGGCTGACTTTATAATTTTGTGTTGAATAGCCATTAAACAAATACTTCATAACTGAAAATTAACTTTTTCCCCATGCTTCCCCAGTGAATTAGGTCAGGGAGGAGCCTCTGAATGCAGCAGTCTCACTTTGGGCTAGTGTGATGAGGTCTGCATTGTTGGATACAGGGGATCCAAGGGAAGATTTTTGGTGTCTTTCAGAATAATTAAGTAAGTGCTAGGTGCAATAGCACCCAAGGGAAGGTACTGCTTCAATACTGCATTTCTAGTATCCCCATCTGCACAAACTCTGTAAAACTGGGAAATGTCCAGAGAGGACAAATACATCCTAAGTTTTGGTGAGAGAAGCAGCAAGAGCCACTTTAAGTCCTGGGCCTGTCCTTTCGGGGAGCCGTGCTGATCTGTCCCGTGTTGTTGCTGCTGCCTGCTGAGGTAACCATGTGAGTGTGCAGCCTCAGCTTGAGAACCATTTTATCCTGATAACCCCAGCAGCAGGGATGGAGTTTTCCTGGTTGGGATACCAAGGTAACTGTCTGGTTTCCAGCAATGTCCAAATTATGATGGAGTTTCAGCCCTCAAATGTAGGACTATGTTTTATGAAATGCAGAAATGCTGCTTTAACTGTGTCAATAAAACTTCCCTCTTGCTGAGCATTGTTCCAATCACTTGGCCTGCCTGCAAGCCTTTTGTTACAGCTGGGAAGAGATGGGAGAAATTTTCATCTCTGTTTGGTGGTTTGATCTCCTGCTCTTGATTTCAGCCACTGCAGTTACTGCTGCTCAGAGAGACATTGTTGAGACACTGAAATGCTGCCATCGAGCTTCAGAGGCAGTACTGGGGATGCAGCAGTTGGAGACAAAGCTTGGTGGTTTTCTCTGCATTCTGGTACAAGGCTGTGGTCACACTAGGCTTGTGCTTGCAGCTGCCTTCTTACTCTGGGAATCTTTTGTTACCTGCAAGCTGAGATTTCTGGAAAATGTGACTGCTGGATCATCTTTCAGTACCTTTCTTTAATGTGCTGTAATATCTGAAAGCTGCTGATAATGTAGCTTGTGAGAGCTGAGACAGAGCAAAGCAAGAACTGAGGCAGAGCAAGGATTGAAAGCAGATCTGAGGGGTAAAAATGCTGTCACAGATTAAAAGCTTGTTGAGAGAAGTCGTGATATCTGTTCCACTGTGCTGCGTGCAGTCCTTCTCCCCAAACTGGGAGTCTGTTGGAGAAGCCTTATCAGGGCACAATGAAGACAGCCAGCTGGCAGCTCCTGCCTTGCAGGCTGCAAAGTGCTGCCAGCTCCCCCCTGCACGCCGGGAGGGAGAGGCAGGCCCTGCACTGCTGCACCCTTGGGCTGGTGCAGGAAGGAAAAGGAAGATTTCTGGGGACAAGAGTGCGTAATGGAAAGAGAAGAGACTCCAGCAGCAACGGGGGGCAGTCACTGACTCCAGTGATGTCATGTGCTGTAATGTCTGTTCTGGGACGGGCGTGCTGCCTCTGGTTGCATTGTCTCATGTCTGGCTGTATCCTGAGGAAGGGGCTGAAATCCTGCACTGCCCACTTCAGGGACCTGGGCGTGAAATTTGGATCTTCGTGCACAGACTACATTGCACATAGCACACAGAGATACAGATGCTTTTGTAGAGGCTGAATCCACAAATGGCCACAGTCCTATCAGTGGGTCTTGTTCCCCCAGGCCGTCCATCCCTGCTAGGGAGGATGTGGAGAGCTCCTGAGGAGGATGTCTGCAAGTCCCATCTGCCTGATGGAGTCAGTCGGGAACTGCTGAGAAGGTAAGGTCAGTTAGATCCCGGGCTCTAGTACTGCCTGGAACTGCCTTCTCATGAAGACTTGGCTCCAAAACTCCCTCCTGCACTGGTGTTTGTGTATTTTTAGAAGAAAATCCATTCCCTCCGTTGCTGTTAGACAGGAACATTTCTGTATGTTGTTGTTACCCAGCCGCTGGTGACAGCTACTCCTCTGCACCAATTTCTCCACATATGCATCCAAATCCAGGCAGCTAACTGGGCTGATGACTTTGCTAGGCCCAAAAGTTGTGTGTTCTTTGTAACCCCTCCCTCTGGTTGTGGATAGAAGCAATTTTATGGGTCAGTTTTAGTGAAGGATCTTGGAAGTAGGAAGAGTTGGAGAGTTTACACAGAAATACTTCAGCAGTGTTGTGCAAGGGAGAAGGTAGCACTGAGGAACTCGGAGGGAAAGGGGAGCAGAGAGATGGGGTACAGACACACCAAGGAGACCTATGCCTTACAAAAAGAGCTCCTGTGAAAGGTGTGGAGCCAATTTGGACAGGTTTCACCTATGAAATACCTTTGCAAGGAGGATGTGTTAGTTACCAAGAGCTTCTGAGATCTGGGAGAGGAGGATCATCTCAGCCTGGTAATGGATGTCACAGCTGGGCAAATGCAAAGGAGACAGGTGATTTTAAGAGGGGGTTGCCACCTGGAGAACCTACCTTGATTTGCCCATGGACAATAGTGGTAGAGGCCTAATCTCTTTTTACTGTGCTGTCAGCAGTTAGAGTCCCACACGAGTACCTGATCTGAACTACAGGAATTTGTGCTGTCTCTTTTGCACTGGGTCAGAAAATGCAGTGCTTATTTCTTGGCCTTAAAATCTGTGGAAGTAAGATAAATACCACCATGTTTGTGAACAAGTGTCTTTTTTCACGTTGGCTACAGGTTTGATTTTTAAGAGCTGTAATGAGCAGCTCTGCATGTCAGCAGCTGCAGTCCAGCAGTGCCACTGTTGACCCTGAGCTGATAAACTGGGGCAGGAGCAGTCAGAAGGTCTGGAGAAATGCCAGGTGAACCAAGAGGAGAAAATAAGGAAAAGAAGCTGTTGTGCTGCAGTGAGATTGAGGCCCAGAGGAGGAGTGCTGTGTTCCTCTTGGGTAGCAGGATTGTCTCTAGTTTCTGGGCTTCTGCAGGAGTAAGTAGAATAGGTTAGCCCTTTGCCCCAGTCATCTTCTGCATCAGTAAGAATCCTGTACTCCAGCAAGTATCCTAAACAAGGGAAGTTAGAGAAAAAAAGGAGGCTCCAGGAGACAGCAGGGGTGTTGGTGGGAAGAGGTGCTGGAGGTCTGCAGCCCAGTTCCTGCTGTCTGGGGCTGTCCCGGCACCAGGTCACATCACTGGATTTACATAGCTGAGCCCCAAGAACCACAGATGGAGATTCCACCACCTGCTCCAGTGCTGTGCTGGCCTCCTGGTAAAAAAGCTTTTCCTGATGGATGGCAATGTCTTCCTCCACTGGCATTTCATTAATCAGCTCCACTTGCTGGGTTTCCCCAGCTGAACAGGAGCAGAGCTTGGGAAAGCACTTGATGCACAGTTTGTGGCACTGCTCTTGCCTCTGCTCCTCGCTGGCTGCACACAGCAGCAGATCCCCCCTGTCTGACCCTGCTCGCCCAGGTGCAAGGGTGTGGAGGGGTAAAACCAGGAGTATGTGAGGGGGGAGGATGCTGGCAGGAAACACGGGCTGCCAGGCACGCAGGCTGTGGCAGCGTGGGGGGCGGGTGACAGCACGGGGCAGCAGGAAGGAGGGAGTCAGCGCGGACTAAAGGTCACATGCTGGGAGGTTTCCGAGATGGAGCTGTCACTGCTGCTTCAAAACAAGCTTTGTGACCAGGATCCCTCTTGTCCATCTCTCCTTCTCTTTTCCCTGGCTGTTTATTTGGTAGCATTGCTGACAGGCACATTGCCCCCTACCAGCGCTGGTTTTTGGAAGACGGGGATCTCTTCTGCCTGTCCATGAGGAAAGCCTTCCTGCCCTCCTCTCCCTGGACAAAAGCACTGCTTTCCACCACTCAGCCTCTCTAGTCAGAGGCAGAGCAAATGAACATCTGCTTGAGAAGAGGAAGACCATTGAAAAGGAGGTGATGGAAGAGAAAAAAATCTTTCCCAACATAAGCTCATCTTGGAGGGACTGAAATCCAGTTGAATTCCAGTGGTCATGGGTGTGCCAGGGAGGATGCAGATGGTTACTGGTGGGAGAGGAAGGATTATAAATGTAGTTGAGGGCTGCTGTGTGGAGCCTTGAGCTGTGGACCAGACAGGGGAGATAGGCAGGCCACCGGATGTGATAACTGATGCTGGACACAGCAAGGCAGGAGAGGGGAACAAATTTTATTTGGTCTGCTCCCAGACCAGGATGGCAGAAGAGTAATGGAGGGATGGAGGAGACCTGTAGCCCTGCAGGTCTAACAGCAGGGAACATGCAATAGGCAGAGATTCTCAATCAAGACTCACAAAGCTGGCTGTACTCAGTGGAGTCGGGAAGTTCCTGGCAGTGTGGATTGAGCCATACCTTTGGTCCCACGGGAAAGGCTGTAGCACACTACCCCATGGAGCATGCCCAGCTCCTTCCACAGAGCTCAGTGTAGTGTGGTGAATTCAAACCCACTGCTCGCTCACCCCTTGCTGATGGCTCAGCTGAGACATCAGAGGCTGCTTTGCACAAGTGCCACACTCAGCTCCTCAGGGGAAGTCCTGGGGGAACGGGCCAGGAGCACACAGCAAGGGAACATAGGTGTCCACATCCATAAAAAATGTATGTAGCGATCGATTTGTGTAGTCTCCTCCCACCGGATAACGGGGCGAGGGGCGACTCCTGCGCTTTCTGCAAAATTCACCTGAGGTCCGGGTCAGGGGCTAAGAGGGAAGGACCAGGGAATGACCTAAAGTGGGCTAAAATAAGGGACATGAAACAAGACCCGAGGCTTTGTGAACAAGGAAGAAGGAAGCCAGTTCCAAGCCAAGCATGGTATCTGAGAGGCTGCCTCCACAGAGCCTCCTCTGCCCGCTGGCTCGCCATTGTCCAGCGGCAGCTCCCCGCGGGCGGGCTGCTGGCACAGCAAGGGCACGGCTGTCTTTGGGGGGCTCGACAGAGGATAACGAGAAGATTTGGGGCGCAGAGGCAAAGTTACGCCCTATTTAAGGGGGGCAGCACTGGGAAAGCACTAAATTCTATGCAAAAAAATAATAAAATATTTAAAAGGAGGCAGAGGCACACTGTGTTGCGGCTGAGCTAGTTACGGAAACCGGTACCAGGCGGGGCTTCAGCTAGCGGTGCCGGAGCGGGACTTCCCTCCGGGGAATCCTGCTGGACCGGGCCGCGTCCCTTCGCCCCGGAGCGCCCCGAAACCCTCCGGGGAGGCCGGGCCGCCCCTCGGCGGGGGGAGAGCCGGGAGGCCGGCAGCGGACAGGGAGGTTCTGCCGTGTCCCCTCTTCG
>WEIU01009083.1:319503-344966 GCA_013389925.1 Aegithalos caudatus
TCGGCTCGGGCGCTGGGATCCCCCGGCTCCCGCCCCGGTGGTCCCGGCCAGCCCTCCGCCTTCTCCGCCGGTTCCCGCTTCATGCCCGGCACCATCTGGTCCTTCTCGCAAGCCCGGCGGCTCGGCCCGGGGCCCGAGACCACCCTGGTGCAGGGACCGGGCGTCTCCTGGGTCCACCCCGACGGGGTGGGTGTGCAGATCGACACCATCACCCCCGAGATCCGAGCCCTCTACAACGTGCTGGCCAAGGTGAAGAGGGAGCGCGACGAGTACAAGCGCAGGTGAGAAGGGGCGGCGGGAGCGAGGGGCGCCAGCGGCATTCCCCGGGGGACCGAAACTGTGGCCGGGGAGGCTGCGGGGCTCTCTGCCCGGTGGGCGCTGTGCGGGAGAAGCAGGGAGGGAAGGCGTCAGTCCTGGCCGGACTTCTCGGGAGCAGGGGCAAGCATGAGGAAAAATGTGGACCCCTGAAAGCGTTTGTTTGTGTATGGATCTCCTCCCTTGCCACCTGGTGAGTGAGCCCTCTCGAGATGCTTGTAGAGCCTTTTTCCATCTTACCAACCTGGCACGGGGGACTAGAAATGCTTTTCCAAGCAGGGAAGGAATAACTCAAGGAATGGCTCCAGGAGCCGTGTTTTAGAGCCATGGGGATCTGGAAACGCTCAGGAAGGAGCAGCCTGAAAGTAGGTGAGGAAGGTGGACATGCAGCAGTGAGCGGGTTTGGATTGGAGAAGGCTGCTGGGAAGAGTTCTCTGGATGTGTCGGAAGGTGTCGAGAAGCCCCTCAGCAGGGTGGCTGGCCTCTCCTAGGCCCTTTCCCTCGCCAGTGCTCTCTCTCCAGCTGGCCTCTCAGCAGCAGAGAGCCGAGGCAGGACGCCCCACTCCTCGGGGGCTTTCCTCCCGACCCAAAATAGCTGTGGCTTGGCATGTGCCTTGGAGAAGGGTGAAGCAGAATGCAGAGCTAATCTCTTGGCCGGTTCTTCTTTCCCGTGCAGGGTGGCCGCTGCTCTCACCTCTTGCCGGCAGTGCTTTTGTGTCAGGCCGGTTTTCGAGGCTGCTCCCGGATCCGCACGTAGGATGAGATCAGGCTGGGCTGGCGTGGCGGGGTCAGAGCGCGGGGCCGGGCCAGGGCGTCGCTGGCGACTGACACCCCCCGGTTTTGGGTTTTTGCAGAAGTCACGTTATGATGCTTTAGAGGCAGTGAGAAAGTTTGTGATTCCACACCCAACTCCCCACGGGAGCTGTGCCACTGACGGGTTCTGCACAGCCACGGGCTCCAGTGCCGAGACCAAGGCCAGGGTCCAGGATGACACCTTGTGCTTTTGGCTTTATAAGGCGTAGGCTGAGCAAACTTGCCTGTCAGATGCTCCGAAGGCACTGAGCAAGGCACGTGGAAAGGAAGAGTTGGCATCTCTTCTTGCCCACCAACTGCTGCATGTACCTAAGGCCTTTTATTATTAAGCCAGTGGTCAGGCTCCTTCTCCAGACGGGAGCAGCACTCCTTGCATTGCGTTTTTGGATCAGAGAGTGGGAAGCTGGAGCCAGTTTTTTGGCCAGGAAAGCTCGAGCTTCAAAGTGGGTCAGCCAGAGAGGACCAAGTTGGGTTTGTTGGTGCTGCTGGAACTTTGGGAGAATGAAGAGTTTTTCAGGATTGTCCTGCTCTGGCAAATGAGCTTCAGGGAAGCTGCAGAGGGGGTGACAGGGGGGCTGCTGAAGGTGAGATGGGGGGGCACCACAAGCTGCTATGAGCCAGTGTTATTGGTGGGGTCTATTTTTGGAGCGTGTTACCAGGAGCTGGGGGAAAGCAGACCCTTCCCCCAGGCCCTATCCAGCACTGGGAATTTTGTGACGGGTATAGCGAGGTCCCAAACAGGGGAATGGGACAGAAGGATCCCATTTCCACACCCTTCTCCATGCTGGGGGCTGACACCAACATCCCTTGGGAGCTGAGAGTTCCCTGCCATGGTGGGCTGTGACAGTGCAGCTGGTGTCATGCCTTTGCCACCTGCCTGGAGACAGATGGAAGAGGCCATAATAACACAGGACTTCCCAGTTCTCTTACCAATGGCTTGGGTGCTGGAGCCTGTGCTTTTTTCAGGACAGTGTTGCTGCCGTGTGCCCCACAGCACTTGGAGCAGTGCAGCAGGAGCTTCTCTCTGGATACACAGGGCTTGGAATTCAAGTCTGGGGTCCAGGAGGGCTCTGGGGGCTATAGGGAGGGATGAGAATAGTTGCCAGCAGCAAGAGAGAGGCTCACAGGAGCTGCACATGGGTGGAGCAGACTGAAATCAGGTGGCCTGGATGGGGGCAGAGAGTGCCTGTGAATATCATACAGACCTGCTAAGTGCTGGGGATCTGGGAGTCTCATCAGGTTTGTGTGGTCTGCTAACCCTACTCCTTGTGTTCACAAGGAGTTCTTATCTTGGATGTTGCAAGGACACACTGGAGGTGTGGATGGAGTGTGTTAGAGTCACAGAATGGTTTGGCTTGGAGAAGACCTTTAGGGGTTACCTAGTCTGGTCTCTCTGCTGTGAGGTTTCACTAGATCAGGTTGCTCAAAGTGCTGACCTTGAACATTTCCAGTGATAGGCCATCCACAACTTCTCTGGGCAGCCTGCTGCAGTGTCTCACCACCACCATAAAAAATTGTTCCTTTTGTCCACTCTAAACCTACCGTCTTCCAGTTTAAAACCTTTGCCTCTTCTCACTGCAGGTAAAAGATCTGGTACAAAGTCTCTCCATCATTCTTATAAGCCCCCTTGTTTATTAAAATGCTTCAAGAAGGTCTTTTGTTGTTGTTGTTATTGTCCTCCGAGGAGCTGTGCCAGGCTGCAGGGCCATCCCCACTAAGGTGAGCTCAGACATAGTTCAGATATGGCAAGAGGGGGAACAAGTGGAGCTTCAGGGCCCGAACAGCCCAAATCCCTGGGGTGCACTGACCCTGCAGGATGGGATGAAGCACCTCAGTGCCTGTTGCAGTGAGCAGGATTTTTAAAGATGGGGGAATTGTTAATTTTTCTAAGTGAACTTGTAGAAGGGACACACCTGGCAGGGACAGCACTGCATCTTTTTCGCATCCCTGGCTTTGGGAGAGCTGTCCCATAGCTGTCCCATAGCTGGTGAGGTCTGCATGCAGCTGGGACCCTCCTGCCCTCGCTGTCCGCCTTTGGGCAGGCTGTTGCTTTGCAGCAGTGCAGGAAGGGCCTCCCCTCTCCCCCTGGCATGCACAGGTGGCCGTAGGGCTGTGTGGGGCAGCCTGGCTTCCAGCTGGCAGTGCCCTGGCAGCGGCCGGTGGCCGTGCGGGGCTGTGGGCGCAGTGCTGCAGGCAGGTTATTATTAGGAGTGCTGCATTGCAGGAGGGAGCAGGGGAGAAGGAGCCAGGCAGGAGAGGAGCGGGAGAGAGGTTTGCAATGGTTGGGTGCACGGGTTTGTCCCCAGAGGGGTGAATTGCTGTTTTCTCCTGCCTTTTGAGCCGGTGTGTGTGTGACCTGCGCTCGTCTTCCGTAGTAGCACTGGTGTGAAATGAACTCTTAGTAGGATTTGCAGCTATGCTTTATGTCCCCAGTGAGTCTGGGCTATATAGAGACCCAGAGGGAGGCGGGGACCAAAAAAGAGGCAGTGCCACACCGAGAAAGATGCTGAAGTTTTTGTCTTCTGGTGGAAGGCGTTTTTGTCCCTGGGGAGGGAGGCTTTGTTTGAGCAGTTCCCATATAAGGGCAATTCTACCTTTTAACTTTCTCCTTTCTTTTCCCTTCATCTCTCTTTCTCCAAAGGGATGGGAACACTCTTTGATTCCCCATCTGGAGCTGTGGTATGGATCCAACACCAACAGGAGGAATGCACACTTTTGTCCTTGTTTGAGTAAGGAGCAGTGTTGCTAGTTTTAAGAGCTTAGAAATTCACAAGCCAGGGCTCTCCCACGTCATCAGATTATCCAGCGATAACAAATGTGAGGGCTTTTCATATGTTTTCTGGCCTCCCAGATGTTAGGATTTATTGTTCAAACTTGGTGTGGGTAAGTGAGAGGAGAGATTTTTCACATCCTTGTGCAGAGTCACAGTGTCTGTGTCAGTGCTTGCGGGCATTAAATAGAAACCAGACCTCACAGCACCGGGAAGGGCCCAGCTCTGGTTGCTATCCCAGAGCGATCTTGCTTTCTCGGGAAAATCTGGCTCTCCCAGAAGAGCCAGGAGCTGGGTAAGAATGCAGCAGCCCTGCCCCATGCCTCACCGCAGTGCATGCCAACCCCCCTGCTCTATGGGATCGTCATTTAGCCAAGAGCAGTACAGCTTGATGGCCTCCCAACAGACCGTGGGCTGGGCCAGCACTGCAGCGTGGCCCAGGAGGTTGATCTCATGCAGTGAAATATAATATAATAATTGCTAGGGGATGTCTCTTTGCACAGCAAGGCTGGGAGCCTTGCAGCTCCGCTTTTTGCAGAGCTGCAGAGTCCAATACCCACCAGACAGCCTGGCTTAAAGTGACACAATCCATCCTGCTTCCTTGTGGGATGAAACAGCGTTCTTTAATCTGACCTGTTACGCAGCAGTAACTGAGCAGAGACAAGGAGTCTTGTGCCCCTGCCCAGGCAGCGTGGAGTGGCACAGGGCAGCCCTCTGCACTGGGACAGGCAGGAGAGCTTCCTGCACATTGTGGTCACTCACACTGTGAAGTGGTTTGGTGTCAAGATCAGGGTTTGTGCTTCTGGACAGCCTGAACTGCAACACTTCAGACACACAAACGTGGTTGCAAAAATTATGCAGACGGGGGCAAGTCTGCAGCACATCTGCAGGCCTGTTGTTGAGTGTTGGAGCTGCCGTGCCCAGGGCTGTGGGGCTCAGGGGCAGATGGAGAGGCTGGTGGGCTGTGACGGCCATGGGCCAGCCCCGGTGTGTGGCAGGGCGTGTGGCCAAGCCGCCGTGCAGAGCCTGCAGTCGGTGTCCCCAGCTCCCCCCATTGCAGGGCAGGCAGCGTGGTGGGGCAGGGTTGGTGGCCAGGGGGGCCGATGGGCTTGGCAGCTGCCATCGCCTGAAAACAAGAGGCCATGCATTCCTGGGCACGTTCTCCTTCCCGCCCCAGCGCTGTCATCCTCCCTCTCGGATAGCTTTGGGGTGAGCAGCTGCCGCTCCGTCCTCTCCCTTTGGCAGCCGGCGAGGCTGATGGGATCTGACCAGCGTTTGTCTCCCTAGATGGGAAGAGGAGTACACGGTGCGTGTCCAGCTTCAGGACCGGGTGACTGAGCTGCAGGAGGTGAGCATCGCTGTTCCCCCTTCCCCTGCACCCCAGCTGCTCCGCACTGGTGCTGATTTGCATTTCTCTCCCTCCCTGGCGCAGGAAGCCCAGGAGGCTGAAGCTTGCCAGGAGGAGCTGGCCATGAAGGTGGAGCAGCTCAAGGCAGAGCTTGTTGTCTTCAAGGGACTGATGAGCAATGTGAGTCCCTAATCCCTCTCCAACCCCTCTCCAACACCAATGTCCTCTCCAAGTGATGTGGCTGTGTAGAAAAGCAAGTTCCTTGGTGGGGCCCATCCATCACTGGCAGGGCTGGTCCGGGGCACAGTGAGCAAAGCAGGGATGTGGGAGCAGTCCTGCGTGAGGGGGAAAGTGGGGGCACCAACTGCCATCTGTCTTGCCTAATATTCCTCCTTTGTCCCCTTCCTGTGGTGCTGTGGGTTCAGAACATCACGGAGCTGGACACCAAGATCCAGGAGAAGGCCATGAAGGTGGACATGGACATCTGCCGTCGCATCGACATCACTGCCAAGCTGTGTGATGTGGCACAGCAGCGCAACTGCGAGGACATGATCAAGATGTTTCAGGTGAGAAGCGCCTGCTGCTGCTCCAGACTCAGCCACCAGCTCTGGGGAGGAGAGATCCCAAAGGAGGTAGAAGAGACAACACCAGGCCCCTGCTAGGGGAGACGCTTGGTCACCCTCGCCCTTGCTCCTTGCGGTCCCTTGCTTTCTGTCTCTCCCGGGAGGACCAGGCAAAAGGGCACAAAGTGGAGGTGGAAAGCTCCAGATGTTGCTTTGGACATCAAGAGTCCCCTCAGCCTCTTGCTCACCTGTTGTGTTGGGCCCGGGGACCCCACAGTGCTAGGGGAACAGCTGCAGGAGGGAAACAAGTTGCTTGAGCGTCTGTCTCTAACTCCATCTCTCTCCTTTCCCTTCCCCTCTCCGTCATCTTCTCTCTGTCTCTTCTCTGTCTCTGTCTCTTTTCTCTTTCTGGATGTTGCTGCCCTTCTGTCTCGCTCTTTGTCCCCACAGAAGCAACTGGTTAGTTCCATTCAGTTGAGAAATTTTACAAATTTTAAACTTTCTTTAAAAAAGGTCGGACTCTAAATATTGACATATTTCACCTTTTTCAGACTGTCTCTTTTTTCCTGTTTCTGTCACTCTGTTTCCCTGTCTCTGGACTGGGGTGGTGGGTGATTTGAGTTTTTCTGCAGTAAAACCACATTGTTTTTTTCTCATCAGATTCATAGATTCCATCTTTAGTTGCTTAGTTTTAATTTTAGAAAATGCTAAACCCATGTTTTATCCGTTGCACCCATCTTTAACCTGATCATAATGAGCCCATCTCTCTCTCTCTCTCTCTTTCTCTCTCTCTGCTTCCTTCCTTTCTTTCTGTCTTTCTCTCTTTCCCCTTCCTTTCTGTCCCTCCACCATTCCTTTCCCCTCCATCTCCTCCCAACGACCTGCTCCTGACCTCGGACCCGGCCTCGTTTCTGTAGTCTCTGCACTTGTCTCCCGTTAAGGTCCCAGCCTCGGTGGGGCGGAAGCGGGAGCGCAAGCAGGTCAGCGACGAGGACACCTCGCTGTCAGAGAGCGATGCCTCCCGGAAACCTGACGAGGAGGAGGAGGACGAGACCACGGCCATGAGTATCAATGAGGAGATGCAGAGGATGCTGAACCAGCTGTGAGTGCGGCTGCTGTGCACCTCTGCCCGTGGTGTGGAGCCAGGCTCCGGCACCAGGCTCCCTGCTGGTCCCGGGATGGGGAGGGCAAGGGTGGTCTGTGGCTTCCCTTCCCAGGTGAGGGCAAGATGAGAGATCCTGTTGTGGAGAATGTTCACTCACCCTGTGCTCTGTGGCATAGTGGGACTGACCCCCTGGGAGACCTGAGCCCACCTATGCTGAGAGTGGGAGCTGCTCCAGCTCCCCTCCTCTTGTCCCCCTTCCCACCTTTTGGGAATATGTGCCTGGACTTGCTGGGGCTCCTGACCATAAAGCCAGCCCGTTCCCCATCAGCGGTTGGGTTTAGGCACACCTGAGTTCACCCTGGCCAGACCCCAAGAGCTGCAGCCCTGCCCGTGAGCGAGCGCAAGGCTTTGGCACCAGCACAGCCCACTGCCTGCTGTGGCTCTCCTGCTGGGTGCTGACATGCTGTTCCCTTGTGCCCAGGAGGGAATATGACTTTGAGGATGACTGTGACAGCCTCACGTGGGAGGAGACAGAAGAAACGCTGCTCCTCTGGGAGGACTTCTCCGGATACGCCATTGCAGCCGCAGAGGTGCAGGGGGAGGTAACGGTGGTGTCAGGGCCCTGAGGTCTTGTTGGGTTGGGACACTCGATCCTGCCTGAGCCTGGGAAGATGCTCTCTCAAAGACCAGATTTCAGCCCCTTTCCCTTTGCAGGCCTGTATAGATGCTTTCCTGCCTTTTCTGCATGAATACATTACAGCATCCCTGTCAAGGTCTCCTTTTTAGAGACAGGCCAGGGACCTTTAGCTGGAGGGATGTGCTGAGGGTGCGGTGCACACGTGTGGGGAGAGCCACAGCCCATCCAGAAGAGAAGACTTCTCTGGCTGGACTGGTCTCTGGTGATCCTTGCTCATGTTCTCCAGCCCATCTACCCACTCTGCAGCAAAGCTGCCCAAACAGAGGCTGTGGTGTCTGGCCAAAGCCCTTGTTGTCCCAAATCTTTGGCCTTTGGCAGTCCCCTGGAGATGTATCATGCTCAGGAACGGTCTGTTCTCTCCAAATCTTCAGTGCAGTGCTGGGCTTGTTTGGGTTGATGTCGTCACTGCCCAATCTGGCGAGTCCTGAGACTCTCAAGTCCGTGTTGGCAGGACTGACTCCTGTCTTATTTGTACTACACTGTATATATTTCTTCCTCTTTTCCCAATGCTGCCAGTTCTTTCTCTGATTTGTCTCTCTCTTGCCTTTGGTTCCTCATGTTGGACGCTTGCCTGCCTCTAAACCTGCTGTCTGCTCTCCTCAGCAGCAGGATGACAGCCTGGAGAAGGTGATCAAGGACACGGAGTCGCTGTTCAAGAGCCGTGAGAAGGAGTACCAGGAAACCATCGACCAGATAGAGGTGGGAGAAGGAGGAAATGGGGAGGCCATGGCACAGAAGGGTGTGAAATGGGGGAGTGGGTTCCTGGGGGAGGGAAACACAATGCAGGAGCAGGTCACTAGCAACGTGGGTGACAGCCCTCAGTCTGGCCATGCCCACTGCCCTGCACCACGTGCCCTGGGATCACCTCTGCACTGTTTCCCTTGGGCAGCTGGAACTGGCCACAGCCAAGAGCGACATGAACCGGCACCTGCACGAGTACATGGAAATGTGCAGCATGAAGCGAGGCTTGGATGTACAGATGGAGACTTGCCGGCGGCTCATCACCCAGTCTGGGGACAGGTGAGCTTCAGCAGGAGCACCGGGACACACGAGCTCTGGGTCTGAAGCCTGGGTGGTGGCAAAGGGGAGCTGAAGGACTGGGTTGTACTCCTGCCTTGTCCTCATGTGGCATGGAGAGAGGGCAGTTCCCAGAGGCTGTTGGACTCCTGGCTGACCTCCAAACAGGTCATGGTGCCTCCTCTGCAGAAGGTAGGAGACACACAGGAGTCACTTTGACATATGAAGCCAGACCCCCCTGATGGAGAGAGGAGCTGCCATTGTGCAGGGACATTGTGTAAGTCCCCAGAGGCCTGTGGAGCCAGGGTGGCTCCAGGCTGGGGACCCCTGTGGTGGACTTTCACAGACCCCTAGCCTTACATACCTTGTCAGGGTCCTGATCTGGGCAGGCCCCTCCAGCATCTCCCCCAGCTCAGCTTCATGCCCCTGATTTGGTGTCCTCTGGAACACCATCCCAGCACCCAGGGGTTCGTGCAGACCCACACATGCCCAAAGGGGCACTTCAGCTTCTCTCCTTCTTGCTCTGGTGACCCCTGCCCACACCAAACTCTGTCCTTTCCCTCCCCATGGGCGATGCTATGACTGCTGCCCTTTCCTGTTCTCTGCAGAAAGTCTCCTGCCTTCACCCCAACCTCCAACAGCGAGTCAGCCCCCAACGAGGAGAGCGAGGAATCTGACCGTGATCCCCCCAGCGATGCTTCCATCAGATAATGAGGGGAGGCCTGGCTCCCTCGGACCCCCTTCCTGGCACGGGGTTGCCTGAGTCACACCTGGGAGAGACTGTCAGGGACGTGGAACTGCTGGTAAACGTCTGTCACCCAGGCTCACTCCCGTTTTGGGGTGCTTGGCAGATCCCACACACCCTCTCACCGGATACCTTGCAAATGGGAATAGCTAGATAGACCTGAGGGCCCTTGCCCGGGCCGCTCTGCCTTCAGCCCCTTCTCTATTCCCTTTCCCTGCTTTGGTTAAGCCGTGGTTCGGGCGGGGAGGCTCCAAACCTGCCGTGGCGGCGTTCTGCAGGATGCATTCCCAGACGCCCCCAGACCCACCTCCTCTGGCCTCCGTCCTGGTACACTTGACCTACCCCCACCCTCCCTGCGCTACACGGAGCTGAACGAGAGCCGTACCTCCCTGCAAACTGGACCTGACACTGGTGCCAACTGGACCGAGCCCGGGGCTCTCCCTGTCCTTGCTGCTGGCCGGGCGCCTGGCCGGTCCCCACGCCGTGCTGGGCATCCCGAGCCCTCCCAAGCCTTCTCCAGGGCGGGGGCTGAGTCCTGCTCACTGTGCACTTTGCTTTGCCGCCCGTCGGCGATGCGCTCACGTCTGTGTTACGGGGGCAAGGTCATTAAATGGGACAATTTCCTTTTCTACAGCTTCGCCAGGTGTGGGCTCTCCCTTGTGCCGCCACGGGGCTTGAGGTGGGGCTGTCGTCCCTCAGTCCCCAAGCCCGCATCAATGGGTCCCCCCACGGGACAGTCCCACCCCTTGAGTGTGCCAGGTGGGACTGGCAGGTGGGACAGTGGTGAGATCCCTGTTCTGGGACCACTGGTCCTCAGCAGGCACTGGTGCTGTATGGGCTGCCTTGTTTTTAACCCACAGTCACCAATGTAGAGGCTGAGGGACTGAAAATGAAACTGATCCTGGCTTGTGACTTGTGAACCTTCCTCTTCCTGTTTCCTGGCCTCCTCTGCCACACCAGGGCATCCCAGAGCACCTTCCTACCTGCCCTCAGTCCCATTTCCCACCTCAGTGTAACCATAGGGGTGGAGCCCCTGTCCCACCATCCCTTGTAGCGCTTTCCTGACTGGCTGCAGCACCTGCTCCTCGTGGTGGTGATGGGGGGCTGGGTGATGGCAGAGTGTCAGGAGGGAGCAGCCTCCTGAGAGGCAGTGTGATCACTGATAAGTGGACACAGTCTGCACAGCCAAGGCAGGTGAAAAGCATTTATTTGGAGAAAAAATTCTTCCCACTAAAGGTACTGAAGGGAAGAGAAAGGACATGGCAGTGGAGTTTTTGGATCATTGCTAAGATTAGATATGGAAGATAAAACAGGCTGAGGGATACAAGAATTTCTGTAGATGTGGCCCAGGTGGTGATGCTGCTGGGTGCTTGAGCTGGGAGTGCTGTGGCATCCGTGCACCCCAGCCCAGTGTCCGTGTTTGTGCAGGGTGAGGTGCTCTGCCCGTGCCTGCACGGTGTGTTAAGGCATGTGTTGGCATTTCAGCAGGGGCTGAGCTGAATGCTTAGAGCTGGCAGGGAGGAGAGTCTCTTTAAATGGTGGAAGAATTGAGCAGGAAAACAGGAAATCAGGGTGCAGGTGGAACACTGCTGGTGCGGGGGAATGGCAGTTCCTCAGCCTGTGGTCTGCTGTGGGTGGGCTGTAACTTCTGACCGCCCTCTTCGCTTTGTGCAGGAAGTTGGGAAAGTGGGAAAGTGTTTCACGGGAGCAGCAGGGTTCTGGGAAGCAGCAGAAGCCCTGGCTACCTGTGGATGTGCA
Organism: Aegithalos caudatus; assembly: GCA_013389925.1. NCBI lineage: Eukaryota > Metazoa > Chordata > Aves > Passeriformes > Aegithalidae > Aegithalos > Aegithalos caudatus. Next base: position 330,635 of record WEIU01009083.1, read on the forward strand.
GGTAGATGGGAGGTGCATGCCTCAGTGCCTACTATGGCCCTCACCTCAATGCCACTTTGTTCAACTGTTTCCATTTCATTCCCTCTTCCCTCTTTATTTTTCTGCCTAAAAGAGCTAAAGCCAGAGGAAATATTTTACTATTTCAGTTTTCTACTTTAAAGTGATGATGCCTCACACACAGTAGATCAGGGAGGGATCACTTCCTATCCTGCCTGGAGGCACTTCAGTTTCATGCAAATCGCCTTTCCTGTAGGCGTCTTTGCCTTGTTTTCGGCTCTTTCTCTCCTGTGGAGAGATCTGTGAGTGGCTGACAACTTCTGGCTTCCCCTGTTCATAATCCAGGACATGCATACCTTTGCCTTGGTACTGCTTAAGGAACCCAGGAAACTGCAAAGTACATACCCTGAGAGATTTCAGGCGTGAAGCACAGAAGGACCGACATCTCTGCCTCGAGCAGTCACTGCCCAGAGGAGCAGCAGGTGCTGCTACACTCCCGTGTCCCAGGACACGTGGTGACCCAGGTCCCACACTGCCTGCCAGGACTCCATTTGCAGTGAAACCAAAATCTCTGCCACCCACATGTGCAAGATGCTGTTCTCTGGTGATTTCTATCACCAGCAAGAGGCTCTGTTCCCCCACCAGTCTGACAGCCTCCAAGATCTCTTTGGCAGGATATGCAACCTGGATCCTTTGCCTCAGCAATTTCTCTGTGTGGGAAGCACAGCCCAAGGCCTTCGATGTTGGCTGGGCCACCTACCTATTCAGCAGTGGTGATCCCACATCTTTGATGCTGAAATGAGAAGTGGTCCCCCTCTTATCTATTGAGTTCTTCTCTGTGGGCTCCTTTTCATTCTTTGGGGAGTACCGAGCCTCCTTTTCTCCACCATGCTCCCTGCTGGGAACTCTGATGTCTGGGAACTGCTCAGTGCTGTGTTGCTTCTTGAGTCCCTAATGTCACCTCTTTTCCAGGACGCCTCTCGGCAGTGCCTGCTCAGGGGACAATATCAAGTCCTGTCTGTCTCAGTGTTGGTGCATTAATGTGAATGTTTAATGACCAAGAACAGTCCAGGCACAGGCTGAATTGGGTTCCATGGCAGGATGCATCTGGGCAGTCCCTCTGTCAGCATTCAGCTCAGGACTGTGGCTGCTGAGTGCTGACCTCTTGAACATTTGGCCAAGACCATCCTTTTAGGATCATATCTCTGGACTGGCAATAATGCCTTCCCATTGAATATTCAGGCAGACTGGTTCATCAGCTTCTTACACCCTTGGAAGTCCATGTTGGCAAAGACTTACTTGGGTAGCCTGGAAAGCTGCTGGTGATTGCTCTGCCTTCTCCCTCCCAGCCTTTGGGCTGTTGTGCCCAGATGAGGACAGGCACAACTTTTACTGTCAGGGACAGGAGTGGCACAAGATCCCTCCCTTGAGGTGAGAGCTGTCTCTGGGTTGGGACAGACCCACCTGAGAGCATGAGGGGCTCCGTGAGGCCCTGAGGGACACCATCAGCCTTTGAGCTGGGCTGAGACATGCAGGTCTCTGCTGTGGCTGCTGCACTCCATGCTCCCTGTGCTGAGATCAGCCTCCTGGCAAAGGACTTCAGCAGGCAGTGCCAGGCATGCTCCAGAAGTGGGTCCTGGCTCCCCACCAAATGCATTTCTGATCTTTTGGCATGCAGTCACCTCTTCTACCCCTTCCCTGGTAGGAAGGATTCATCTGAAAGATGAGCTTTCATCCTCAGAGACTGTCTTCAACATGGCTTTGAGCTAACTTTAGCCTCTTCAGAGACCTTCTTGGAAGAATCCCATGGGAACAGGCCCTGCAGGCAAGAGGATTCCAAGAGAGCTGGTCAGTATTCAAGCACCACTTCCTCCAGGCTCAAGAATATTGCATCCCCATGAGCAAGAAACCGAGCAAAGGGAGCAGGAGAACTCCATGGATCAAGGAGAACTCTGTGGATCAACAAGGAACTGTCAAACAGAAGCAGGAGATACACAGGAGGTAGAATCCAAGCTACTTGGAAAAAATACAGGGATTTTGTCAGAGTAAGGCCCATCTGGAATTCAGTCTGACCAAGGAGATGTCAAGGACAGCAAGAAGGGCTTTTTCAAATCTATAAAAACAAAAGGAAAACTAAGGTAAATGTGGGCCTGCTACTACATAGAGCTGGGACCCTGGTGACAGGACACAAAAAAGGCAGACACACTGAAGGCCTCTTCTGTATCTCTTCACTGACAAGACCAGCCCTCAAGAGTCTCTGGCCCAGGAGATCAGGGAAAAGGAATGTTGGAAGGAAAATTCTCCCATGGGCAGGGAGAATTGGGTTAGAGATCCCCTAGGGAAAGGGGATATCCACAAGTGCTGAGGAGCTGGGGAACACCATAGCAGTCACCTTTGAAAGGTCTGGCAATCAGGAGAGGGGCCTGAGGCCTGGAAGAAAGCAAATGTCACCCCACTCTTCAAAGAGGGCAAGAAGGAAGACCCAGGAAACCAGTCAGCCTCACCTCAATCCCAACAAGGTGATGGAGCACCTCATTCTGGAGGTTATCTCTAAGCATGTGGATTACAAGAAAATGAGTGGAATCGGCTTGAATTCACTAAAGGCAAATTATGCTTGACCAACATGATTGCCTTCTACCACAAGACAACTACCTGGCTGGATGAGGGCTGAGCAGTGGATGTTGTCTACCTCAACCTCAGCAAGGCTTTCAATGCTCTCTCTCTCTCACAAGATCCTCGTAGACAAACTTAGCAAGTGTGGACTGGGTGAGTGGACAGTGGATTGAGAACTGCCTGAACAGATCCCAGAGGGTCATAGTCAGTGGCACAGGGTCTAGCTGAAGGCCTGTCACTAGTGGTGTCCCACAAGGTTCAGTACCAGGCCCATCCTTGTTTAACTTACTCATCAATGACTTGTATGAAGGGTAGATGATTCCTCATAAAGCTTGTTGATGACACCAAGCTGGGAGGAGTGGCCATTACATCACAGGGCTGGGCAGCCCAACAGAGGGATAGGTAGGAGAGATGGGCAGAGAGGAACCTTCTGAAATTCAGCCAAGGCAAATGCAATTGGGGAAGAATAACCCCATGTCCCAGCACAGGCTGGGGGCTGACCTGCTGGGATGCAGCTCTTCAGAGAAGGACCTGGGGTTCCTGGTGGACAAGAAGCTCCCCGTGGACCAGCAGTGTGTCCTGGTGGCCAAGAAGCCAACGGTGTCCTGGGGTGCATTAGGAAGAGCATTGCCAGCAGGGTGAGGGAGGTGAGACTCCACTCAGCTTGGGTGAGGCACATCTGGATTGCAGTGTCCTGTTCTGGGCTCTTGTGCATTTCCAAAGAGACAGCACTCCACCATGTTCTGCATTAATTCCGACCTCTCCTCTTGAGATTTCTTCCCTGTAGCCAGAGCACTTGACTTTGACAGCCAGGTACTTGACATTGACTTGATCATCACATGTGAGTTCTGGGACACTCTGTGTCACAGGTACCTGAGACACAACCACCATAAATGTATAGAGTATGGCCAAAGGTAAAGGAAAGGCTTTTACTGAACAGCTTTCTATGCAGCTTCATCCTCTCCTAACTCTTGTCTAAGAAATGTGATAAATAAAATAATAGAACAGGCTAGCAGGAATCCAAAGGTGTTCTAGTGAAGGCTGTCAGCATTGCATTTAGGTCCATCCAAGGAATCCTGATGTGGGGAAAGCTAAGTCACACAATGGCAAGTCATGCAGGATAAGTGACAAAGTGCCTCCAGCAGAAGGGTGCTGGGTGATAATACAGGACCTTGCCTGACTCGACAGGCAAGTCGGGCTTCTTCAGTGATATGATCTAAAAGAGATGGGATCCAGGAATGAGTGAAGAGAGGTGCAGGTTCACTTAACACAAGGAAGAAGATGTGGGCTACTTAGTGGTTAGGTTTCCTAAACCCTCTGAAGCAAGTGAGCATCATCCCACACTCATGTGGTCAGGTGCAAGGAAAGTGATGATCCCCACCCTCTCTGTGGGAATATCTGCTAGTATCCATCAAGAAATTCAGTGGGCCTGGTCAGAATCCCAGAATGGGTAAAGTTGGAAGGGACTACCAGTGGAGTAATCTGGTCTCAACCCTTCTCCTCAAGAAGGAGAGCACCCAGAGCACGTGGCACAGGATCGCCTCCAGATGGTTCTGGAATATCTGCAGTGAGGGAGACTCCACAACCTCTCTGGGCAATCTGCTCCAGTGCTCAGACACCTGCACAGCAGAGAAGTTCTTCCTTTGTCCAGGTGGAACTTCCTGTGTTCCAGTTTCTGCCCATTGTCTCATGCCCTCTTGGCACCACCAAGAGGAACCTGGCTCCTTTGACACCCAGACTGCATAAACTTACAGAAATTGATGAGGTCCCCTCTCAGACATCCCTTCTCAAGGCTGAACAGGCCCAGTCGCTCAGCCTTTCCTCATGAGGCGCTTCCTCACCTAATGATCTTCATTCCCTTTTGCTAGACCTGCTCCTGGAGCTCCATGTCTGTCTTGTACTGCCTCATGTGGTGATTAATGCTAGGAGTGATGGTAAAGCCATCATGATCAAGCTGGACAAATGTCACAACAGATGGGAAGAGGCAGCATTTTCAGCTTCAAGGGCAGACTGCATCTGGGCAAAGTGCAAGAGGAAATAGAAGTCATCAGGGTAGGAAGAGATGTAGTTACCTGATATTTTTAAGGGTCAGCCACAGTCATATGGTAGAACTGCTAGATCAGTCTAACCTGTTGGATAAACAAATAGGCAAGAGCCATTATGAATTTGGTTTGCAAGCTATGTTAAAAGTCACTCTAGAGCTGATAGCCAAACATGCTCTGACACACAGTTTCATCAAGGCATTGAAGGGTCTTTTATATACTCCTGAACCCCCCCCCAAAAAAAAACCCCACACATTGATTTATTCCCTGAGTACCTCCCTGCTTTGCTGGACAAGGAAAACTGTGTTGTCAGTGGGAGATTTTGGCTTGGAATACCAAAGAATATGCTGTGCCAGGGGGAATTTCTCATCAATTTACAAGTGATGGCATGCCCAAGTAAGGCAATGATTTTAGATGTCCTTAAGACAGATGAAGATTGGGTCAAGATTGATGGTTGCCTAAGCACAAGGGATCAACCAAAAAACAAATTGAGACATCAGCCAGGGCTGAATGTCACAACTGAGAACTGTGTGATGTTCTGTAGCTTTTCCTTAGAGTGAAATAAGTGAACTTGCAGATCATGGAAAGAGCAGTGTTTTTCCAGTTTTTCAAAAAGCTGTGATTTAGTAACATAAGATAACTTTCAGTGAGTGAAATTCCTTGAGTAAGTGGCCATGTGACAAAAGTACTTAGAAATAAGAATAACTAACAGAAATAATAATAAAGCTTGACCTACAATAACAAAAATAATCCTTGTAGCAACTACAGCAACTGTGGTTAGGAGAAAAGGAATAGAGGGACAACAGAATAATTCAGCTGTATGAAAAAAGGTCGTCAGCTGCTCATATCACCTCAGAGAAAACAATACTTGAATGTCTGAGGAACATGCTGTTCTAGTTATATTTAAAGAAAAATCAATCCTAACAGTAATATTTTCTTTTTATTAGCTGAAATTGAAAAAATAATTAAAACAAGGCAAAACAAAGAAGAGAGAAGTACTCACCAGACAAGTCTGTTCTGTATGTGGAAAATGCAGAATGTGGTCAGAAGGGAATGATGAAGCACTTTCCAGGCAGTTGGCAATAAGGAGGATCCTTGACAGGATCTCCAGCTGAGCACTGTTGCAGTTCCAGGCATGGATGACCTAGAGCACACGAATGTTTGGGGTGCACAGGGTGCTGTAGGGATGAACAAGCCCCCACACAAAGCCTGTGGCTTCCTGGGGAGTTGGAGTGAGCAATGCTGAAAGGAAAGCACAGCGTGGTCACTGCGCTCCTGCAAAGAGTGTTCTGCAAAGCACAGAAACTTCCACACTGAAAAAAGCACTGGCTGCTGAAATCCATGGTTTGCTGAGGTCAGTTTTTAAAAGCATCAGGGAAGACATTTAAAGAAAAGCCTGGGTGGATGGGCAAGCAAATGACGTCAGTGCTTAGTCTGACAGGGCATGGACAAAAGCCAATGAGAAACCAGTGGAGGGGGGAGGAGGAGAGAAATCATGAAGGAATGGAACATGAATCCGCAGTTTAAGTAATATTTATAGAAAGACAAGGAATTGACAGACAAAACTGACACCATTTTTGATACGTAGAAATGATACAGACTCTCAAAAGGGCTAAATATCTCAGTCAAAAGCGCCAAGAGGCATTACAGAATATTTCTGAATAGGGTCAAAAGAGAGGTTCTGTTGCCATACACACATAGCCATGCATAGAGACATCCAAGACCAAGAAACAGTGACTGACCTTGCCTGGGAGAAGGTTGGAGAGGAAACAGAAGGGAGTTTGCAATCATGTGCAAGTTCTCAGCCAGACAGTGAAGATGTCTTTAAATCTTTTATCCACATGTGACATTGGTGTCCTTTGTCCTGCTTTGCATCAGAAATTGGAATAGGTGGACCAAAGACTTCTAGCCATGAATCCAGGCTGGAAAAAAATGTTTTGAAAGTGAAAAGTTTAGTTCCTTTGCTCCTAAAGACAAGTGATCATTTTTGCACAGTGCCTAAAGTCACTTATGATGTTGTTCTAGATGGCAGTTTAGTCAGGCTGACAAAAGCATATGAGGATTCTGAGGTGATGGGGAAGCTGAAGGCCACGTGAGATTTCGTACTTGGTGTCCAGCACCTAAACCAGTATCTAACTTGGCAACTAAAAAACTGGAGATTGCAGAGATTACAAGCCACCTTTTTTTTTTTTTTTTTTTTTTTCCCCTTCTGTCACAGGACTCGGACCAAGGTCAACAACAGTTGCTCACTTGTTTGTTGGAGGTTTGGGCAATGTCAAAAGAAGGCTTTGAGGCCTGCAATGTCAGAGCTGTATCCCACACTACATGTAGTATTTCTCACTGAGCAACCTTGAATCTCATCCAGCATTTTAATAACCCAGTCACTCGGTCACAAGATCCTTCTGCACCTTTCCACAGGCTCATTCAGGGCTGAAAGTTTTGGATCATTTTGCATAATCAACATACCTTGGCACCCCGTGGTCCAAATTGGTCTGAAGGTGTTGATTGGTGGGGCAGATGGCTTCAGATGCTGGCCACTCACATCTCTAAGTTGCCACCAGCCTTGCCACAAGTTTTCAGTCTGGAGAGGGCAGTCTTCCCTGTCTTCCGGCAGTTCTTTGAAAGGTTTTGCCAGTCTGTTTTTTCCTAAATCTCATTGCTTTTTCATCATGGGGTCGAGGGGGTTGAGGTGAGTGGTGAATTACTTGCTGCACAGTTACCGGTTCATCCATTTCTTGCTGAAGATCACCTGAGTCTTGCATGTGGTTTGCTGTCCTTCGTGTCACAGATGTTCTCAAGTCCTGGTGATTCAGTTTTCAGTGGTGGCTTCATTTCATTGCTGCCGAGGAAAATCTCCTGTCTGGCAACACCCCAAAGCTCTTCTGGTGGCAAAGCATCAACTTTATTTTTCATTCATGGACTTAAGCTTCCCTAATCACACCCACACCATCTTAAGGCTCTTTGCAGCTTTCTTATCTCCAAGATGCATTTGAAAGAGGTTTTCAGCCTGCCTTTTCTATTTGTCACAGAATCTCCTTTTTTTTTTTTCCCTTTAGGTTTGTAAGTTTAATTTACTAGTATTTATGAGTTTTTCTTTTATTTTCATTTGACTACAGCTTCTGCTTTAGACAGCTGCCTTTTCAAATCTTACGCTGTGAAGTATAACCCAGCACTACTGTTCCTTCTAGGGAACACTTAATTAACTCCCTCAAGAAGATGATACCTCTGTAGTAAGGAAATATATGGAGGTAAGTCAGCTCTCCTAGAGTAAGAGATTACATTCAGCTCAGACGAGTAAGTAACAAATTACTTGTTTTTGCAGCATGTGCACATTGCAATTGCTCAAATGTAGGCAGCTTGGTTTTGATGAGTACTGCTGGAGCCTCCAGGGGTATTTGCATACCCTAAGTCATGAATCTGGATTTTGGGAATGGCATCAGTTATGGAGGTTGAAACATTATCCTTTAATATGTTTGTCTTTTGTAACTGTATCCTAAGTCTTTCAGAGCCCTCTATCTCTTCCTTGCCCTGCCTTGTCAATTGCTTTGCTCAAAGACTGATTTACTTCAGATGTGGATACAGGACATTTTAAATGTACAAGATCTTTTTTCACTGTGCTTACACAGTCACCATTTTGCTATGTTTTAGAGTGATGTTTCAAGTGAACTTAATTATTTTCCACATCTGCTCAAGCTGGTTTTCACTACATGGCATTATCATTAATGCTGAAGTTTCATGCTGACATCTCAACGTGAAGGTGGTCTGAGGACCTTTCTTGGGGAAGCAATGCATGTGTAGTAATCTGTGCAAATGCCAAGGAAGTATAAAACAATTTCTCTAAATGTTCAAAGTTACCATAAAACTAAATTTTTCTGTAACACCACTGCTAATTACACTTAGCTGTCTTAAAAAAAAAAAAGAAGAATAAAATATAGAGCTTACCACCCCTAGAAATGGCTGTCTGCCCACCAGAGAAGCTGTCTCATGGGTCAGCCAGAGAGCTCTCCCAGGTGCATCCCTCTCCTACCATGGCTCTGTGCAGTGAGCCCTGGTGCCTGGCCAGCCAAGGAAGGCAGTCAACCCTTTAGCCAGGATCAGTGTCTTTCTGTACCTTCCCCTTGCAAGGTGCTCACAAACCAGGATGGAGTCTGGCTTGTGGCAGCTGCTCTTGGAGTTGGTTTGTCCCAGCAAAGTGGCACCATCGCTTTTTACTCCCTTGCTGAGTGAGAGCCTCTCTATGTCTGCCTGAGCACCTGCCTTGCCTGACCAAGCCTTTCATCTGCTTTCCTTAGAAATGCTGTCAGAACAAACCTAGAGCTCCCGTACTTGGGGAAGAACTCTTCTCCAGAGACAGAAGCAGCTGCCACAGCAGATCTCCCATCTTTATCTCAATGCCATCCAGAGTCATATATGTCTATTTTGCAAACTGATGAAAAAAAATAATCACGTGAGGGTTTTTTAGGTCAGGGTTGCAGTTCTCAGACAGGCTAGCCACTGAGCTAGTTTTTCCATCTGTCTAGAGGGGCCTTGCTGTGGTGCCATCTGCAGGCACAGTGTCTGGATGCAAAAAAAGGATTTGGAAGAGCTGTGCATTTTAGGGAGGTTATATATTAGAGAGAAGAAACCAAGGCCTCCAGGCAGTCCAAAAGCTGCATGACTAGTTTGCCACACTCATTCTCCCTGTTTCCGTACAGGACCAACCATATTTTGAAGGCTGTGATACCTGGCTTTCCTCAGCTCGATACCATATAATTTTTCTAGGAGAGATGAGATTGTAAACCAGCTGAAATTTTACTTTAAAACAAAGTGAACCTTTATTCAAAATATTCCCAGCAGCTGTTGGTCTGAGAGCACATACTCCTCCTCCACCCCGAGATTGTATGACCTTGCTCATTCCCAGAGCAATTTGATCTCAGGTTGGATAGGGCTCACGCTTGTTAAATAACAAGATTACTTTGCTCTACCAATTTTTAGGCAGCCTTATCTCACTTAGGAAACATAAGGCTTTTTAGGAGAAAAAATTGACTCGTAGAAATGTGCTAGCTTTTAACCCAGTTCAAAATATGTTTTACATGGGAAAACAGGGCATCCATCCCTCCTTCCCTTGAGGTGTTTCAGTAGCCTCTCTGCACTTCCAGATTATCAAGTGAGGCACTGACTGGCACGCACACAAATATGCAGGCAGCAGCACACAGCACAGCCATTCAAAGCACCCAGGCACAGCAATCAAGGACAGGATGGGACCAACCCAAGACTCATTTGTAATCTTGACAGCAGAAACCCAGCTCCATGGGAGGGCTGCCTCCAGTGAGCTCCAGCACCAGGCAGCTCCCACTTAATCCCAGAGTTTCCCAAAGTTCCAGTGATAGGGGCCATTTGTGGTTTAATCCAAGTATTTCTGCTGTCCCAGGGCTAACAAGGCTGCTCAGAATCTCAGAATTCGTTCCTATCCAGAGGCAGGTTATTCAACCTTCCTCTCTTTGCACTACAACTTTGAGTCATCACCCTCTAGTCCAGCAAACATTTAATTCTTACGCAGCCCAACTGCTGGAGATAAGCAGCTCTGGGAAACCATGTCCAGCATACCTTGATCCTGAGAGTTTAAGTCCTCCAGCTTACGTCCTTGCAGCATCCAGATCAGGGTAAAGCAGTTGGGGTCCGGACAACAGCTCCAATGGTGCCTGGCAGGGAGAGAACACATCAGCCCTGAGATGCTAAATTAAGCTGCTAAAAATGGAGGGCCACGTGATTTTGTGCAGCGCTTTGCTTATCTGTCCTAGTGCTCACAGGTCATGGAAGGCTCCATCCCTGCCCAGCAGCAGTCATGCTTCCAGAACTAATGCAGGGAGGCAGAGGGCTGACACTCACCTTGCAGAGATTTGCTGCTCAGCAGCTTAACTGCAACTGCCCCTCCTTACGCACAGAATTAAGCCAGAATTAAGACTGGCCACCACCATGCCGATGATGGCCTCCGACACGTCCCTAGGCAGCCATTTCCTCTGGGACAAAGCCAATTCATTTTTAAAGGTAAAAGCAAGTGAAATACCCTCCTTGTAACACCAGAAAATATCTTCCTTGTCCCTCCCTGAGGCAGGTTTCTTGTGCCCCTTTACCAAACCAAATGCAAGTCATCTGCTCAGCACTTTTATTCTGCATGTGCCCATCAGACAAACCAATCCATGGCTAGGTGGATGGAGCCACAGAGCTGCTTTCCCTCCCTATTACACAGGAGTCCTGCTGTGGAGCACAGCACTTGCACACCTTGTCCTGGCTCATGGGCTGGAGTCTGGGCTCTCCCATGGGGAACAAGCAGCTCAGCAGGCTGCACTCCCTGGCTCTTCACTGTGGCGTGCAGGTGCCTGCAGCTGCTCATTACACACACACCCCCCTCCTCCCATCTCCCTGACAGACAGACAGACAAGGCTTTTCAGATGGTGATCACTTTTATTGATGTAAGGTGGTACACAAACAGATCAGTTTCTATCAGCCTCTCCACCTCCCCCAGGCTCGGGGAGAAGTTGGAGGAGTGGGGGAGACAAGGGAACAGAACTGGCCTCTCACTGCAGGATGCAGAGCTAAGCGGTGGTGAACAAGGGCAGGGGCTCCAACAAAGGAGAGTCCTGCTTCCCTAGGCAGCAGGGGGGGCTGTGTGCTCAGCTTACTCCTTGGATGCCATGTGGACCATCAAGTCCACAACACGGTTGCTGTATCCATATTCATTATCATACCTGGGGACAGAAAACAAGCACTGTCAGGGCTGACCCCATTTCTTGCACCCGTTCTTCCATTCTTCCTGCTTCTCTGCCCCACCCCACACAACTGAACTTCCATCTACCCCCTTGGGGGGGAAGGAGGCAGCTGTAGTAATTTCAGGTAAGAAGCAATCCCACTCCACAGTGAGGATGGAGGTCTGTGTATCCACCTGGATCACCAGCAGTAACCAACAGGACCCCAGCTCTGTAACCTGTCTGTGCCAACTCCCACATCCCCCAGGGCTGCACGTACCAGGAAACCAGCTTGACAAAATGGTCGTTCAGTGCAATGCCAGCACCCGCATCGAAGGTGGAGGAATGGCTGTCACCATTGAAGTCACAGGAGACAACCTGAAACACAAGGAATTGTAATGCACATGGCTGCCCACAGTCTGTACTCCAAGTGCCCAAACCAGGCTCCTGGCAAAGCTGCTGCCAAGTCTTTTAGGCAAGTGCCAGTAACCACAGGCTGAGGGAGCAGGCATTCCTTACCTGGTCCTCTGTGTATGCCAGGATGCCCTTCAGGGGCCCATCAGCAGCAGCCTTCACTACCCTCTTGATGTCATCGTACTTGGCCTGAGGAGAGACAAATCCAAGATGCTCAGATCCCAACTCACACAAAATGTCCACCGGGGAGGGGAGGAGACACACATAGGAACACCCCAGCAGGTGCCCTTTTCACTAGGATCACATATTCCGGACAAGATGGATGCAGAGAGGGCAATTCCAGGTGCAATACAGAGCTTAGAGGAAGCAGGGGCACATCTGGAAGTTGTTAGGACCTCATCCATAACACTTACTGGTTTTTCCAGACGGCAGGTCAGGTCCACAACAGAGACATTAGGGGTTGGCACACGGAAAGCCATTCCAGTAAGTTTCCTGTGAGAGACAGTGAGTCAGCAAGGAACAGCAACTGGCACTCTTCTGCCAGCCTAGGAATGTTCTACCTCCTCCTGACACCTCTGAGAAGGGACAACACTCACCCATTGAGCTCAGGAATGACTTTTCCCACAGCCTTAGCAGCTCCAGTAGACGCTGGGATAATGTTCTGAGCAGCACCTCTGCCATCCCTCCAGAGCTTCCCAGAGGGCCCATCCACTGTCTTCTGTGTGGCTGTGATGGCATGGACAGTGGTCTGAAGAAAGAGCACGGGAATAAGAACACAGCCAATACTCTCCAGAAAGAGCATCCCAGGTGACACTGGGAGTACACATGCTTTCCCCTCTCACACCAGAGGATCTGTGATAGGTCACCCTCCTCAGCACCAAGCTGCACACCTACCATGAGACCCTCCACGATGCCAAAGTTGTCATGGATGACCTTGGCCAAGGGCGCCAAGCAGTTAGTAGTGCAGGAAGCATTGCTGGGGTAGAGAGATAAAGGCACATCAGCCAGAGGCAACACTTCCACTGAGGTGAAGTGAGACACCTGGCAGCTGGTGAGAGCTCCAGGCCAGAAGGCATGTTCCTCTCTCCTTACCTGACAATTTTCAGAGACTTGTCATACTTCTCATGGTTGACGCCCATCACGAACATGGGAGCATCAGCAGAGGGGGCAGAGATGATCACACGCTTGGCACCACCCTTCAGGTGAGCCTGGAGACAGAGATATAAGAGATTACATAACTCAGGATCCTTCCAAGCTTGCTTCTTCAGATCTCTTCTCCTTCACAGCCCCATCTCGAGCACCTCTGTACAAGGTGAAGTGCCCCACAGGCAGAAGCAGCACTATCACTTCTCTCCTAGGCCTCTGCGGCGTACTCACCCCAGCCTTCTCCATGGTGGTAAAGACACCAGTGGACTCCACAACATATTCAGCACCAGCATCTGCCCACTTGATGTTGCTGGGGTCACGCCTAAGGAAGGACAAAATTTTAAGAGCTGCTCCATGAGACACCTGCTTTCAATTTCCAGAGAAGCAATAGGAAAAAAGATACTTACTCCTGGAAGATGGTGATAGCATTCCCATTGATCACAAGTTTTCCATTCTCAGCCTTGACAGTGCCCCGGAAGTGGCCATGAGTAGAGTCATATTTGAACATGTAAACCTAATCAAGAGACGAGCAGAAGGTCAGGGACCCAGGCTGCCATCATCCTCCAACACCCTGGGAAGTTACTAGAACAGATCCAGAGGAGCCCTACTCAGAAAGGCCCAGAGGGGGCACTGCAAAGCAACTCACCATGTAGTTCAGATCAATGAAGGGATCGTTGATGGCCACCACTTGGACTTTGCCAGAGAGGACGGCAGCCCGGGTGACCAGGCGGCCGATGCGGCCAAATCTGGAGAGAGAAAGACATGCGTGAGGAGGCGCAACAGGGAACCAGCCCAGCTGGGCATGGGAGGCAGTCCTTGGCAACCTTCCCTCGGGATCATCCACTGCTCCCTGCCCGGTAGGGCGGGAGGGAGCCCTGCAGCTCGTCCAAAGGCCAAGGCACCCCGGTTAAAGATTAAGAGCGACCCCCGCCCCGGAAAGGTCAATCGCTAAATTTACTGAGAGCCCCGGGGATCCGGTTACTCCTCGGCTCGGCACGAGAAGGTCACATCCCCGGGGCCGCCATGGACACACGATCCACCAGGAGACCTTCTGGTGGGGGGCTGCAGGGATCCCCGGGAATGGAGAGGGAAACTGGGGCAGCCGGGCAACGGCATCCCCTTCCGGAGTGAGTCACCCCGAATCCGAAGCGAAATGAGTCAGCAGCACCGCTCTGCCCCGAGGGGCGCCGGCAGAGCGGGACCGGCGGGATCCAAACCTCTCCCTCCCCCCAAATCTTCCCCCGCGCCCTTGAGGCGTCCTTGCCCCCCCCACCTCCCCGCAATCCCTGCTGGCCCCGCTACTCACCCATTGACTCCGACTTTCACCATCTTTACCGCTTCGGGATGTTCCTGCGGGCAAAAATCACCAGTAGGGGCATGAGGGGAATCGGCAAC
>WEIU01009083.1:347478-379194 GCA_013389925.1 Aegithalos caudatus
TCCCCGGTCCCGGCCTTGGCCCCGGCGGCTGGCAGGTGGTGGCCCCACAGCCTGCCCCGCTGCCCCATCCCCTCGCTGTCTGTGCGTTCAACTCTGCCCTGAGTTCTTTCCTGCCCTCTTGCTCGAGCCCACACTCTTGGCCCTCTCACCTCGGAGGCCCTCCAAAGCTAACAACCCAAACCGCTGAAGGTCCCGATTCGGTCCAGTTTCAGCCCGAAGCAACCCCTGTGCATGGCCTTCCAGGCCCAATCTCCAGGCAGTGCCCACTTGCGACTGGCGAGGTTCTTGCGCCAGAGGGATGGACGAGCAGCTCTAGTCCCAGATGGGAGGAAGGGGAGAGTGGAGGAGAGCAGCTGAGGACCAAAGCTGGACCCCTCCTTCGTGTCCTCTTCGGTCAGCATGGACTCAGGCTCCAGAGGCAGCAATCGTGAAAGGAGCATCTGGGATAAACGAAGGAGAGCAGGGTGATGCCTGTGCTTCTGGCAATAAGCCTTGTACCCCCTGTTACCCCCACTGCCCATACCCTCCTGAGGGCTCAGGCAGGACATGAAAGTGTCTGTGACATTGCACAGAGAAGGGCTTGACCAGCAGCTCCCACTGTCTGAAATGACTTTGCTGTCCAAAACAGCAGGCAGACAGCTGCGGGGCAGATGGCTCTGCTCTTGTAAAACCACACATTCTGCCCTGCTCAGATTTGGAAGATAACTGTCTTCAGTCCTTGCTCCTTTTGTGGATGCTGAGCACCTCTGTGTGCTCAGGCTGCTGTGTACCATTTCATTTATTTCCAGAGGGCTGCTGGGAAGGGTGGTCCTGCTTCAAATACCTGCTGATAAAGATGAGGGAGAGGCAGGAGCAGAACAGGTGTGAGGAAGGGGGTCTCCCCATTTGCTGGAAATCCTCTAGGTTAGCAGTGCTGACTGTAAATCCCCAGCATTGCTGGGAGACAAGGGGTTGGGGGATGTGTTAGGTGCAGTGGAGGCATGGCATTGCTGCCCAGAGCGGCAGCCTGTGGGAGCCGTTCCACATCTGTCTCTCACATGGATGCTGAGCTAAGGCTGAGGATGCCTTTGTGCAGCTCTTTGTGGTAGCAAGTTAACTGAAGCGGACACAGGCATCCTCATCGAGGAGTGAAAGTGGTGAGTCATAGCAGGATCAGTCTTGTGATTGTAGTTCATGTCCTGACTATTTCCCTGTGGCTTTTCCAGGGTGATGTAAAGGCAAGGTGCTGCGGCTCAGGTTTGGGTTTGGGTAACAGGGAGCTGGCTAGATTTGAAAGCCAAAAATATTATTGCTGTATTTTCTGAGAATAAAAGATTTACTCAAGTGAAGAAGCCCTTAGCTGGCATCCTAACAGGGTTCTTAGCCTTAAAGAGGGTCTTTAAGAGGGGTAGTACTGAGCTTAGGAGCAAAACTCCTGGCCTAACAGGATGCATCTTCCCTCTGAAACATCAGAACTGAGCACTGAACATGATGAGAGGCATGACTGTAATATCTGGTGGCTGCTGACACAGAGTGGGCTTAGAAAGGACCAGGCTCTTCACTGTTAAAAGCTTTTGCAGAGCTCTAAAAAGCTTTTGTCTGTTTCCTGTCTTGAAATGCTGGTTCTCCTTAGTGTGGCTGGGTTATAAAGATAAAGTCACCCTAGAGCTGAGGCTGCTGAAGGGGAGAGTGCAACAAGAATAGACAGCAGCCTCCTTGTAGTTAGAATTTGGGACCACCTCTTATTTGAGGTTCAAACACAACCTCCCCTCCTCCTCCCCTCCTGAAATCAACCTCAGCTCTCTCCCACTCCCTCCTACCTGAAGCCTCTGTCCTGGCAAGGACACTGTCTGAACGCTGGCAGAGAGCAGAGCCAAGAAGAGGAAAAATGAGCAAGGCCACGACTGAAGCCCCAGCATCTTCTTCTTAGCCCAGGGCTGGTGGGAAGCAGGGCAGGATTCGCAGCATCCGTGTCAGATGTGGTCCTTAGCCCCACTCTGCCTTTATAGTTTTGGTTCTGGCAGGCGACTGGCCCCAGCTCCCTGCTGAACCACCCCCTGGAGCTCCTTAACCTTTCAGCACTTTTGTCCAC
This sequence comes from Aegithalos caudatus, assembly GCA_013389925.1. NCBI lineage: Eukaryota > Metazoa > Chordata > Aves > Passeriformes > Aegithalidae > Aegithalos > Aegithalos caudatus. The sequence goes on from WEIU01009083.1 coordinate 349,550, forward strand.
AGTGATATATTTCAGGGTGAGCTCAGCAAGACCCCTTCCTCTAAAGAAAAAGGACACAAAGGTGTTTACTGAGTGTCTGGGAAGACAAATGTGAGTTGAGCTGCTGCTGGCATCAGGACCTGGAGGTGTCTGTCAGGGTCAGGGACAGGGTGACATTTTGAAACATGTCCCAAAAGGAGGATACTGAAGGCTGCATTGTGTAGAAGTGTTGAACATACTCCTCATAAGCAGAGTGCTGTTAATGCTATTTCTCTAATCAGTGTGAGCATGAAGTGCAGCTCAGTTAGACGTAGGCACACTGCTGGCTGCACAGAGCGGACACAAATTCAGCTCCGTGACAACACAGGCTTTTGTTTTTAATATTTATATCTTGGTGAGACAGGCTGGGAATGAAGACCTCCTGCTGCAGAAGGTGGGTGAATTCCAGTACTATACAGAATTAGTTGCAGTGACAGGAGCATGGGTCTAGTACTATTGGGAACGTAATTTGCGGGCTGTCTGTCCCAAGTCACCATCTGGAGGACTGGGCTGAGTTTCCAGAGGAACCGTCACAGAAAAGAGCTTGTCGAGACTCAGCTTGCACTTTCTCAAGCTCAGGCACACAATGGGAGCAGGAGAGCAAGGAGCAGATTCCTACCTCCTAAATCTTCTGGCCATTAGTTCCCCCCACTTTGTTTACCTCTTCCATTTTACTGTAGTTTCTCACCAGCTGAACAAGGCAATGAGGTCACTGTTTGGAGATCAGGGTGCAGAAGTCAGCCTGGATGTGATGGCAGAAACTAATCAGCAAAGTTTGTCAGGGGAGAGGAATGGGGGGACTGTACCCCAGTACAGGATTAGCAGTGGGTGTGCTGGGAGAGTTTGACAACACCCTGAACTTCCCTTTGTTCAGTACTGTTGAAAAAACAGTCGGGTCAGAACTTGACAGGACGTGTTCTGCTGCCTGCTTTTGTTTACTTTTTTTCAAAGAATGAAGAAAATTAGAAAAAAGTCTTCTTCAGAGATAACAAGTCACAATTCAGATATTTCTGAATAGATGTCTCTCTTTCCCTCCTTCCTTCATTTTTTCCTTTCCAAGGCATTTTGAACTTGCAGATGCAGGTTTGTGGGTCCATTTCTTCTCTGCCCAAGGAGACAGAAAGTTTTACAAACCTTTTGCATCCAGTCCATGAGAAGTGAATATGGGCCTTCAATCTGGAGCACTGATGCTGGAAGCGGTGCTTTGCACAGCTGTGGACATCCAATTTTGTTAGCTATAGTTGATGGCTGCAATCCACTGCTGGTGCTTTGTCCAGAGCAATGTGATGCTCTGGGCATCCTCTCTGGCATTCCTGTCACCCTGTCACCTGGGCCAGCACGAGGAGGAGCTCCCGAGGTCCCACTGAGACATTTTGGGGGAAACAGGATTACTTTCATGCCAATCTTTGAATCTACAAAGCACAGGGGACTGCTGGGACATGCACCCCATGTGTGCATTTGGCTGGGGTGCCTGGGCACAAATGGGGTACGGGATGTGTACACACAGCCAGCCCCTCCTTGTGCTGGATGCAGCAGTGTAAGGAGCCATGTGGTGTGAAATATTCAGAGGGATGGAAAAGAAAGAAAGGACAGGAAGTAAGCACATGTTCATGCTGCATGCAAGGTGTCCCAGAGGATGCTGTTCTGTACTTCCCTGTCACATGTGGCCATCCAGAAAGAGCTGAGTCAGTGTGCTCGAGCACTCCTGCTGCCGGCAGGAGCAGCCCCGCTGGAATGCACCAGTTATGTGATCAGTCAGTCCTTTCCTGAGTGACAGGTAAGTGTAAAAGCAGCAACACTTTGGTTTTGATCTGAAATGTAGCAGCAGTCTGATCTGGCATTCCTTGAATGGGGTGGCCTATGTACTGCAAGAAGAATGCCAGAAATGTGTTTGCAACTACTCCAAAATTCCAGTCCACTTGCAAAAAGACTGAGCCCTGCAGGGGTGGACAGGCTCTGAGAAGTCAAGTGACAAGTGCCTTGGATTCAGCAAGAGCTGGGGGCTGGCAAGGGGAAAGAGCCATCATTCTCCCATATCAAGCAGGAAACTTCAGAGATTGCAGAAAATTTGCAAATTTTCTTGCAGGTTCTAGTAAGTTCTTGGAAATCCAGCAAAGCCTGGATAAAATTTAGGTGTTCAGTGAATCAGATGCCGTGATGTTGCAGCTGCTCTGCGTCCCAGATCCTTGCTGGGACTGCAGTAGAATTGAATAGTTACTCTAACATGTCCTGGCAGTGACTGTGAAGTGAAAAGGCTTTGGCAGACAAGTCCTCGATTGCCCCAGTTTTCTCAGACTCAAATAGGTTATTGTCCTTCTTTCCTCTCTGATGCTAACAAGTTTCCTTTATAAAAACCCTTCCCCCTTGGATGCTGGGGCACTGACTCTAGAGCTTGCAAGACCAGAAGAGTGGTCTCCTGCTGAATCACAATCAGCCTTCTACAAACTGTTGCTTATATAGGAAAGGAGCAGGGCAACGGGAGACTGGGAGATCTGGGATCTGAGTGAGGTACCCTGAGGGAATACCCCTTGTCCCAAGGTGATAGAGAGGGATGATGGCTGCTGCAGGCTCTAGAAGTGTACAATATTCTCATTATTCCACTGCTACCATTTGTAGGAGTTTAGAGCAACCATGATCAGGAGTCCCTAGAGAATGGAAACACCACTGATCTTGGCACTGAGTAATCCCGCTGCCTCAGGAGCAAGGGAATGGGATTACTCCTTTAGCAGTGATTTTTGGTGATTGTGGCAGCCATCAAAATATATGTTTGTGAGGAACAGAAGGGCAGCAAGTATCTACTTAAGGCTGTAGCCACTATTTAGCTGCCCAAACTCCTCTTGGGTTTTGCCTCATCTTTCTTCAGGACTTCCTTTGTCCATGGCACAGGACTGCTAATACTTCTATCAGGAGAGGACAGTGAGGAAAGAAGGATGCTCAACATCCTGAACATCCTGCAGAAAGGGACCAATCAGAGCTCTCACTGACTTCACTCTCACTTGCCCAGGCAGCACGGTGTCTGGGACTGAGCAAAGGGCAGATTGCAAAGCAGTGGAGCCAGTGTGTCAGTCTGGTCACTGATTGTCAAACCCTCCTTCCAGAAAGGTGACTGTGTGGATCTCCTGAAGGAAAAAGTTCAACTAGTTGTAGTGGAAATGGATGGCCTGAGAGTGAGCCAATGCTTAAGGGTTTTATGGCCACCTCACTTCCTCTATCCACCCATTCATATCTCCTGTAGTGCAGCACTGGCAACACATTATCTCACATGACTTATTGCTTGTAAAACCTTGAGGCTGGGCAGACATCCATATATGCTGTCCTTTTCCTTTTTTATTCCTGTATGTGAGTGTCATACCCTGTGGGTGGTGAGAGAATCACGTATGGTGTGCATGACTCTGTGTTGTATTTACTGTCAATGCTGTAGCTGCTACCTTTGCCTCCTGGAGCCTTCACTGAATATTTTATCAGGAAGGAAGGGAGAGGGACAATATTGCTGCAGCTTTCTGATCTTTGTATTTCATGTGATTGTCCTGTGGCTGCTGCCATGCTCTGGAGTTGGAGCATGTCTATATTGGTATTTGGCTATTAGGCTGCTGGCAAGTGGGCAGGTGTTTTCATTGAGTCACAGGACCCAAGTGGGGTGTTTATAAATATACCTGTTACTCCATCATTCCACCTCTACTTGTTTCTGGGAGCATTTAACATGATTAGGTCCATTCAGGTATCGGCATGCAAAACTATTTGTTCAGGTTTGTGCAAAGCTGTGCACTTCCTAATGATTGGGTTTTTTTAATAGGGATCGAAATAAGCTACAGCAGCTCCTTCTGCAGCCAGAGCAGAAGGGGACTGAGCAGCATGGTCTACTTGCTGGATAAACCCAGGGTGACCACAACTGTGGGAAGGTGGTGGAACCCCAGAGACAGAGACTGCAGATGTGTGGGAACCAGTGGAGAGGAGGGAGGACTACCCTTCCCACTCCTACCCAGCTAGTGACTAGTCTGCTTTCTAGGCAGCTGACAAGGTAAGAGGAAATAATTCTGTAGCAAGAGCTCTGGGACAAATGCCAGCTTGCTTCTAGACAGAAGGTCAAAGGTTATATATGTGATTAACACAAAATCTAATTTAGGGTACTTCATGTTCACAGGGCACTTTAAGGAGTGCCAGGATTGACTTGAAAACTGATGTGGCATTTGTGAAAGGAAAAAGCCTGCCAATTTCACTTGATACATAATTGGATTTGCAGTAAATACACTCCAGAAAGCAGTAAGACAATCAAGGGTATCAATATACTTAGTAATTTATCAAATTAACATTATTACAAGATAGTTCTAAAGTTTTCGTTTTGGTTTTGTTTTTTAGCTTTTAAAAGACGTATTTTTTCCTATGGACTTCACCTATTGTTTATTGAAGTGCTCTAGTCTAAGTTAGCCTTTTTCTCTCTCTTTCTCCTCACACCCCACCCCCTGAACACTTCTTTGATGAGGTATGCACAAGAAAAAGATGCAGGTACCTTGCCCTCAAAACCCTGCTTGGCTTTACAGGACAAGAGCTTCAAAAGGGATGAAATATAAAAGGGCCTAAACCCAGCACAATCACATTGGTCCTGTGTTAAAAGCTGAATAGTGTAGTATAAAGTACATACAAAATGAGAAAGGAATGAGCGTTTTGTACTCTGTGGGTAGTTTGGCTCTTCTTAGAAAGACTTTCTTCCAAAGATTTTTTAAAAATTATTTTAATAAGAGCAGCTTATTCTCATCTGCAAAGCCAGGGCAACTATGTTCATCGTAACTGCCTTTCTTTGTGGAGATATCAGAAGAAAGGGCTGGAATTGCTTTAGTTTGGTGTTAACTTCCATTTTGTCCTCATTTAAAGCACTGTTGTATTATGGGGTAGTTCAGACAAGAGAAGGCGACTGTTGCATAAAAGGAGTTTTATTTTTAGTTAAGGACAGTGGCAGATGGTTCCCTCAGCGCAGCCGTCGGGCTGAAGATCTGGTGATGGGAGTTGTTTTGGTGGGGATTTCTTCCTCTCTTAATTCTGCTGATAGCTCTAAAGAGAGTAAAACGTGTCAATAATGAGCACTCCACTGCCTTGGGCAGAGAAATACACAGGCAACCTCCAGAGTGCTCTGAAGCCCATGACCAAAGGGACATCCCTCCTGGGCCAAATGTGTAGTGCTTCCCCCCTTAGAGCCCAGGTGTGCAGTGCCTTACCATCCTCAGAGTTCTCCTCGTCGCTGGAGAAGGTAATGATGGCTCTCGTGCGTGGAGGCCGCTTCTGGGCACGCTTATGATTTCGGAGGGTGCAGGATAGGGGGCTGACAAAATCGTCATCTGTGTTGGCTGGGCTCAGGGGCTGGCAGCGTGAACCTGTCAAGAAAAGGGGAAAAAATAGAGAAAGGCAGCAAACTTCTGTCTGTAAGGGTGAGGAAAAGTCCTCAGGTGTTTCTGCTGGACTGCAGGATCATGGGAAGGCTGGAATCTTACAAAAAGGAACATACTTCCTATTGGTTTCCGCTTGGCTGGCACTGGCATTGGAGTCTGACTACCATCCTGGCATGTCTCTGTTGAATCCAGTCCTCGGTTGTGGGAGGCAGATAGCTTCTGCTCCAGCTCTTCAGCTAGAGCCTGATGGAGAAGTAAAACAGCAGTGGAGGGAAAAAAAAAAAAAAAGAGAAGGTGAGGGGAGAGAAGTATTACATCCATAGCAGAATTGCCATTAAGTTGAATAAATAAATTGCTAGGGGTGAGGAATAGTCTGCTTAAAGTGAAGAACTGCAGGGCTTTGCAGTCACTGTATGTAAAAAGCAATTGTTTTCCTGGCCTGGACCCTCATCCCACACCCTTACTTTAGCCTCAGGTTTGACGCCTGCTCTGCGGAATCGAGCCAGCAGAGTTTGGAAACAATTGTAGACAGCTGGATCTTGGAGCTTGTCTGCAAAGCAGTCATAGTTGTCCTGCAGCTTGTGAAGGCCCCGTTCCGAGACTGGAAGCAGAGCAAGGCAGTGGGACAGATCCCGATATTGACGCTCAGTCCTGGGAAAGAAAAAGATCAATCTCCATTAGCTCCTATGAAAAGGGGTGTGTGAGGATGAGCACATCTCACCCAGAACTGCCAGCATTTCCTGCAGGTGCTTCTGCCCTGAAGATGAGATTCAGATTGTTCTGTTACAGGTCAGTGACAGGGTGTTGCTGTGCCATACCACGCATAACCACCACTGTATTCCATGGCACTTACTTAGTGCCTGTCGGAAAAACCGAAGGCTCCACTGCTAAAGAACACAGTCGCTTGTTTGAAAAGTGTCAGAAGTTGTTGCTGACCAGGAAGAAAAGAGTGAGGTCAGGACTCCTCTTGAAGGACCTTATTTCAACCACATAACAAACCCCCCTGGCTGTTCATTTTTGCATGTTTGAGATGATCTCAAGCAGAAGCTGTATTTGATGTTCTCTCTCCCTTTCCTGGTTAGTTACATAAAGAAGGTCATATTCATTAAGTTATAAAGTCAACAAATAACAAATGCTCTATCAGAGAAGGACTACATTCAAATTCCAGCAAAAGCCACTGGAATAAAACCAAAGGGAAAGAAAAGTAAAAGCACAAACTAACATCCCTAGTGTAGACTACTGTGATGGAATGGGAGGGGAAAAGCAAGGCCAAAACCACTATTTTTAATACACACAAAGTGAGGGCCTCAAGTCTGTCCAGCACATCCAGCACAGTCAGGATGCTCTGCTCAAACCCAGGTAGTTGGAGAACAAAGCTGCAGCATCCAGGTGTTTCCACCTTTACAGTCTGAATGACACCTGGCAAGTTGCTATGTTTAGAACTCCAGAAATGCTGAGGAGGGTGATGGTGGCTGCAAAATCTTTCAGATAAGCCCCTGTTTTAGTCTGGAGTGAGAGTCTTGCTCTAGCAGTACCACTAGTGTGCTGATCACCTTTTGGTACAGAAGTATCAGGACACTCTGCTAAAGGTGAGACACAACTTCCACACAGATGGTTATTTACAAATGTGTGTGAAGAGCTCACCACTGCTCCTGGGAGGCAACTTCAGAGAGAAGGGCCACTGTCCACTCTTGCTCAGGAAACAAAATCCAAATATTTTGGGAAATATGCAACTCCCTGAGGCAGCTGAGCAGGTCACATGCCCAGGCGCTGTGCACGAATGGCCAAGATAAGTAGACAGCTTAAATCTCAAGGGCAAAGCCACAACAATGGAGAAGGAAAACCACAGGAATGGAGGAAAGCAGGGTACACCAAAGCCAGTGGAAGTTAAAATGAAGATATCTCACTGGAAGAATGTGGCAGGGAAGAAGATAAATTTCTGTTATTATTCTTGGAAAGAAACAAAAAGTGTACATCTGAGTCAATGAAGTTACAGCCGGAGGAGTGGGAGAAAAGCAGCAAAAAACCCCCATAATCCAGAAAGCAAAATGATATCCAAGATTCACAGCATAGGTCCTGCACTCTACACTCAGCAATGCACAGACAAGGCATGAACATCTTGGAGATGGAGCAGAGCAAAAGCCAAGCCCATGGGTAAAATAATAAAAAACCAAACTAGAGGCGTAGACTTAGTAGTGAGCAGCCCATGCACACAGAACAAGGACAGGCCTATATCAGCTTGACAGCTGAGATCACCTCAGACAGAACTGCTGGAGAGATCCCAGCTTCTCAGCTGAACACACTAATTTCCTAGCTGAGCTGCAAGGGAATAGCCCGTGGAGAAGGATCACAAAGATATATAAAATCCACGTGTGGGATGTCTCCTTGCTCAGCTATAATGCAGATCTAGACTGTCAACACACTTTTTCTTTAAAAAAGGAAGGAAGAGGGTGTCAGAAACCTTAATTTATAAGTATTCCTGTATTTTTAGGAGAAGGTGGTTAAAAAAAAAAATGGGAGACCTAAACCAAGTTATGTTGCATTTGTCACGTTGCCACATGAAGAACATAATGGGAACCTTTTATAACCACCACATACAAGCTCACTTCTTCTGAAAAATCCTGAGAAGCAGAAGTGCTTGGCAGGATAATGAAGATTACAACCCACCTGGCAGTCCGGAATCTCTGACAAAGTTTCTCCACCAAGCTCTCTGTTTGTTTGTCTTTTGTTATATATGAGAACAGATGTCTGCAAGGGAAACAAAAAAAGCAAAATATTAGAGCCCACAGAGGAATCCCTATTTAAGGTAGATGTGCTGAAAAGGCAGCAGTGCTGACTTTTTATTTGCACCTTCCATCCAGTTTAAAGAGCATGCAGCACCTCCAACAACCTCCTCACTTCACAAATTGCACTGACAGACCAGTTTGTCTGACAAGCAAACCTTGAGGGGAGAGCACTGTGGCATGCAGTATTTTCCCCCCTCAAAAACATGCTTGTGACTTTTTCACTAAGTTGCTGAGAGTGTGTTATTGTATTTTAGATCAATGTAAAAGTGAGCACTACTTTGCACTAAAATGGGAACAAAGCCTAACAGAACTTAAATGCTAACCTAATTAATTTTTCCTTAGCTTCTTGAGGAATAGACACCTGGACTTTAGCACAGTTAAGTACTTGTGCATTTTGCACTATGTCCTCTTAGAAATCACTGAATAATCATTGAATAATTCTTAGTAATAATTAATTCTAATTCTTAATTCTATTTATTAAGAGGGTCCTGCTGCTCTCCCTTTTTCTTGTACCAGTATTTCTGCTAACTTTAGCTCAGTCAGGTTGCTGCTGGCCTTGATATAACTGTTCTGAAGCACTTCCTTGTTCAGTCTTTGTTATGTCTACAACCACCACACCAAGCTGCTTTTCTGAGATATATAACAGAGACAGCAATCTCAAGAGTCCTCCCTTTGCATTTGTTCCAGCATCAATTCATCTTTAACTTGAGTGACCAGAACTGTGGCAGCACTCCAGGCAAGGTCTCACCAGCACTGCCAAAGCTTCCCTCTACCTGGGAAAACTGGCTGCTAAAGCAGGAAGTGGAATGCACTTCTAACTTTAGCCATACCTTTACAGAAGAGGTTAAACAATTACTAAACATTCAACCCTATACTTTGTTCTATTAGTTTTCATCTCTTTTTTATTACTGTAACTCTCTCATGCTCCAAAGTTAGTCCTTTAACAGTGATGGTCCCTGCACTACCCTATCTTTTTTTACACCTCCCTATTCTCCAGTTTGGTAAGTATCCCTGGAGTGTAAGGCACTGCATCATTCCTAGCCTGTCCACCATGGTTTCCAAGTTAATCCTGATCCTCTCCACAATGTAAGCATTTCATATAATGCTGCATGGGAAATAGTTCCATTTCAACTACTAATTCCCTTCTTTTCCTATTTAAAGGATACATGGTGTGTTAACTGATGATCTTTAAAATTGATCATCCTTATGGTAATTTGATACCTGTCTATTGTTAAATCAATACTGCCTCTTCTCTTATGTGCTAGACACCTCCAGCTCTCACCATGTATGTTGTCAATAAGTCAAAAGTCCATCTTACACCCGTTTTAACCCCACCAATCACACTTGAATGCAATTGCTACACTTACTATGCTCTGTGTGTGTGGTAACACCTCCAGTTTGATATTAATTAAAAACAGTACTGAAAATTCCAAAATTATTTGGAATTTTTCTACATGCTGCTTCTTGTTTCCCTGTGATGGTTTGCATCACTTCAGACACTAACTTCTACTTCTGTGTTTGTTGTCAGGAACGACAAGCTATAATTCCCAGTATTTTACATTACCTTCCTTAATTAAAGCTGAAGGAAAATATCCATCTACTTTTGCCACCATAAATTAATTTTAGTCTCAATTACACCTTCACTAATACACATATTCTGTGTATTGCAATTCCTACCTATCCAAAATCCCATCCCTCTTCCTAAATGCAATGGATTCTCATAGAAAGACTAGTTGAAAAGTTTGAAAGATTTTATTCTTCTCTTGAGCAACAGCAATACTTTTGTCTAACACCCCACTCTATAATCCATAGGGATTCAAATGACTCAGAAAAACCCTTATGTGGTTAAATTTCAGAAATGAGAGGAAAATGTCTGTACTTTACCAATAAAGACACTGTTAGTGCTGTCTATGAGCAATCAATAACCTCAAACTGAAATAATCCAATATCTCTATACTTGAGAGTCAGGCTTTCTTGAGAAAAAAGGAAACAAAAAATAAAACCCCAAAACACCCCCCTCCAAGGAAAACACCTCAAACCCAAAAACCTAAAACTGCTTACAAAACTCCAGTAGCCACCAAAATTATAAAGGCAGCAGCTTTAAAAGCTGTTTTCCTAGTGTTGCATATCGATATTCCAATATGTAAAACCAACTGTTTTCCTTTTCTAGAGGGAAAGTAACTTTGAGTTAGTGGTTACTCTTTGTAGAGTCTCTCCTCACCCCCAACTGTGTGACTTTAAAATCAGTTCCCCTCAGCATGACTCCATTTCCAGTACAGACTGAGAAAGTCAAATCAAAGAGAACAACTAAAAAAGCATTTTGTACATGTCAGTGTAGTTTTGCTTCCCTTGATATGGCACCCCCTTGGCCTAAACATAGTCCTGGCAATAAGAGGTTTATTTAACCTCAGAATACCTCATAATAGTGTGGAAGGATTCCTCCTCTATGCCGCTGTTAGGATCTGAGAGATGGCTGATGATGTCTGGAAGCAGGTTATAGACAGCATTACCCTGTGCAGAACACAAATTTCTACATGAGATACAGAATTATAAAGGGTAATTTGAATCAAACCAAATAAGCTGCCCACTCAAAATGACCTCCTTGCTCTCCACCCCAAATCTACTGACTGAAAGCACCAGCTTTTTGAAATGAGCTGTAGCCTGCCAAACCTATCCAGGACTATTTGGCCAGGGGGGAAAAACTAACAAACTAAACACTGCACCCCAGATCTGCTCTTTGGCAGCCTTAGATGCAGTTTCTTTGCCTTCCAACCTTGTCACAACCCAACAAAAAAACTTCCTGATAAAGGAAACAGCCATGTTTCATGGAACGAACAGTTCATGGAACTGCTTCCCAACTTGCCTGAGAAGGTCCAATCCATTCTCTTGAATATGGATTGAGTATGATTGGTTTTACATAGCTTTGTCATACATGCTGCAGAGATGGGGGTCAGTGCAGTCAGGTGGCCAGCTCTGCTTTAACAAAGCAAACCAAGACAAGAAAAGCCCCAGTGTGTCACTGCAGCCTCCCAGGCAGTAAATCTCAGACTCGGAAGGGCCCACATGAGGCTGCACATGGAATGAACAGCGTACTGGGAGTACTGCTACTCCTGTTCTCTCTCACCTCCTTGGGCAGAAACTGTTACAATTTAAGTATCTCATCATCCCACAGCCAAGAAAACTCAGAAAGGTTTCAGAGAAGGTGCATTGCCTGAGTCATAAGGCCAGGGAACTCTGCTCTGAGGCCTAAAGGTGAGCTACAGAAAACTGATCCTAACCCTGTGCTAAGCATACACAAGAAAGCAAAGGGAAAAGGCAGTGGTTTGGAGCTTGCCTTCCAGTGTGAATGGATGAGGTCAAATTCAGCAACACCAGTCAGGGATGAAGCAAAACTTGTATTGCAAAATTTCTTTTAACTACCCTTATTTAGTCCACAGAGAGACAGACCAATGGCTCTACACCATTAACACACCTTCTCCACAACTTATGTAATTGATCTAACCTCCAACAGCCCTTCCCTGCTCTTGTGAAATAAGATCCCTGAGCATCCACTTGCCTTGTTGGCGAGTTCACTGAAGAAGTTCTGAGCCACTCCCACGATTTCCTCCTCTGGGTCTATGAGCAGAGCTGCCATCTCACTCACTTGGCCCTTCACCTTCACCATGTCTTTGAGGATGAGGTGAGTCATCACCAGCCCAGCTGTCTGCCTCACGCTCGGGCAGGGGTCCCGCAACCTGACAGGAGCAAACAGTTACTGCAGAAAGCAGCAGGGAGTGTCTGAGTTAGTGGTACTCAGGACAGCCCAAAGCTCTGTCTCCCTGCACCAGCATCTTCAAATTTGCTTTCTTGGGTCATTCTCACCTTCTGGAGGCCCAGTGTCACCCTTGCACAGGGTTTGCATGTCCTCTCCCAACAATGAGTGTAGCATTACCTGGCATAGAGATGTGATGTCCAAGGCTCCACCAGGTTAGGGAAGCGGATGGCTAGATCTCCTGCTGCAATAATGAGGTTGGATCTCACATCAGGCAGGGTGGACTTCTCCATCATCGTGAACAGCAGACGCAAGTGGGAGTCACAGAACTCAGAGCTAACAAGACAGGATGCAGGAGAGAAGGGATAGCAAAATTCCATCTCTCAGAGAGCAGAGAAAAAACAGTTAAAAAAAAAGTGATCTATAAACACTCTTCTGTGTTTGTTCTTTCCTTGGGAAAGGAATTGCAACATTTGCTTGTGCTTTAGTACTAGGAAGGCTGGGAAAGGAACTCTGGCATGGCTCAGCAGTACCTGACCATGCAGAGTTTGCCAAGAGTGAGGGCTGCGGCAGCTGACAGCGCCGAGTCACTGTAGAGTCCAGGGTTGTTGCAGATCTTCAGCACCAGTGGAACAAAGGCGGAGAACAGGTGCTTCCCTAGACCGTGGGGATAAAGACAGTGAGCATGAGTGCTGTTTGTGCATCCTGTTTTAAGAACAATTACTCCATTTATCCCAGAGCTGCTGTAAACTATGGTTAGTTTGCAAAGTGGTTGACTCACTTTCACCACTGAACAACCACCTCCAGAACTGCAGAGCCAAGAAACAGCCAGCCTACATGGAAACTGACACCATGGAAAATGACAGTGCTTCCTTCCAAAGGAAACAGCCTTCCTCCTTCAGGACCTGTTACCCACTGCTCTTTCACACAGGCACACACACAATCAGTACTCCTCGGTCCAGCCACACTTACCGTCTAGAAGTTCTGTCTCACAAATACTGCGGATGAGCTCGGCCTCGGTGTCATCAGCTGTGGCTCCCACAAGGCCCAGCTCCTCCTCCATAGTGATCTCATTCCCTGTGCTCTGTGCAGAGAGGAGACTGTAAGAAAGATGTCAGGCAGCAATAACCTCTTTCTTCACAGGGTTCTCTTCTCTCAGGTGTGAGGTATATGCATGTTACCAGCTGCACAACTAGAGTGGAGAACAGACTGACAGAGTGTAGTAACCCACTTTCCACCCAAGAACTGAATGAAGCTGTGAGGGGTAGTCTGGGATTTTCCAGCCCACATGCTACAGAACATCAATCATAGGATCACATAATTAGGTTGGAAGGGACCACAGTGGGTCATCAGGTACAGCCTTCCTGCTCCAGGTCTTCCTAGGGTCTTCCTAGAACACATTGCATAGGATTGTGTCTAGATGGTTCTTGAGTATCTCAAGTGAGGGAGACTCCACAACCTCTCTGGGCAATCTGTTGTAGTTCTTGGTCACACCCACAGTAAAGATGTTCATCCTCATATTCAGGTGGAACTTCGTGTGCATCAGTTTCTGCCCACTGCCTCATCCTAGTACTTGGCACAACCAAGAACAGTCTGGCTCCATCCTCTTGGCACCCCCTCTTTAAATATTTGAAATATCAGACATTGATGAGGTCCCCTCTCAGTCTTGAGGCTTATAAGAGGCCCAGCTCCCAAAGCCTTTCCTTCTAAGAGAGATACTCCAGCCCCTTAATCATCTTCATTGCCCTCCACTGGACCTGCTCCAGGAGTTCCATGTTTCTCTTGTAAGGAGCCCAAAATGTAAAGAAATGTAAAGAAAGCTTAAACTACTGACACTACTAAAATAAAACAGACCTAGGAGATATCCAGCATCAGTGTGTGAGTCCTGCATAACTTAAGAGACATTCAAATACTAAAGCAAGAAGCTCAAAGACAGCCTTTGAATTGCTGGTTTTGTGAACAAGATTATGGGAAACCTTGTAGCAAATAAAAAGCAACACAAGGGAAGAAAGGAGACATGGGCATTGCACTGGGGACCAAACCTGTGTCCAACTGCAATGTTTTGAAAATCTCCTAATACCCTCCTCCTGTGTGGAAAATGGTAGTGACACTGATAAGCAGGTAGATGAGGAAATTAACTACAAAGTTCTCTGTAGACTTAGCAGTATAAACATCTAATAGATAATGTATATCTAGATGGACACAATGTTTTTCTCTCTTACACAGGAAAGTCAGCCTCATTACACTCTGGAAAACATTGTTCCAAAGTAGACCTAACCAAACTGGGCATTTGTAGCATCCAAATCACATTAGAAAGACTGCTCTTAAACCTTCATCATTGCTACCTAACAGAGGATAGGATTCTCAAATCTTAGGGACTGGGGTTCTAGGAAGGCTTTTTTCCAGAACTCGGGGAATAAATGGATGTTCTTCACCACTACTGCATCAGTTGCAAAAGATTGCACTGGTAAGAAAGAAGGTGATGAGTGAAAGGGGAATGTTTGCATGAAGCAGGAGGATAAGCATGGCCAGGACATCATCCTCCACTCCCTCCCCTCTGCCTCTTCAAAACTCAAGACCAGTGGGGAGTTGTAATGAATAGGGTCAATTGAGGACCTCAGCTCTCCCTGTCAATCCTGACCAAAGTGTGTCTGTTTCTATTCCTGAAGCACACGTTGCCCTGTACCTCATGCAACCTCAGGACGGCATTTCTTCAGAAGTTTGCTGTAGCTGGGGATATTAGAAGAGCTGCCTGTAGGAAAAAAACTCCTTGGTTCTCACCTGGGCTGTCTGTTTCCTTGTGCTGCTGTCAGGTTTCTTCTTGGTCTTCTCCTCTTTGAGCATGCGGCGTCTGCGTAGCTCTGCACTCACAGACACTTCCAAATATGCTACCTGCTGCAATGCCACCTGCCCCACAAGGGACACCAGGTGCAGCAGCAGGAATGTGGAGAGACTGTCAGCACCATCAGAGACTCTGCATGGAGAATCCCCTGCATCTAAAGGAAAAAAATTACCACAGTTCAGTGTTGACCTAGACCTCTTCCCCATTAGCTGGTGCCAAGTCTCACTCAAGTGTAACTCATCTCCACACTGAACACTCCTTCCCAGCACTCATACCCTCCCGTGCCAACACTTCCACCAGCCCCTCAGCTCTGTTCTGCAGTTACTCAAGGCCACCCAAAACAGCACTGGAAACCATAGGTAGAGATTTCCTTCACCAACTTTTTTCCTCACCAGCTTTCTGCTCAGACTCCTGCAGCTTCTCCAGAACTTGCTGACTGCACACATGCAAGATGTCAGCACAGATCTCCTCTGCCCCTTCTGCCAGCTGGTAAATGAGTGTTACAGCTGACTCCATGAAGGGGATCCAGTGACTGCTTGGCTGGGCAAAGCCTGATGAGAAGAGGGAGCAATGTACTCACACATACCAATGGTAACACAGGTGGTCTCGCAGCCCGACCCCATCTCCTCCAAACCTCCTGCTGACCTGGGCTCACCTTTACTCACAGTCTCACTCAGGCAGCCAAAGAGCATGTGGTTCTGCGGCAGTCGAAAAGGGGCACTGTTCTTCTCCAGTGCTGGCTGCAGAGACAACAGGTGAGTTACACCCATGGGAGCAGCACTGGAGATCTCCCCGTGCCCTTCCCAGTCCTTAACCTTCCTGTGTGCACAGTGCTAACCAAACCCATGCCAGGGACATCCAGTACTGCTCTGCAGCTAAACATGCAACAGGGACATTGCTGTCACTTGTGACAGCATGGTGACTACACTGGGTGGATTTAAAGCTGGGCCAAATGATGATCCCAGGCCAACACAGACAGTTCCACCATCTCACCTTAAATCAAAATAACTCTTTTGAAATGTCAAAGGGATTGATGTAAAATCTGATATTATTTACTCTCTGCAATGAATGAAGAGGGAAACCTCTGAAGCATCCAGGGGTACTCCAGAACCATATGTGTTTGTTTAAAAGCAAAACACCATCAGTGGAAATAACACAGGATCTCTCTGGATCCTAGACTACCTCACACTTAGGTCGTTGCATGTATTCTGTATCAGTCACACCACCTTTTAAGTTGGGAATAAAATAACCTAGAGAACTACTAAACCAAGTATGACAATACCTGAGGTGTCCCAGCACACCTATGTCTGCTTGATGAATATATACTTGAACAAAACAGAATTTACTTGAGGATTTACCAGCTTTCAGTAGCTTGAAATAAGAACTCCTGATTCACCACAATCCTCTCCTCTGTACTGAATTTCTGGTTGGGAGGATGGGTGGGGGGAGAAGTCAGTCAGTCAAATATTTTCAGTTCAGTCCCTTTTCCCACACAAGCTTAACTGCAGACTTAAGTCAACCAAAAATTGAATTACAGCCATCTTTAGAACATTTAAGAATGTTGTGATACATGTTAACTCATGAAGTGCTTGCAGCAACATTCCCAGTGGAAGGGGCTGTCACAGAATGATGCTGCTTTGTGAAGGAGGACTGCTTTTGTGATAGAACTCCTGAACCAAAATGCCCCAAATAACTGAGTCAAAAAACCCAAATTTCTTTCCAAGTGCATTAAAAAAAAAAAAAAAAAAANATTGTTTCCCAGGGAAAGAAGCCATCAACCATCGTGTTTTTCTAAGTACAACATGGACAGGTTTGAAAACCTTTCATGTTTTATATTCTGCTGTACAACTGACAACTCCTGAATATCAATTAATAGGGAGGGCAAAAGAATCACACCACCAGAAAATGTCAGTAGAGGAAAGGGCTTCATGGTTGAGAAAACACAAATCAGTTTAGAATTGGGAGTCTGAAGAAGAGAATTGAAAGGAAAACATATTTTCTTGTGCACTGAACTCTTTACTAATTGAATTCAGCCTGTTGCCTAATGAAAATTCTTTTATTACATGTTCACTGATGTGTGCTGAGCTTTCCAGACAGTCCTGCTGAATGGTCTTAACCTATTTAAATTTCAAAATCTGTAAAAATTTAATTACCCCTCTCTCTCTCTTCTTCCATACAAACAAATTTCCCCCTTTCTTTGTTTCTGGATGACCTCAAGAACAAACCCAAAGCCTTACCTTAGGGTTACTGGCAAGCTTGGATATAACATTGCATACTTCTTGAGGCAGCCTATAGTCTTCACATGCCTTCTCAGACAGCCCCACTGTCACCAAGATTTCCAGGTTGCTACCGATGATCTCTGGCTTTCCTCTGTGGAATGGAAGGGATGGGGATATCACATGAGGTGCTGCTGAAAGTTTACTGAAGTATAGTTAACCAAGAGAAATACTCCTTGTGCCTTGTGAAAGGGAGTGGTTTGAATAAGAGGGGAAAAAACAAAACTCATCCAAATGATTCAAGATACAGTTAAGAGGAGCAGCAAGCAATATCCCACAGAAGCCACTAGGAGATGAGTTTCTCTGAAGTGATCAAGAGTGGGCACAAACTTTTTGTAAAGAAAGAAGATTCTTGACTCTTCTTTCCTATCACAAAGGACAAAAACTTACAGGGGTAAGAAAAACAAAAATGTTGGGAAGAGTCCAGGAGCTCAGGATTTGTGATGTATACCATCCCTTCCCTACTGTGGGAAGCAAACCAAACCAACATTATCTAAAAAAAGTCAATCCCACATCCACACCCTCCCATTCCTCTTTCTGCCTGTGAAAGAACTTTAGGATCATCATTACGCAGGCCTGTTTCTGACTACTGAAGGACTGAAGTAAGAACAGCAGGGAGGGCAGGTAAGCTGAACGTCAAAGGATTACTGGGCAGGGAAACTGAGGAAGTAAAAGCCTTTTAGTGCAGATACATTTTTTTTTGCCCCCAGAAAGTGAAACAGATTCATTTTTCTTCATGCTAAAGGCTTCGGACATCTCTACTCAGCAGCTTCTCACTGTTCTTATCCAAACACAGACAAAGCTGCAGAGTTGTGACACTGTAAACTCTGGGAAGGGATGGGCATTCACACAAGGAAAATAATCTCATCATAATCATTCAGAGGCCGTGCTGGTGGGATCCAGCACAACTATGTTTAGTTCCAGGCTTCATTACCCCATGATAGGGTTGCTATTTTTGAAGCTAGAGCCAAAGAGTCAGCTGACGCAGCACCCACAGCTCTTCAATAAAAATCGACTCCCTGTACATCCTTCCAGTCACAGGCTCCGACCTGGCCCCAGGCTCACCGTGCCATCATCCCCAGCAGCATCACTGCAGCGCGGCGTTCGAGCGACGAGCACGGAGATTTTTCCGTGAATCGCTCCCAAAGCAGCTGGGTCACAGCAGGCTTTATTTCATCTTTCTGCACAAACTCTGAGATCTGCAAAAGGAATGCAATTAAAAAATTAGAGTCAGGTAAAGAAGAATGAACTTCAAAGTAAAGATGTAATCTGCAATGACGACCATTTAAATAAAACAGATACACAACCCAAACCCAGGCAAAGCAAATACTCACTATTTCCTCTAAGCACTGTATCGTTCCCAGTGATGCATCGACCATGATGAGAGAGAGAGAATGCACCAGGGCCTGTGCCTTGGCCCTTTGAAAGGGGAAAAATAACAATAAAAAAGTAAAAAGTAAAGAAAAAGCAACTGTCACAATTACTGCCCTATTGAAAGAGCTGAAAACATCTGTTGAATAACAGAATTGATCCATAGGATCAGAAAAACTCCCACAACAAGCTTGAGTTCTTGAAGTCACCCAACTCAAGTGCCAGTGACCAAGACGTGGGCTTAAAAGTCCATTGCCTTGCGCACTGGTGCTCAAAGATCCAATCAGAGGCACTAAACAGCCACTTCCCATCTTCTTCTCAACCACAAGTCAAAGTACAATTCCCTACAAACTGAAAATCTTTCTATGAACAAATGAGGATGGAGCACAAACTGTAGAAGTGCTGTCTCCAGGCAATATTATCAGGAAGAAATAAGAAGCAGCAGGTGATCTTTATTGCCCTCATGGTACAAATGAGGGTGAGTTATGATGCATCTCACCAGGGATCACACTTATTGCACAAGTATCCAACAGGATTTAAAAGTGGGTAAACTAAAAAAGGGCAAGTGCCACAGCAGAGAGGAGACACAGCTCTTCTCTAGTATGGAAGAAGCAAACTTGCAACTGGGAGCCAGCTCCCACCACCAAATCTTCAAGAAAGATAAGCAGCAAAGACCCTTTAACATCTTCCCATCTAAGGCACGTAGAAATTGTTAGAAAAAGATTTAAGATTAGTCTGACTGAAATACAAATAGAAATACATGTGAAAGCACCCAGATAAGAACTAACCTTGTATAGTGTGAAGGATAAAGAAATGGGGAATATGTTGTGTGCATCAGAAGTAGAATGCCTACATGTGACCAAGGCCACAGCATGTATGACTTGTCAGCAAAAAAACCTAAGCGTTGGTAACAGAAATATAGTTTCAACTTTAGACCACACTGTTCCTCTTATTATCCCAGCATGATGAACAACTACAGTTATAAGAAACTCAAAATGGGACAGCTGACATTGGCCAACAACTTTGTCCACAGAGAGTGAAGTATATAAGATTCCTGGACATGGGATGACACCATATCAACAGTTGACTCCTAACGGGCTGAAATTCATTGTTGCCAATCAAGAACCCTGCTGGCAAGAGAAACATTCATAATTAAAACTTCTTGTTCCCTATCAGATAAGGACCCTACCCAGACAATTTAGGCTATAAATTTCACTATTTAGAAAGTGAAATTTATAAGAACAATAAATATTATTGTGCCTGACAACAGTTTAACTTCAAGTAGTTCTCAGCTTCTGCTTTGCAAGATCTCACAGAGTTTTGCTGCATGAATTTCCTACACATGAGCTCTATGATAAACCAAGAACAGAAGCTCAGCAATAGATCCTGTGGGAAGACTGGGATACTCAGGTAATAACCTTACATTTCAGCTCAGCATGAAGCATGGCAACTCTCAGTTCTCCTCCTGTCCATACCCCACTCCCAACAGCAGAAAAGGGATGGGGGGAGGGAAAGGAAAATAAACACATCTGATTAGGAAGATCCATACCGCTCTGAATCCTCACTGGGGCTCAGATAGAGCTGTCTGTAGGCATTCAGCACAGCCTCCTTAATTCCAGGCTCCTTTGACCATATGAGGGGCAGCATCCTGCGGACTCCAAGCAGTGCCTGGGGCACACCAAACTGTGAGACTGTCACGAAGAACTCAATGGCTTCCTGCACCACTGCAGAGAGAACAGTTGTGATAGTGCAGTTCTTCCCCAGTTATCATTAGTGAGGCCACTAAAACAAATTCATAGGAGTACTGGTCTCACAGCAAGCTCTACAAGCATCTAGAAATCACTACTATTGTCTGCAGAGGGCTGGAGTCAGAATGGAATCACTAGTATAAAGATGTAGATGTCCCAGAAAAGAGACACAAATTAACAATATTACAGCTTAATCCAATGTGATACGGTTAGGGAAAAAGCACAGAGGCTATCCTTGAGAAAGAACAAAATTCTCTTCTGGGAAACAGTAGCTTTGGGAAAAAAGATCTCATAGTCACAGCAGACAGTTGAATATAAGCCCCAGTGCCATAGTATAACCAGAGGAACTAAGCTATTTGATATACAAATGGGGTAAGGAATACTGTGTTTGCTTCCAGCTTGACTACTGAAATAGACTGCCCAGTCTTCTCATAAGACAAAACCCCCCGTTAAGTTAGACAGCATCACAAGACATCCACAGCAGTGATCAGGGGAGTTGTACAACAAACAGTTCATAGAGTCTGACCTCTGGTAAAGTAAGAGCTTTTACGAGTATAAACCCTTACAAATCAGAATTAGGAACATCTAACAGGCAAGCTGGTATGCTTTCCTTGCCCCCAGTCACACCAGAATACATAAATTTGCAACAGAGAAAAAAATTAAATCTTCAAATATCAAATCTTTAATTAAAAAAGGCTAAATCTGAGCACACACATCCCTTAGCACCAGTTCATTGCCCAGCAGCATATTCTATCCAAAAGGAAACAATGTCTCAAAACACCTCCGCTGTTCAGACACTAAATTTGCCTTCCTTTTACTACAGCACAGGAAAACAAGGAGATGAAAAGTTACTAAAATTTGTGTATCCATTAAAAAAACACTCCCACAATCAAACCCCAGGTGTTTAAGTAGCAGGTAGGGCAATTTCTTAGCCTTGAACTTCAAAGGACCTGTAAAGACACGTCCCTTTCCTGTGTGCAAATTGCTAATGACACCAAACCTTGCTGGGGAAGCCCACATGCTTATTGCAAGCAACATGAGCCCTCAACAGATTAAACCTCAGAAGTGTTGGCATGAAGTCTGAGGCACTGCAGTGCCCAACACCTATCCATACCTCAGATCTGTGCAAGTGGATCTGCTGGAGAGGATGGGAGTGGGAATTGTGCCCCTCATCCCTCGGAAATGCCAGTTTCTGATAACTACAAAAAAGTCTAAGTGATTACAGTAGTTCTAATATTAAATATGAACAGCTGAATTAAATCAAAGGCCTTCTGATCACCACCTTTCTCTACAGCACTGAAGAGGACAAGGCCACAGAACCTGTTGATCAGGCTCGTGTTTAAATAAAGTTAGAGGAAAGGTGAGTTAGATGAGAACAGCTGCTCAGTTCCCCTCTTGTGGCCAGCATAACAGCTGAAGCTGTGTCAGGGCACTGAGCACATAACCAAACCCAGCTTCAGTGGCCAGGCTTACTTTGGGAGAACCTCAGCTGAGATGATGAACATCCATCCCTCCCCACAGGAGGCAGGGTAGCTTCCACAAGTGAACTCACTTTGGTCACCTGGCCGTTTTTTTTTAATTTCAAAAAGTTCAAATACATTTTATTTAATATGTTTTTAAAATCAACTTTTAAACATATAAAAAAACCTTTTTCAACCTTGGTATTTAAAAAATGGATTCCTAAAAAGCCTATTCATGGCCTATTCAACCCCTTCAGGACACTCATTTAGATGGTGCTGGCTTTTCCAATACCCTGGAAGTGTCTATGACATCTGCTCAATGAAGAGCAGCTTCTTCAATCTTTTCTCCTTCTCCTGGAGCTCTACCACTCCAACAGCTTCTCTCAAACAAGGAAAGATCTAGAAATGCTGAATGGGAATAAAAGGGTCCCACGGTTATTTCACATACCTGAGACAGAACTTTCGTACATCATCTTGCTGATCAGGTTCAGAGCTTCTGTGATTTTCACTGAGAAGTTGTAAGCATCTTGCAGGTACTGCACCAACATCTCCTGTTTGAGCAGCTCTGTTTGAGGCTGCTCTTCTTGTACAACTTCTTCAATCTTATCACTGCTGTTGTCACGTGGAGGATGCTCACTGTTCTCACCTGGGCATGAACCTACACAGCACAGTTGTTTGTGAGCAGTACTGAAGATACAAGAGAAACAGGCACGGTTCAGGGCATCTTAACCCTCCTCTCCCCACCCCACACTGACACCTTCCAAGACCCAGGATACAAAAATCCAAATTCTGCCATCAGACCTAGCTACAAAATCTCAGCATGCTGTGGAGCAATTTCCAGCACTAGTGTGATGCTCCAGAGACATGCCAGCTTGGTACGTGGGTATAGAACAGCATGGTCCACTTGGGGTGAACTCCACTAAAATGCTGGTGGGACTAATCTGAACGTGGATAATTGCCCAAAGATAGATGAGGACCCTCAAAGGGAACCAGGGGGAAGGCAAACACTACTACTCCCTAGCAAGGTTTGTGCAAGTGTGGAGAGTTGACAAAGTTAATACTTTTAGACAATAGACCTCCAGCAGAAACATGAATGTGAATGGCTAAGCAACAAACACCAGACATAAAGTATGTGAAGTCTTGATGCTACACCCAGAGGCTCAGGCCCCAGATAACCAAGACTTTGCTTGAACCAGATACTTGGTCAAGGCTGCTAAGGGTAAGCATAATGTGCCACCACCTGTTCAGGAAGCAGAACTCCTGACAAATTCAGACAGGGCAGATGGGTGGGAGTGGCAACACTGGCTTCACTCCCCTCAGGTATTGCATGAGTTAAATCACCAGAAACGCACTCCTACTGGGACCATGGAACTGTTCCAACCAGAAATTAAGATCAGTATGATCCAGCTAAAATGCCAAGGTATTAGATGAACAAAGAATGCAGAGATGCTGCAGCTCTGGGACTGTCAGGTACACACAGACTTAGCTCCACAGGTCAGGAGGCACAGTGCATTCCAGAGGGTTTTAGTCTGGCTCTGGCATTATCTTGGACTTAGGGAACTGAGTGATATAATTACCTGTGTAAAGTCTCTTCAGAATACCCAGGATTGTTGCCTCCTCATTTTCTTCCCCAAGGCCAATGAAAGGTTCCTTTCCCTGGAAGTGACACAGGGCCTTCTGCGTAAGGTGGGCTGCGCTCCTGGACAACGACATTGCCCAAGAGAGTATCAGCAACACATCAGAGCAAAGCATAAGGGAAACCATCCAACTCTGCCCTGAACACCTGAGAAAGCAGCTCCTACCAGCATCTTCTGCTGGGTGCCCACGTCAATCTCTTCCTACAGAGTAATGTTACTGGAAATCATCCCTTGAGATAAACACTGTCAAACTGCAGAGGCTTCTTACTTGTAATTCAGCTTCTTCAAGAGCCCAGTGATTTGCTCCACTGTTCTCTCCACTGTTTCTTCAACTTCCAGCACCTCCTCTTCCCCTTTCTGCAGTGGTTGAAAGAGCTGCTGTGTGGCAGCCCTAATTTCTGGCAGCATCGCTTCCCACTCTTCCTCTGGGGCGATCACTGGAGCTGCTTAAAAATCAGAGGGAATGAAGAACAGACTCAGGTGACACCTTTAATGGGAAGGAAAAGCTCATCTGGAACTTAGAAATTCGACTTCCCCTACCTCCTCCCCAGGCAGGCACTATTCCCATTGCTAATCCCACCTAGACTGCAGTAAGAATAAGACAAGAACTCTGACATACAAAAACAAACAAACAAACAAAACCCCCACCCCCAAACCCCAAACCAAACAAACAAACCAACCCTCTGAAGGTAGGAAAAAAAGACAAGTAAGAGCCTTGGACTTTGGTGCTGCCTACAAATCAAGTTTAGATACTATCTGACCAAAATCATGACTCAAGCAGTCCTTGAGTGGTAGAAAAGAGAAACCTGGGAGGGTGTACATAGACATTTTCAGTTCTTACCCTGAAAATAGGATATATAGCTATAAGGACTGTTGATTTAGACATGGATATTAAAATGATCCTTTTATAACACCATCATAAGGAAAACTGTTTTGGGTTTAATCCCAGTTATCTGGTCTCACCATCTCACACAGGTAAGATCTGAGACAAAAGCTGTCACAACCTGGGAGTAAATTTAATATGAGGAAAAGTAAATTCTGGACTGTCCTAGAAAGTGGAAAGAAGAAGAAAGGAAATTACCTGCTCTGGGTCTGATACGATCCCTCATTTCTTTCAGTTTCTGCACTTCTTTCTCCAGTGGCTTATCCAAGTCAGTACAGCTTAGCTGAAGATGTCAGGAAGAGCAGAAGAAATATGTTAGTTATTCTCCTTTTCCTGAAATGCCAGAATTCTCTCTCTTCCACTCCCTGCTTTAGTTGCGAATCCCTATGGATAACCCTGTTTTGGGAAACTGGAATAGTACACTTTGGCACCGATCCTAGAATGAGAACTGCTTTAAGTTGCCAGTCTAGGGCTCAGAAACTCAAGAGAAGGTGCAGCTAAACACAAAGAGCTGCAGATCCACGAAGAATATTCTAAAAAACTAATTTTGATCCTAATGAGAGAAGCCTCAGAGTGGACTCAAAACTGCTGCAGCTTTTTACCTCAATCACGTCCCTCCTGACCTTTAGCGTAGCTATGAATTTTACCAAGAGAGGGACCAGCCCAAGAAGGCAAGGTCTGAACCTGGGAAGACCAGAAAGCTCCCACCTTCAGAGTCGAAGGCTACATTGTTACTCCCACAAGACCAGAAACACTACTGCCCTGGCTACAGCATACTGCAGATATTCAGCCTGCAAACAGACATCTAACACATCCACCATATTAATCAGAATTACCTTGCTGGAGAAGGGATTGTTGGACAAAAACGCAGCCAGGAGCTGGATCGCATTTTTAACCACTATGACAGATTTGTCTTGGAGCCGCCCGACAGCCAGCGACACCACAGACTGAAACTGAGTCAAAGGCAGGGCCTAGAACACAACAAGAGCAGAGATAAAGTTATCAAGAAGGCTCAGAGACTTGGGAAAAGTTTACTGCAGACATATTCATGTACTAAAAAGCACAGATTATAGATTTACAGAAAAAAGGGCTCAAAAGACCTCTGGTCTAGCCTCCACTGAAAGCAAGGATTTAGGTTATCCAGGATCCTGTTGAGTCTTAGTGTATCTGGTAATTGTGATGTTTTCCCATACCAGAGTGTGAAAAGAGGCTGTATGCTATGCTCGTTCTTCTAGTTTGTCCTGGTAAGAATGAGCAGCCATTTCCACCCCCCAATTCCCCCACCCCTGGAATATTTGGCCTCTTGGAAGAAACTGCAGATACCACAGTACACAGGGACAGCACCCTTCTCTGTTAAAACTTCAAACAAAAGCAAACTAAAAGCAGGGAGGCAGATATTCCCTCGGAACACACAAGATGGGAAGAGGTGAGCGAGGCAGCGCCACCTGCCCAGCACAGACTTGCCTTGTGCTGAACGATGCGAGTGAAGAGCTGCAGCACGCGGCTGCGCACAAAGCTGTGGACGTCACACACGTGCGCCTGCAGAATATCCAGGAACTTGTCCCGAGTACCACGGGCAGCTTTCTCCAGCTGGTCACCATTCAGCACCTGCACCAGCGCTTCTGCCATAGCTGCCAGAATGGCATTTCGCATCATGTAACTCTGCCAAGACAGGAGTTATTGAACGAGGAACAGACCAAAAGATATGATTTGATATGCACAGAGTTTGGGCCTGCCAAATCCCAGGCTCCAGCCCTAAGTGAATTTTTTCAGTATGGATTTTGTATTAAGCTTGGGTGAACATAGCTGAGCCTGCAAGAGCAGAGTAACCTCTGCTATGAAGACAGGCTGAGAGTTGGTCTTGTGCAGGCTGCAGAAGAGAAGGCTCTGGGGAGGCACCTTCCAGTACCTAAAGGGGGCTGTGAGAGAGCTGCAGAGGGACTTTTTACCAGGGCATTCAGTGACAAGGCAAGCGAGAATGGCCTCAAAATAAAGGTAGGTTTAGATTAGATATTAGGAAAAGTTTCTTTACTGAGAGTGTGATGAGACATTTGAACAGGTTGCCCAGAGAAGTTGTGGATGCCCCATCCCTAGAACTGTTCAAGGCCAATTGGATGGGAGCAACCTGGTCTAGTCGAGGGTGTATGGCAGAAGTATTAAGGTCCCTTCCAACACAAATCCTGCTATCCAGGTAAGTTCATAGAAGCCAAGAACTGACATAAGAAACACTTACAGCAGGTAAAGAAAGGGTAACACAGTAACAAACTCATTATGTTCTGAAGAACAAGGGACAACAGCAGGCAGTCTCCTGTTCTTTGACATCTGATAGTGACAGACAGGAGATGTCATGGTTTATGATCCCTTTGCATCTTTTAGGTAAGGGCAGAACCTCCTGCAATAGAGCAAGTTTTGGATACTAGAGCTCTGTGAAAGAGGTTTTGTTTCCAGACAGAAAAACTGGAGAGCAGCATGTCTACCATTTGACTTTTCTGGACAGATGACTTTGCAGAAACATACCTCCCCATCCAAGTGAGGCAGGAGA
This sequence comes from Aegithalos caudatus, assembly GCA_013389925.1. Taxonomy (NCBI): domain Eukaryota; kingdom Metazoa; phylum Chordata; class Aves; order Passeriformes; family Aegithalidae; genus Aegithalos; species Aegithalos caudatus. Next base: position 376,245 of record WEIU01009083.1, read on the forward strand.
ACACTCATGTTGGCGAGCACCAGAGTTGGAGTCTGTTCAGCCAGTTCACTTATAAAAGTGGCATAACCCTTGACTCCAGAAGCCTCACGAGCCAAATCCTGGGGACATTTCTGTCCAATTTCCCTGAACAGAAAGATGAAATGAGGAATGGGGTGCCTCAAGTTGCTAGGGGTTGAAGGGCAAGGCTCAAGGTATTTCCCTCACCTTAGCAATTCACCCACCAGGCTTTTCAGACCATAGTCTCTAGCCCAGAGGCTCACGGCCTGTGCAAACACTGGGGCTACATGTTCGAAGTGCTGCAGCATCTGTGTGATCTTCAGAGTGGCACCTTTCACATGTGAGAAGGAGGAAAGAGGTCAGGGAAAGTAACTGGGAATGGGTTCAGGAAGAAGGCAGAAGAGCAGGAACTCACTGAACATGTGGTCACAGTGAACCAGAGCTGCAGCAAGCAGATGTGTCACAGCCTCCCGCGTGACCCGGTACCTCTGAAAGCCGATACTTGGATTCTCCAGGATACGGTAACAGCTCGCCGTCATTAAGCTAAACCCACAGAAGACAGACAGCAAACTCCACTATCACAACTTGCACAAACAGCATTCTAGCACACCACACATTTCTGTTTGATTCTCCAGTGCCCTCTAAAAATTAGCAAAACATCTGAATTCCTGTGGCCTTCATGAGAAGAGGAAGTGGTTTCTATACACATTGCTTTTGCCTTGAGCAATTTTCTCACTTTCCCAATGATCTGCACCCCACAGAGGGCTGTAATACAATCTCATTGATAGATCTATCATTTAACCTTTTATCCCTCAGAACCAGTCACTCATTCCACAAATACACCTGCTCCAACTCATACCTGACAAACTCTTCTTCCACTGCTAAACCGCCCCAAAGCTGACGGAGATCCAGCTGCAGCAGCTGCGTAAGCAGCCGTAAAAGTGGCTCCCTCTCCTCTTCCCACAAAGATCCAGAAGCCTTGGCATGGTTCTTCCTGTTCTAAATGGGATTACACAGTGAGATACGTCAGCAGCTTCAACAGACAAAGCCCCATCACTACCCTGCTTCCTTCAAAAGACAAGAAGTCTGTTAAATTCTATAGTATTAAGAGACACACAGAGAGATGTGTGAGATCACAGGGGGCTTTTTCCCCCCAATTCTCCTCTCTCAGCTCAGGCGAGCACCAGTGCCTTGTGTGGTTTAAGGATTATACCTTTATCCATTGCCACCATCTCTACACACAGAAAGGAAGTCTTGAGAAAATACTGGCGCACTAAGTTCCAGCTAGAATCTGAAGAATGAAATAGACAGGGCTGGGCATCCAAGTCCCTGCTGATGCTTAGACACATGATTGTCCCTTTGGCTGTTTTGCACGCACAGTTTTACAGAAGCACTGGTGTCATGATACGACGCAGAAATGAAGGCACAGAACTCAGTGAGCTCGAAGGCAGGAAAAAGAGAGAAAGTTTATTTACCACTCGGGTTTTATAGTTTTCCAGGGATTACCCCTGCATTGCATGGAGAAATTACCACCTCTCCATCCACACTGGTTGAGACAAAAGTCCATCAAATGTCTTTCCTTGAGAAAGGAATGTAAGCATAGATTGTTTTCTTACAGAGTCCTTGAAAGGACTCCAACATATAAACATACAAAAGGAACCTCAGAAAAATCAGAAGATTTTAGAAACTCTCAGAAGGCTGTAAAAATGTGGGCTACACACCGGTGCTCCATGTTATGCACTGCTCTTGCTGGCATAGTGTTTATATAAACTCAGCTATGTAATCTGGCAGGTACTACAGAGTTCAACAAGCTTAAAACTTTATTATTTTATCATCTTTCCCCAGACCCCTCACCTACCTTCCTACCAGGATCTGCCTCCAAACAACTGTTCTTACAGGTTTCCAATTCAAAGGCATCCATCAGGCCAGTCAGCAAATAGCAGTTCATCTTAAGAGCATTGAGGTGAGCAGCGCGGTCTGTATGGCTCAGCTCAGAGTTGCTCAAGATAGCAGGAAGTTCATTGGAATGATGGGACACCACTAGGGAAAAGGAGAAAGTCATGAGCACTCCTTGCCAGGTCCCTGAGCCATCCTCTCTTTGGGAGGCTTAGAGCAGTCATCAGATTACCAAAGATGTGTGCTCACATCTCACCAGCTGTAACATGGGCTGCCCCCTGCAACACAGACCTTGGGCAAGCAGACTTGTCCTATCCCCACAGCCCTCCCTCAGCTCAGAGAAACACTTGGTCTAAGCTGATACATCCCACGGATGTATTTTCCAGGGACGAGGGAAAGAGGATTTTCTGTCGGTCTGCCCTTACAGCGAACATGCACAACTCAGCATCGTCCACCAAGATTACAGACCCGTATGACAGGAATGAGCTGAGGGTGCAGCCAAGCTGGCCGAGTCACATTAGCCTTTATATCATCATCGAGCTGCCAAGGGAAAACAACCTCTCCGTTAGTCCTGCGTCGGCCGGAAACAGCGGGTACCCACCGTGCCTCATCAGCTCCAGGGTGTCCTCCTTGACAGCCGTGCCCACGGTTCGGAAGTGGCTGCGGGACAAACACAGGGCGTAAGGGCGGCGAGCAAGGAGCACCTGCCAGAGGGGCGATTGCCCGCCCCCGCGCCCGTCCCTGCCCCGTACTCACTGCAGCACGCTGTACACGCAGTCGAAGTGCTGCAGCACGGCCAGCGCGCCCCGCGCACGGAAGGCGGCCCGGAAAGCTGCGGCAAAACACGGAGACAGCCAGGCGGATGGCCGTGAGCCGGCGGCAGGACCGGGCCCGACCGGGAAGGGGGTGTGGGGACACCTTACCTGCGAGTGCGGGCGGCAGTTCGCAGGCGAGCAGCACCTCCTGCACCACGTAGCGCCCGGGGCCGCCGTCCCGCAGCAGATCGGCGGCAGCGAGGGGCAAGTAGAACTCCGGGGCCGCCGCCATGGCCGCCACA
>WEIU01009083.1:382341-399518 GCA_013389925.1 Aegithalos caudatus
TCCTGCTCCCCCGCCGACTGCGTGGGTGAGTGGGTGCGTGGGCCGTGCCCCAGCGGTGATGTGCGGGGCCCCAGCTGGAGCCAACCTGGCTGGCGGCCACCACTGCGCCCAGCCCGGTGGCTGCCTGGTCCCCCCGGGGTGCCCCCGCGCTGTCTCCCTGTCCCTCTTCCCCACCTTCCTTCCCCGTCTCCTGGTCACATCCATGCGGCCAGGTCGCTGTTCCCCCCGGGAGGCCGTAGTGCTTGGAGCGACTGCACCCGCAAGCTCCTTTGACCAGGGGCCGATTCTATTCCCGCTGCCCCCCTGGACTTGCCCCTGCCTTAGTGTCTCCCACGAGCCTGCCTGTTCCCGATCCGGCGGGATCCAGCGAGGCTGCAGGCTCCCGAGGCACTGCTGCAGCCTGGGAACACTGGGGTTCGTGTGGATTTGGGGGAATTCTCTTTCGAGCTTCTGACTTTTCACTCATGTGTGTGTTCCCTTAGGTCTGATCCAGCTCAGCAGCCTGCTCCTGGGGCTCCCGAAGGAGGAGCTCCTGAAGGAGGAGCTCCGGAAGGGGCAGCCCCCGGTGGGGGTCCCCCCGGGGCTCCCCCCAATCTGACCAGCAATCGCCGCCTGCAGCAGACGCAGGCCCAGGTGCAGGAGGTCAGTAGCTCTGCCAGCCCTGAGGGATGCGTGGGCTCTTTCCCACTGCTCTCCAGCACCGATGTTCTTGACCGGTGTCTGTAGCTGAGGGGGTGACTCCTTTTGTCATGCCAAAGCCAGAAATTAATTAATGCTCAATACTCAAGAATAGGATGGCAAACCAATTAAAGAGGCTGGAGGAGAAATCGCTTTATGTTTAAAAGCCACTAATTATAGATACGACTTCCAACGACCAGGCTTGCTAGATTATTTTGGTACTTCGTTATCGTGACTTTCTTGTGGAAATAAAGCTGTACAGCATCCAGGACAGCTCTTAATCCCTGCGGGCTTCTTCAAGGAAACACTGTGTGCAGTGATGTGGGGGAACCCTTGCCTGGTTTCCCGGGATCAGTGTTCAGTGCTTGGCTGCTGATGCGCAGTAGCGCCTTTGTGCCTCGCCGGGGCAGCAACATGAAGATCATAAGGTAATTTTGCAGCTCTCGGGAAGTGAGCACATGACTCCTCTCAAAGGAGGGTGGCTTTGGTTTGCTGCTGGAATAGAGAGCTCTTATAAGCAGATGAGAATGTGAGGCTGAGAACCTGGTTGAAGTGTACTTGAACTGATGTTTTAACAGGGAGTCTCAGAATTTCTTTTTTTCATTTCAAAGTAGGCAGTGACTTGAAATGACTTCTTTCTTACCCTGATCTTCCCCCCACCCCCGTTTATGTTTTTGTTCATTAGTATTGCAGCATCAGTAATTGGCTCAGTTACTTCTCTTACTTTTTAAATTGTTTTTACCGATTTAACGGCTCCTACTATTCTTCCTTCTGCAGGTGGTTGATATAATGTGTGTAAACGTAGACAAGGTGCTGCAACGAGACGAGAAGCTGTCAGAGCTGGATGACAGGGCAGATGCACTTCAGGCTGGTGCCTCAGTATTTGAAAGTAGTGCAGCAAAACTCAAAAGGAAGTACTGGTGGAAGAACTGCAAGGTGAGTTTCCTAGTGCCATCATCTCTTCCTCAGGAGGGAACTGGGCTGCTCCTCTCCTCCCGGCCTTTGCAAGTATAGCTGGGGCTTAGGAACAATTTCAAATGCTTAAGATTCTTTCACTGTGGGAAGGCTTTGAGGTCTTGGCTGTCAAGCCTTCAGGGCCTGGCTTAAATTCCCTGGCTGTTAGGAAAGATGGGAACTTGTCAATCTGTTCTGAGTATTGCTCTTGGACAATCTTTTTCTTCAGATGATGATCATGATGGGAGTGATTGGTGCCCTTGTGGTGGTGGTGATTGCAAGTAAGTACCAAAAACCTCGGGCTCAAAGGTGAGGAAACACCAGCTCTACAGTACTTTAAACTTTTCCTTTTTGTTTTGAGGTCTTGAGGGTCTTAGTTGCATGTGTCAACTCCAGTCTTTGGGAAAGGGAGGTAGAAGTGCTGGAATTCCCTCACTTAGTGTGGAAATGGTATGTTTTACCTAGTAACATGAGGAATGGGGGATGCCATCATTGTAGAAATGGGAAATTCTGCCTGCCAGGTCAGGTAAACCTGTAAGTATGAGGGGCATTTACCCTGGAGTGGGTGGGTTGGCAAGTTCCTTCCCTGGTGGGTGGTTTTAGAGTTCTGAGGGACCTTTGGTGTAACTTGCCCTTTTGTTTTTTCCTTTTTATTTTTTTTAATTTTTTTTTTTTTTTGCTTTGTCTCCAGTCTACTTTTTTACTTAAATGTAGCTCCTTCAGTCTGCAAGCTCCTGTCCCCTGTTACCTTGCCTGTCTCTTCTTGCCTCTGAATTTTTCCTTTCCTTCCCTTTCACCTAGCTTCTTCATTGATTTCTTTATTGGTTTTAATTTATCTTCTGTATAGGACTCTGAGCCGCTTACTAAACGTAGGTAGACTTTTCAATAGCTGCTGCAGCTTTAGGAAGTGTCCTCTAAGTTTAGAGGAAAGGGAAGTTGAGGAAGAGTGGGTAGCTATTTGCTCCTGCTCTTCTGCTGGGAACTTTTCGTGTTTATTTTTGGGTGTAAGCTTGTCAAATAGTGCCTGTGTGACCTCTAGCAAAATAAGAATGCCTTAACACAGTGCCTTTTGGGATGAAGGACTTCAGCATGTGAGAGTCTTTAGTGTTCTGCCTAAAAAGAGTGGCAGCATGACTTGAGCTTTTCATTGAGCTTCTGAAATAAAAGCTAGTTTGTGTTGGCCAGTGGCTGTGAGCCATCTAAGCTACACGTAGTGATGTAGAACTCTCTAGCCATGGAGAGGTGAGCACTTGAAGAAATGATTTATTCTGTCTGTCCTTATTTCCAGATGACTTGCTGCCTCAACATGGCCATTTCAGTTTTTATAAAGGAGGGCCTACATGATTACCTCAGTCAAGTGCAACAGGCTAAACACAGTTAAGTGAAAAGAGCATTGCTGGTAGCTAAAAAACGTGTGTGGGAGTAAAGTCTCTCCCCACCAGCAACCAGTGAACAATTACTTTGGTGGGGAGTGTCAAATACGCCTTTCATCTATGCACACACAAGCCAGGGCCCTGTAGCTTCCTACTGTCTTGTAGCTTTCCAGAAGGAAGACTTTGGAGTAGTGGCAGAATGGGAATTGGTGTTTTGCCTTTGTGTGATTGGGTTGAACGTCAAGGAAGCTCACTGCCATAGCAGATAGAGGTGAAGGGGGCTGGAGGTATTCCAGATGAGACTGACTGAGCTGCACAGCTTTCAGATTGAGAATATCTGCTCTGTTTCTGCCCCCCCAAAGCCCTAGCTTTCAGCAGGAGTTGGAAAACACTTGAAATTGTTAGCTAGGGATTCAAAGGGAAATGGTGCTCTGGGCATGGATATTGCAAAGTGACATCAGACGTCTCAGTTTGGCAACTTATGTCTCTAGAGGAGATCTTGCTGATCAAACTGAATCCTCCTACTTGCTATGGGTTCTCTTGAATTTAGGTGCAGGGTGGTCTGTGATGGAAGGAAACTTGTGGCTGTGGCTTTCTGTGAGCGATTCCCTTGTTCTTCTCCATCAAAAGTAACAAGAACTGTGAGTTGTTTGAATGTGTTGTCAGACATGGGTTAAAGGAGCTCCCCTGTTTCTGCAGAGTCTTCCAAGGAATGTTTATCTTGTCTTTTAACTTTTTTTAACAAGCTGAGCTGTAGCCTGTAATCTAGACTGGAAAGAGGGTACTCCTCTAATTTAGTAAAGCTCTGCCTCTGTTCTAGAATACACTGGGATCTCTTTAGGCTTAAGAGGAGTCTGGGAAGACATCACTGGATGTCCTCCCAGATAGGAGCCAAGTACAGAAGATGGGAGGAGCAGGTGTTTTTTCTTTCATTGGAAGTGCTGGGGAAACCCCTTTCCACCTCCCAGGGCACCTGGCAAGGGGCTAGGTTTTGCATGCTCACTTCCATGCCCCAGCATTTTCATTTGAGTTCATCTCCCTGCAATTCCATTCCTCTCCGCCTCGGGGGAGGGCAGAGATGAAGATCTGGAGTGAAGCGGCCCTCGTCCCCTGAGCGCTTCCCTAATTCCTTGTGGAACTGAGATGGGATGGACGGTCAGAAGTGCATCTACTGAAGAGGAGCCAGGGCCTGCTTGTGCTACTTACTGCTCTCATTTTAGGGGGTAGGCTTAAAAGCTTGAGGCCCCCAGACCAGCAATTCTCTCAAACTCTTCTAAACAAGCCTTTGGTGCCCTATTCCTCCTGTCTCTCTGGGAGCTGAGGTCCCCCTAGGCTGTCTCTTTCATGTCTTTCTCTTGAGTGTTGTATGTTGCCTCCTCCTCTGCTCCCTTTCCCCTCCTTTGTGTCTCTGTGCATGGGCAAAACAAGTCACCAAGGCCCTCTTAGTAAAAGCAAGGGACTCTGCTGCCCACGAAATCACAGCCACTCATGCACGTGCAGTTTATTTACTTCCTCTATAAACACAACTGTAATCTCCTCTGGCATGTTCTAGAAATCAGCTCATGTACTTTTAATGGTCTCTAAGAAACACAATTCACCACCTTACTGAGTCTGTCTGGTCTGTCAGTGAGTGGGAAGGGGTTGGGATGCCAAACTTTCGGATTTTTTTTTTTTTTTTTGTGACTTCCATATCACACACATACCTGAAGTTCTGTCCTTCAAAGCAGTGGCTGGTTTTCCATTGTAAAATGATGGTAGTTCCAGTTGTGCTGGACTGCCTCTGGTAAGTCTGTAACAAGGTGTGAGAGCCAGCAGCTCTGGTGGAAGGGGCTGCCCAAGACAAGTCTACTTTCAGCCACCAAGTGTCCAGCCACTGTCCTGTTCAAGGGACTGCCTTCTGTGCCTCAGTGTGTTAGTGGCAGCTCTGGCTCTCAGGCTGTGCTGCCTTTAGATTTCAATAACCTCAGATCCTTAAACCCAGAAAACATTTCTCCATTGGTGTTGAAGTATAAGTTCAGGACCCAAATGAAGACTTCCATGAGCAGGATGCAGTTCACAACATATCTTGGAGCATGACTGGAATAAAGGTAAGTGCCCCTTTGTTTTGCTTCACTGTACATTTGAAACTCATTAAAAGGAAATGACAGAGCTTTGTCCAGTGCAGACTTCTTTTAAAATAAGGTACTTCTGCCCTTACTGCTACAAAAGCTAGGTTGTAAAACAGTCTTCCCTGTGGCTTTTGGTTCCCTTATGATCAGTCATTGTCCAGTCTTAAACATCATCAAAATCACACCAGAACAACTCGCAGTGGTGAATTTGGAGCAAGGCAGCTACACTAGTTCTTCAAAGATGGAAGCCTTCCCGGAGAAGGAGGGTTTCTGGACTGGCTGGTGGATTAAAGCAGCATGTACAGTCTAAAATTCCACACAGTTCAGGCCTGCACAACCTGAACAAACAAGTTGTGCTACAATTCCTGCCAAGTTTTTGTGTTGCGTTCCTGTCAGTTCTCAGCCTCATTCATGTAGGGGGATGGGGAAGATGTGTTCTTAGGACAGATTAATTTTTAGATTGTTGATGATGCAGTGTCCAAGTCCCTAGCCAAAGCTGGGGATTGAATGCTCATTTTCTAAAACTGGCAATTGCTCTGGAGCACAGAGCTGGGTCTGAACATACTGCTGAAGGTTGCCCCAGGGTTGAACCCAGTTGATGAGTCATGTTGTGGATGCTTGCAAAGACTTGCATGTCTAGCCATAAATCTTCTGGTAGGCATTGAAAATACCATCTTCTACTGGAAGCTCTCCTGAGGTGCCATCCTTCACTGTGTTTCTGCTGCTCCTTCACTCTGTTATCCCAGACAAAAGAGGGTTTTAAATGTGCTCCAAAAGCAAGGCCAAGGTTTTGGGAGAACAGTTCTTTATAAGTCTACTTAAAAATTTGAGCTCTGCCTTTAAGCACGGAATATGCTTAACGTGCCTTTGAACTGGAACAGGTTGCCCAGGGAAGCTGTGGATGCCCCATCTATGGAGGTGTTCAAAGCTGGGTTTCATGAGGCTTTGAGCAACCTGGTCTAGTGGAAAGTGTCCCTGTCTGTGGCAGGGAGTTGGAGCTAAGATGATCCTTCCAACCCAAACCATCCTGTGCAACATGCAGCTCCCATATTAACTGCTTCATCCTGATGTCTTCATTGGTGGAAGAAAAGCCTCCACTGTACTGCTCCAAATGGGTATATCCTAAGCCTTCATATTTCTAGATGCCTGAGGCATTGCTCTGGCCTTTCCTGAGGTGTTTTTGTGCTGGTCAAAACCAGGTGCAGGCTCTCATCAGTGGTGGGGTTTGTTGTCTCAGCTGGAGAGTAACCAAATGATGGTGGGGAAGACAGACTTTTCTTCGGGGCTGGAATGAAGCATCAACAGTTTTTTAATGAACCTGGCTTCCTTGGGAAGTGACAGAGGTCCCTGCTCTGATGTATCCACTGGGGTTGGAAGCCTTAACTTGGTGAAGAGAGATAATAAGGGGGAGGTTTTATCTTTGTTCTGACCTCTAAACAAATAATTGCTCTGAGAGATGTAACAGATAAAGATATAGGTTTTACAAATAGGCGACTCAGCCATGTCTGTTGGATGCTTGAGCTTCCATACTCCTGATAGTCTGACCTATTTTTGGCCTGAGAATGCAACACTTATTCAGAACACCCTTACTTACTCCCCAGGTACAGTCCCATAACATCCTTTCCTTCCATGCACAGACGCTCTAAAGATTTCTGAAAAGGACCAAAATGACACTTTTTATATTTTTTTCCTCAGAGGCTTCTTTTCCGATAGTCTTTGTACTATTTTTTAAAACTAAATTTGCCATAAATTTATTAGAAATTTAATAAAGATTATAAGCTCTTTTTAGTTCATTGCTTTTTAGCATGCACTTGGAAGCTGAAGACACTTTCCCCTCTTGTGCTTAGAAGCCTGCTTTAAATATTGCATATTGGTAAATACAAAGAACTGTGACTGAGTGTGGCTGTGCCCCTGGTGTGTTCCCAGTCTCTGTGGTTCCCCTGTGTGCTTTCACCAGCAGCACTACTGCCCTTTTCATTTCTTCATGTAGCCTGTAACCCCGTAGATTTTATTGAACCTGTCCCAAGAGCTTGGTAACCCTTTCTTCAAATTCTTTCTGGGTTTGACCTCAGTCTGTGCAGACAAACCTTGACCTATCTGTCCAGCTTCTCTTAAGCCTTCCAGCAAGCAGGGTTTAGTTCTAAATATACTGTTTATTTTCCAAAGTGATGGTTCTCTCTTTTTTTTCCTAGCTTCCCTAGACTTGCATTGTATTTCCATGCCTTTCCTCTATTACCTTAATTCTTATGGAAAAAACAATACAGATGTTTTGACATCTGTTCCCAGTCCAAAAAAAGCATGTTTTCCATGTCCTCAAAATAATTCTGCTATGCCTCTAACATGCCCCCAACACCTATGACTACTGAGCATTTACATCCCTTCAACTTTCTCCTCTTATACAAATTCGTCCCAGCTCAGACCTTTAATTTGCCTTTTGCTGACCTGCAGATCCCTATACATGCATGCTTTCTTGCCTTTTCTTCAATTTTTCACATTCTCAGTGAAACACTCTAATCTTTGGGGGTTTTACTCCAGCATTGCTGGCCTTACCTCTTGTTTTCAGCCAGACCAAGCTCACTATACATCTCCTGAGCTCATTTGTGGTCTTGCCAGCCTACAATAAATGTAGGGAATATTTCTGGAACAAGCGCCTGATTTCTCCCAAGATGGCAATTTTTGCACAGATTCACAGGACAGGTAGGGCTAATCTGTTTACCAACTTGTATAACTGCTTCCTCACATTTATAGAGGCTTTTAACTCTGGATTTACAGCTATCCTGAATGGTGCCATTACTGTGAGTTAATTAGTCAAAGCCCTATTTTTTTTCCTCATTTTAACACTTTTATGGAACAGATAGAATATGGTTCAAGCTTCCCCCAGGGAATACATCACCCCCTTCTGCAGCTGTATTTCTTTATGATGAAGAGAACTTACTGTTTCAAGTAGTTATGCCTCTGATTGATCTTGCTTTAATCACCCACTTAACTATGCATGATGCAGCAGGTCTCATCAATTTTATGGTTATTACAAGGTTATTTATAGTTCTGTGATGTGAAGAATTGTGTCTTAACTCTGGATATTGAGGAAGGAGCATGCTAGCATGCTTACCACATGAGTCACCATATGTTTATGGTATACAAAAGACTGTTTTAGGCGTTGCACCTGCTCTTTCTTCTTTCTTGATTTGAAGGTGGCTTTGTGAACCAAACAGCTTTGTGTCCAGTGTCAGGTTTTTTGCTCATTCATGTGCTAGAAAACACCCAAGGCATTAGTTGAATTTGTGACCAAGAACTGGCTGCAGCATCTTAGCTCCTCTGTCTGCCTGCCTTTTGTATTTTAATTGTGGCCAAGTTACTTGCAGTAACTAAACCTAGCTTTTAGCTCTGCCTCTTGGGCAGTATTTTTACAGAACATAACAGTACCTTCACAGATGCAGTGTTGAGGTTTCGTTCATTACTCTTTTACTTCATTTAAAATCAGACACAGAAAATGGATTTTTTAATGTCAGCAGAAGCTCTGATTTTTTAATTTTTTTTTTCTAGTGGGGGTCTACAAGGAGGATTGCATGTTCCCACACCTCTAAGTGCTTATTGCAGGCCTCTCCCTTCTGCTGGGCTGCCACCCTTGCTGAAGGACACCCCCTGAATTACTTGCTTCTATTCCTAGCAGAGAGACATTACTTTCAAATAAGGGTTATCACCTGAGCACTGGGATAAAATCTGTAAAACCAGGAGTATTTGTGCAATAAAGAACATAGCATTTGTGTGTGTATGTGGAGAATAAAATCACTCTCTGCTGGGAATTGAAAAGTGCATTTAGGTAATCAAGGCAAGAGCAGACAACCAACGTGTGTTTAGCATCTCAAAGGGAAAAATTAGGCAACACTTTAGATATTGCAGTAAACTCCTCCAACTTCCCATGGGCAGTGCATCTACCTTAATTTTTAAGTTAGCTTCAGTTTTTCTTTTGTTACGATTAACTAGTTTTTAAATTCAAAAGTGGCTGTTTGCAGTGTGATTGGTTACAGGGTTCCACGGGTCTTTGCCTAAACTGCTTAAATTCTGGTATCTCTGTTTGTCCTGAGAAATGGATAATCCTGTTTTTTAAGGACATCACCCTTACTCTCTTGATACCCCATAAAGTGCAGTGCAAACACCATTGCAGCTGAAGTCTGAGTATTTGTAAGAAAAGCGTATGGCAAGCTCACTTTAAGAACATATGTTCTCTTATACAAAGGTCCCCAAGTTAGTTCCTGAGAAGAGGACCATTTGTGCCCAGGTGGTCCAACCAAATAGGCTAAGTGTTTCCCTGGAAGCACTTTTGATTAAAGCCTGCAGTACTTTCCTGTGCTTCCCTCAGGAAGGAGGCTCAGCAGGGTTTCTGTGGTGGACCAGGCAAGGGCTGGGAGGAGCAGAAAAGGCAGTGCATGACCTGCACTGCTCCAAATCTCTCCTGCAGGATCCCATGGCAGCAGAGGTACCATTTGGGATTTTTGGAGGGTGTGCATAATCCTGCCAAACTCTTTGTATCCTTCAGGGAGAAATCAGGGAAGGTCAAGCAAACGTAGGGATCGATTTGTCCCAGAGCTGTTTGCAAACGGTCAAATAGCTGGATGTACACATGTATGGTGTATCCCAAGAAAAGGGGGACGCCCAAGATCTACCAATGCCATAGAGGCAGTTTGGAAAGAGAGCCTTTACGTTGCCAGGGGTGTTTTGTCCCAGAGCTGGGAGTGGCAGCAAGCTTTGAGCAGCTCTCCAGAGCATTATGCATAATACAGATCGAGATTGTGCCAGTGGCTCTTGTTTCAAGTAGCCTCTCCTTGTGGGGAGGAGAGGGTAGGTGACAGTCTTGGGATCAGAGCTGGACGTGAGGAATGAGGAAAGAGCAACCAGTTTAAGGGAAGCTTAACAAAGCTCAGCCTGTTGAGAGATTTATACCCCACTGAGACTCCATTCCTGTTCCTTGTCATATCACAAAGGAGGCCAGTCACACCTGCCAAACCTCTTTAATTAATGACAGACCAGAACTGTGGCAGCATCTTTGTTGGAGGGAAAAGAAAGCATGCATGCACATGTAGGTGTGCACATGCACAGATCATAAGGAAATCGAGAGGACATGTCCCCCATACATTCAGCAGATCAACTCTCATCCCTGGTGATCCCACAGCAATAGTATTTTACGAGACTGAAGAATTCACCTACAGAAGTGAAAGCAATGAGCCCAGGCCAACCATGGAGCAGTCTTTTGCTATGGTCCATGTGCAGCACCCCAGAAAGAAGGAAATGCAGGCCCTGAAGACAAAGTGTGCAGCCTTTGCTCCAGCTGCCACCCATCTGAGCAGTGGAAGGAGCTGCAGCCTCACTCGTGTCCCACCTCACCATCCCTGCTCGTCCCACGTGGTTCCAGGCTGTTGTAGGATGGCAGTGTGGTCACTACAGCCTCAACAGTGAAGCGATGTGGAGCACTGAGAGCTGGAGCCTCATCTTGGAAAGCAGCATTATCCTGACTGTTCACAGGGGGTCCTGGTGGAGACAGCTTCTGCCGAGAGCGGAACCAACGGAAGGCAAGGATAAAGGTGATGGCAATGAAATCCAGAACCAGCTCTGCAAGCTCCATCACAGACAGGACAGAGGATCCAAACCAGAGACTCCACTGGTTCCCAAGCTGGGACAGCAGAGTCACTACCTGCAGGAGATGGAGAAAGAGCAGTGATGACAGCCCTCCTCTGGAACTTTGCCTCCCTGCCTGTTCCCTCTTCCCTGTGGTGCTGGGGGTGGGGGTTTCCCTCACCCTGCCCAAAGAAAAGAGACTCAGTATCCAGCAATGCTGCTGGAACAAAAGCTTGCCACAGCAGAGGGACATTGTGGGGGAACATGTGGCCAGAGAAGACACCCAATAGTGAAATGTGTACCGTGAAGGCTGGAGACTCCCCATTGGTCTTGTAGTTCCACTCCTCAAAAAAGATATTCACTTTGGCAACTCCGTTCCTGTGAATGAAAGGTGATGCTCAGTAACCCCAACTCCTCAATTCCTGCATTTCTTCAAGAAGCCTGAATGTCTCTGTCCCCTTCTGCCCCCATCCTTCTCCCACACATACCACCCAGGGGCTTAACCCCATCTCTGCAGCTTCTTGTTCTGCACTAAATACAGTCCTTCGTACTTACAGTGCACTTCTGACACTGTACTGTAAAACCCAATGTTTGTGGCAAAAGCTTCTGCCCAGCTCTCCTTCCCACTCTTCCATGAGCACTTATTGTGACTCCAGAACAAACAGCAAGTGATGGGGCTTACTATTTTCATATCTGACCTCTCTCAAAATTTTTCACTTGGATCCCCAGTCCTTGCTGTGAAGTCTCAGTATATATCTACACTAACTCAAATCCACTGCCCTGACCTCTTCCCATCAGTGATTTAATCTTAACTCTGACATTTCTAACACCCACATTCCACTGGGGTGGTTTCTGGTTTGGACACAGTCTCTCTTTAGGGACTCTCACCTCTTGGATGTGATATTGTATTTGTTCTGTTGTGAAAGCATGTAGAAAACCCAGTCCTGAAATGAAAGTGCAATAAATCGTGTTACACGATCCTGCAGGTTTAGCACCAGTTGAGGGAAGGACTAAATGGGGGGTGGGAGCAGTGCTGGGAAGCCAGGACGCCCTGTCCTTACCTCTGAGACAGCAGAAGGCCAGCGGGAGTATCCAGCTGACAGCTGGTATTCTGTCATTCTGCAAGGCAAGAGGAGGCTGTGCTACCTGTTGAAGCTCTAGGAGCCAGAGGGCCGGGTCTTGCCATCTCCAGGCACACCTGGAGATTCCCTCCCATGCTGAAGTTCCGCCCACTTCCCACCATGTAGAATGCACAGTCCTTTGGAGCTCACCCTTAAGCCAACCCTGATGCTCCTCAGCCGTTCTGGCTTCCTGACGGGAGCAATACCATTTCAGGTTGTGGCTCAGCTATTGACTCAAGCTTTTGCCCAGTCACTGAATGCTTCCCAACACTTCTAGGAATACTTTCCAATCTTCCTGGCTGACTGATGATCGACTTACTTGCAAGGTTTCCGACATTTGTGAAAACAGCCCAGCACGTCAGCTTTGAATTCAGCCAGGAGTTTGTAATAGCAGTAGCCTGAACAGCAAAGAAAGTAAATCCAGGTAAGGTCACAGTATCTTTAGACAAAAGGTGATGTGTGACAGCGAGGGGAACCCAGAAGAGGTTTCCTTCCACAAGGGGCTAATCATCCAAGGCAAGGCTGTCTTGGATGTCTCACACCAGGCAGCTCATTGAAGACAATGAGACATGCTGGGACAAGCAGGTTCAGGTGGGCATGAGCTCTAGTGTCCCTGCTGTCCGCTTACCCCAGGCCGTGTGCTTCGTGTAGTCACAGTACTCTGCTCCCTCGGGCAAGGGGTAGAAGTAATACGCACAGCCACAGCGTTCTACCATGTTGAGCTGAAAGCAGGAGCGGATGCAGACCTGGGAGGCACATAAGGTGGGAAAGGCTGAATCAAGGGAACCAAACCCACCGCTGCCTGCATCACATCACACTGTCAACAGAGCCCAAGGGAAGGCATGGCCGTTAGGGGGCTGAAGCATGTCAGGAAAGTGGAGAAACAAGGTAGTGCAGGAGGGTGAGTTACCTGCTCGGTGTAGCGGGACGAGTACAGGTTTTGCACTGGCACATCACTGCCATCCTCTGTGCAATCGCTGTAACTGCCCCCGAGGCGCACCGTCATCTCCTGCAACAGCAAACCCACTGCACAGAGCAACTCCACTCCGCTGTCCTCTTCCCACTCCCGTGCCACACTCTGCTCATCCATCACTCCCTGCTCTCTATGCTTTCCGCGGGATGCCAGCTCCCCCTGCTTGCCTCCATTTCATTGTTCACTGATAAACTGTAGCCAAATGCTTCTCATCTACCCCAGCAAGCTGCTCTTCTTCCTCTCCCTTCACTCCATGTGATTACTCCCCTCCCTTAGACACATACTGTAGGTCCCCAAGTTAAACCTGCCATCCACAGCTCTCACCCTTCTGCTTGCTCACCTTTCTCATGCTGATGGAGGTCTCGATGCCAGGACGGACATTGAAACCCCCATCATCCATGAAGGCTGGCTCATTCTGGTCGTGGACCATGACCCTGGCTCCTGTCACCGTGGACAGCAGAGGGATGAAATCATTCTGCTCAGTCCGTACCACCAGGGAGAGACCTGAGGGAAAATCAGTGAGGGAGGTCACGGCCAGCTGTGGTGCAGCAGAGAAGGGAGAGCAGGATGGTTGGAAGGAAGTCTGAAAGAGAGAAAGGAAAAGACAGACATCAACCAGGGCTGCACCAGAGCTTGGCAGCAATAGAGGGTGGCTGGAGAGAGGCCAGAGAAAAAGTTGGAGGGTCCAGAAAAGGCCAGAGAAAATTGGATTTCATCACTGTGGCTTAGAAAAAAACAGAATTGGGTATTTAGAGAGATTTCATGGAGAAACTTGGAGCCAGATGGAAGAAAAGCCTGAAGATTTGGTCTGGAGAGGTTTCAAGGGGTTTAACACAAAGAGGTCAGCTTCTTGAAAGAGGAAAATGGGAAAGGAGAAGACCAGGAGCACAAGCACTATGGCTCAGCAGAGAACTTCAGGAAGGGCTGGCACAAGTCCAGAAGGAGCAAAGAGTGTAAGGATCAGGCACTGGCGAGGGAAAGTTCAGTGGGCAGTAGTGAGGGGACAGCCATTTCCATGAGACAGCTGTCTCCAGAAGGGTGAAAACAGCTTGGGCAGAGACAGAGCAGGGCTGCAATCTGCCCCCAACAGTACTAAGCACAGCAGGATGCCCATAACTCCTAGGAAAAACAGAGCTAAGCTGTTCTTACTCACCAAAGAGTGCCTCTCACCCACCATTATTGATCCCAGGCAGCGAGGATGTCCACACACTGGTGCTGTTGTCATTAAAGGTATAGCAGTTCCCATACAAGGGATGGTGGAAGTGGGTATAGTTCCTGAGAGGGGAACAGAAACATTCAGAGTGAGAAGGGCTGTGAAACCAAGAGGAAGGGCTTCCTGAAAGGAACAACTCTGTTTTCCATCAGCAGAGAGAGGGGCTTACAGCAGATGGGCAGTATTTGTTATGTAAACTCACACGAACAGGGAAAGGCAATTAAAATGTGCTGTAAAAACTGTCCTGGAGCTGGACAGGTTTTTACACAAGGTTTTTCATGCTGCTTTTCAGAGCCCAAATGGCAGTGCTAGCAATTACTATATTATCTTCCTAATACTGATGAAACTCTTGGCTTTTCCTACCCCTTTTCCTTCCTTGCAGATCTTTTTCATTCCACTGCCTCACTGGGGCTTTTTGACCAACAATGGCAGGAGAAAAGTGGGATATATTTTTACTGACTTTTTGTATTAACTCTCTCTTCTCTTCTTGCTTTATGTGGGCTGATATGTATCACTTTACCACTGCGGAGAGTAGAATAAAAATACTTCTATGCTGTACATCTGTGCCCACTATAGTGTTTGTACCAGAATAATGATTTCAGTTGTGTGAAACCCAGAAAAAGGCAAAATCACCCTTCGAGGTTCATAGTTCCAGGTCACAGAATCTGTGGCCTTAATATGCAAAACCCACAGGAAAGACTCAAGAAAGATAATTTGATCTTCTGAATGGGAACAGAACAAGGAACAATCCGACCTCGGAAAAGAGGTTCTCTAATGTGGGTTCCTTAATTCCCCTCGAACCCAGGCACAAAGTAAGTGTTTCCAAGGGTGTTTCCCCCACTACTTACGCCTTGTCACACGTTGCCTCATTGAAGCGGCACGCATAGATGAAATTCTCAAAGTCAGACTCGTCCAGGGCTTTTGCATCAGGCACCTGCGCCAGGATATTGATGTAGTGGAAGCTGTACCATTCCCGCACGGCATCCACTCCCGAGGAGTACGCCTGATGGAAACAGTCGTTGTTCTCACTGCACTGTTAAGAAGGAGAAAAGCCGTGTCAAAGAAATCTTCTTGTCCAGGAGACAAGGCTCTTCCCGTGGATAAGCTGTGCTCCCTCAGCACAGGCAGATGACTGAGGATGTGAAGAGTTCCACAGGACTCCTGTGTGTGACCAACAGGTGATCAGCAGGACATGGAAAAAACCCAGGGCAGGTCCTCGATGGAAGGGCAACGCCAAGTGAATAAGCAAGGTTGAGTAAAACCCAGGAGGTGGCAAGGTGTACAGGGTAATCTGCACATAAATTCTGCCTGGTATAAAACCAGGAGCTTTAAATTCTTGCGTGGGGAGCCCTTCCTTCAGGGTGTGTCCAGAAAAACGTTTGTGATCCTTGGGAACTTCAGTTAACTGCTGAGTGATTAGCTTCAGTCCTTCAGTGTCTTTTAAAATGCTAACACAGATACCCTAGGGCGAGGAAGCTGCTACCTAGGAGCAATTGTGACCACAATCACATTTCAGGTGGCTCAGGACCATCAAATACTTTCTCCTTTGCTGTTATTGGGCAATGCAGCAGCTGATGCTGATAAACTGCTCTCAAAAGCAACTGCAAGCCTGACGTACCCTTAGGGAGGACAAGGTTTTCTTGCTCTTGAGAAGAGATGTAGGCTGACGCTGACTTGGACATGTCCCCTGGGGCCTGCATAAACATGGACAGAATTTGGGGAGCAGGATTGTATGGAGCAAAGGATTCACCTCTACTTTTCTCTGTCATTAGCAAAAACCAGTGGAGATTAACCAGACTTCTACGTAAGGAAAGGCATGGCTAAGGGAAGGGGAAGACTCTAACAAGACAAAAGTAGCCAGGCAGAGACTGGAGTGGGTAGGGCATGGGGTATCTTAAGGATCTCACCAGAACAAAGCCAATTTTCCAGTCATTCTTGTCCACTGAGGGACTGTTCTCTGGCAAGTTGACTAAGTTATCCCGCTTCTGCCTCCGCAAAGGATGGCGCTGGACATGATGGAGCAGGCTCCTTGAGCTACGCCTTTGTGTGGACGATGTGGACCAGTCTCTTTGAGGCAGAGACATGTTGTAGTCATAGAGGTCTAGCAGTGTCTGGTGGGTGATTTGGTCCAGCTTATCTAGCTGCTTTCGGATGGCGCTGTATCTGTGCAGGGGGGAGAGAAAACCAGCAGTTTTAGGGCTGGATGCACACAAACAGCTCGGAATAAGACTTGCAGCGAAGTTTGCTAGGGTGATCCGGGTATTCCTGCCACCAGCTGTAAATCTAAGCCCTTGCTGGAGGCTATCTTGCAGGAGAGAAGTAAATCTGCTCTAGCCCTGTGGCAATTTACATTTCAGCCTGCTAAATACACCGCCAAGCAGAGCTGCTTAAGCTCACATCCCCTACTCTGAGTGCCCTGCGGCAGCAAAGGCCCCTGAAAAGTGTCCTTTCCACCGGCACCGCTACAACAGCGGGCAGTCGAGGACCACGAGGAGAACCAGAAGTATGTGCCTATATCCTGCACCCATCAAAGTCAAGGCGGCCAACATCTCTGCAAGTCTGTTTCTTACCTGTACGGATTGAGGGTGCACAGCGTCACGGCCGGGAAAGTCAGCCGGTCGGAGTTCAGGTTGAGGTTGAGGTTGACAGGGTAGCTGAAGTACTCCCTGTAGAGGATCCCGAACTGCCAGTACATTAAGCCGAAAGTGAGAAAGAAGAGAACGGACCAGAAGGCTGTCTTCATCTTATTCTTTTTGGAGCACACCAGGCGGATAGCCCCATGGATGGTTGTGTTGCTGCAGAAGAACTGGAACAGCTCCTGGTAGGAACTATAGAATTCGATGAGACCCTCCCGCTCCTCTTCTTTCTGCTGCTGCTCCTCTTCTTGCTTACATTGTCTCATTTTCTCCCCTTCTGGCATCTTCCCTGCCTTCACAGAACCACTCTACAGCACAAACTCGGAATTAGTGGGTCACGCAGCACGACTCCGGGAAGCCATGCCCGCCGCACAAACTGGCTCTGCATCACCATCTTCCCCACGCCCCGCTGCTTTCACCCTCTCCTCCCTGACCCCCACCCAGCATGCAGGTCTCCCTCCGAGTCCTCCCGTCCCACTTGCGACACGGGGTCGATCCTCCCCCCGAA
>WEIU01009083.1:399894-433488 GCA_013389925.1 Aegithalos caudatus
CGGGAGCCCCCACGGTCCGTCCCCCGCGGGACCTTGCCCTGCCACCGACCGGCGGTGAGGGCCCGGCTGCCGTCGCCAAACTGTGCTTTCCAAGGGCAAAGCCGCGAGTTTCGGCTGCGATCTGCGAGAGACGGGACAGAGAAGGCTGGGGGCGAGTCAGTGATACACCTCAGTTACCGCATCGCCTTTGCCGGAGGAATCTTTTGTGTCTGTAACTGCCTGGGTCAGCCGTGAGTGGGAACTCTGTGCTTGGGAAATCAAGGCCTCCCGGCATTACTCAAAGCCTTCCAGTGGGGCATGGAAATGAACAGCCTTAGCAAAATGTGACCGAAAGTCCCAAACACTCTTCCGTCATTTTAACCGTGAACCTCCTTTACCAAATTTTCTCCCAAAGATTTTCTTTCAAACTATCTCTCTCTGAAGTTTTTGCTTATTTCTTCCTTTTCTGGTTACCTCCTTCAGATGTCTTTGGTTCTACCTTGTTCAGAGTCTTTGGTTACTGAATTTTGATTCTTGTTGAGTTAGCTGTGGTTTGGTTAATGACTCAAAATACTCAGCCACTTTCACCTCTTCATATTGCAAAATCCCATGCTTGAAAATGGCAAGCAGTACACTTTTGAGGCCAGCAGTTAAGTGTCAGCGTGCCAGGAACAGCCTTGTGACAGGTGCTTGTTACAAACCTACAGCCACAACTTGGAGCGTTCCGCTAGCTCTGTCCCCTGACAAAAAGCAATGCAAAGCAAAAGCATCATTTCCCCTGCAGTTCTAAACTTAATGGTATCTCCAGTAAATTATTTTTGAACTTCCACCAAAGATGAGAGTTACAAAAAGTGTGTGGCATGAGGTGAATGGACTAATATTGTACCAAATGATTATTAAAACTCAGCTTCCTCAGAGCATTACTGCTCCCACTTCTGGGGCCCCCAACTCAGGGTCCTTTCGGATAGAGTCCAGGGGAGGCCACGGAGATGATCAGATGGCTGGAGCACCTCTCCTGTGAAGGCAGGCTGTGAGGAGAGAGTTGGGGTTGTTCAGCTTGGGGAAGTGAGACCCACAGGGAAACCTCATTGCATCCTTCCAGTATCTAACAGGGCTGCAGGAGACCCGGGAAGGGACTGTTCATCAGGACATGTGGTGACAGGACAAGGCAAAATGGCTTCAAACTGAAAGAGGGTAGGTTTAGATTAGATATGAGGGAGAAATGTTTCACTGTGAGATTGGTGAGGGGCTGGAACAGGTTTCCCAGAGAAACTGTAGATGCCACATCCCTGGAAGTATTCAAGGCCAGGCTGGACAGGGCTTTGAGCAACCTGATCTAGTGGAAGTGACCCTGCCCGTGGCAGGGGGGGTTGGCACAGGATGACCTTTAAGGTCCCCTCCAACCCAAGCCATTCCATGATTAGAAGTGTCCTGGGTGGGGCAGATAGTCTGTGCAGCTCCATGCCCCATCTTGGGCAGTGCCAGTAGGAAATGTCATTTAGTGGAGAAATGTGAGCTCTGTGACTTGTGCCACTTGCAAGTTTCATGCACTCAGACCTGGAGGCTGGGGATTATGCAGCATTGGTGCTTACAATTACCAATGGAACCTATGAAACTCTAATCCAGTCTCTTCACAGAGAGAAACTTGTGCGATTTACATTATCACAAATCCCTGAAATTACTGTTACACTAATGGACTAATCCTCCAGTACCACCTCTCTCTTACTGGAATTGTGACTCTCTTACTGGAGTAACAGAAGATATTTTGCCCCTGAAAAATGCCCCTTTTATATTCAAGTTAACAACACCACTAAGCAACTACAGCCAAATTTGGTAACCAGTGAGCATTCTCTGATTTCCACAGTATGTAAAAGGACTTTAAATTGTCTTCAACTGATCTTTGCAAATGACTTCAGAAATATGGTCCTCTTTGTTGGTGTGAGACAAAGGTAACTTACATTTTTTGTTTTCTTTTGACTTAAATAATAAATCTTTTGACTTAAATAATAAATAATTAAAACCTCAAACATCTGGACTGGTTTTCTGTACCCAAATGACAGTCTGAAGCAATTTTCTCAGCATTTTGTCATAGCTGACAATTTTCATCACCATGTTGTTTGGGAGAACTTTGGTCTTTGACCAAGTTTGGACAAGAATAGCAGATAACGATAATACACATCTATCTGTGTATCCCTCTATACACATACGCATCTAAATTTGTTTTGCAGAAGACTTTATCCATGTGTTGTTTGGTTTTTTTTTTTAAGAAGTAGAAAGCCATTTACTGGCCCCTTGACCTTTTTCAGTGGCCGTGACAGCTGTGCTCTGAGCAATTTCTCTTTCCCTCTTTCTCCCCCCAGTGTGGCAGCCGAGCATTATCTGCTGCTGTGGCACACCTTGGAGCACATATCAGCCCTGAGGTGACTTCCAGCTGCTTCAGTCATGCGAATATCACCTTTGGCCATGGCTCTGTAAAAGTGCCTGTGTCCCCATGGTCATGCAGCTGTGCTGCAGATCGACTGCCAATGCACAAAGGAACCAAAAAATTATTTTTAACATTGCTACAAACACAATTACCACTTGATTCCTCAAATACTTCAGAGACAATGCAAACAACAAGTCTCCTGTTGCCAGCTTAGCTGCCAGTCTTAATCTGCATCAGAAGAAGTTCAGAATTTGATAACTTTTCAGGGTTGGGGTTTTTCAATTATTACTGGCATCTTCCCAGTTGTTTTTTTTTTTTTGTTGTTTTTGGTTTTTTTTTTGTTTTTGTTTTTTTTTTTTTTCTTTCTTTTTTCCCAATATGTACATGAAGTAGATCGCTGAAGTGACCATTTTCTGATCCAGATTGTCAGTCATAAATGGTCCCATTTTCCTCAGGCCTCCTTCTGTTACTGCACTGTAACAGAAGACAGTGCTAAGGAGTTATTGGTGCAGATTGCAAAAGCAACTCCTGTTGATCCTTTAGGTAATTAGGTTCACTCCTCTCTCAAGCTTTCCTCACACAAGAGTCCTCTGAGCATTTTGCCCATCCACAGCTTTCTGGATATTTCCATCCAGAGGTATTGACCTATCAAGGTGAGTCACACCTGATGGAACTGGTTTTGACACTGATGGTAATTACCCTCACTGCCATTCAGGCTCAGCAATTATGGGATAATTTGTCTTCTGAAATCCCAAGTCTTGAAATAGAGTGAAAGATCTCCAATCAGGCACTACAAATCCTCTTTGGAAGTTTTTGTTCATGATATTTACTCCACCTCTAACAACATTTTAAATCCAAGGAGCTTTGTCCTGAGAAGATCCTTGTCACTAGTTCCTTCTCTTGTGAAATGGGAAGCGCCCTGTTGTTCTGGGCAGTGCTTCTGTATATTACATCTTCACAAGCTCTGAATGCACAATTGCTTTTTATTGCTACTGAACAACCTTTGAGTAAACATGAATCACTCTTTATGGCATCAAATTTGAAATGTTTCCTTACCAGCTACGTCGATTATCTGCCCAGGTAGGAATTTGATAATGATCTGTAGTGCACACAACATTTTAAAATAGAACAAACTTCTTTTCTACACATTGCTACTGTCCCTACTGTCATGGGGGAAAACAAAACAAAACAAAACAAAACAAAACAAAACAAAAAAACCAAAAAACCCTCTCCCTGTCTGGTACAGATTCCAAATGTAACAAATTATAAATATTTTTGAACTACTTGTAAGACCTTCGATCCATTTAATTATTTTGTGTATCTGTAAATGCAATTGTACTTTCCTTCTGCTACAAAGCAAAAACCAGTGATTATTTTGGGATTATTTCTGGATTACCTGCAGCTGTTTATATTTTCCTGCATTGAAACTAGTGACCCGCACAGTCAAGGAATAGCATCATGGATGTTGCTGCGAGTTTGGCCAAAGAAGCCCCGGCACAGTAGGTGGCAAAGATGGGCGGGTGTGAGGCCACCCATTGAATGGCTGCTGTCTTCAGCAGGGAGGTGTTTCCCCAGGGTGCAGGGACTCCCTTGAGGCAGAGGTGGTGATCTCTAAAGAGGGTCATTATTAAAAAGCCATTAGGGATTTGCAAACCCATCCACTGGGCTGTCGAATGCCTTCTCCCTTGCTACTGATGTAACTTGCCAGGCAGCAGTGGTGTCTGTCCCAAATAACCAGTGATACCACAGCAGCAAGAGCGTGTCCATGTACAAACTTCCACTCGTTTGTGTCCCCAGGAGGCTGATTTTCAATGCATGTCTTCATTTGTACCTTGTAGGAGTCGAGTGGGAGTGGCTGCAGAGAACCATTCTGGTGAAGCAGGAGGGAGCCCTGGGGGGAAATTGAAGCTGTGTGTGTTATCCACATTAAAAAAATGTGAGACTACTGGGTAGAATCATGAAAATAAAATACTGGAGGACTGAGAAAGTCCTGTTGGAGACTGGGTGGAGAGAACCCAGTCTCTCTTCCTAGGAGAAAGACGTCAAGGTGAGTGGACCCCAGGAGACTCATCTGGTAAATCTGAATTAGCTTCTGAAAAATGAAGCTGACTCCCTCTGTCATCCATATTTCAGGGATGTTGCTTCCTGGCAATGTTGTATCAGACAGGGTGCTGAAGAAGCCCAGTGACTCAGACCCTATAGCCACACTACTTTGTGTCCAAGCCAGCTGCCATCTACACTACTTGTAGACTTGTGACCTGCTGTCCTGCATTAGAGAATCAGTCACCTCTGCTGCAGATTTCCTCATGAAGGATCACTCAGCCAGATCCACAGCTCCACAGACAGATCTCATTCCAATCCTGCTGCTGTGAGACCAACTGTGAAACTGGCCAGATGAAAATTCCCACCCACTGGCACAGCTAAGCTAACACGCATCTGGAAGCTGGGTGGACAGTCCAGGCTGGAACAGCAGCCAGCAAACCTATAGGACTGGTTCTGCATCTGCTTTGTCCTGAGGAGCAATTAATAAGTGGGCAATCGAGATGGAGTCTCTTTGACGTCCCCCCACCCTCCCCTGCTCTCCCCAGGTGAAATCTTCAATTTCCTCATTCCAGCCCTAACAATATAACCATTATCACAGCCACCTGACTCCCTGGCTCTCTGTCCCCACCCCTTTCCTGATCTCTCCGGCCCGTTCCTTGGAAATCGGAGGCAGAAGCAGCCACCTCAGACCAGTTTTTCATCCGGCAGCTGCTGCTCCCCAGCCAACAGAGATGACAGGGCTGGGGCTGGTCCCCTGCGAGCCCAAGGCAGCACCCGCCTCGGCAGAGCTCTGTGGACACAGGTGCTCCCTGATGCCTGCCTGTGGCTTTACCAGAGATGGAGACAGGACAGCCTTGCTTACGTTTGGCTTGATTTTTTACACTGCCTCATGTGAGTCTCCAGATGTCCCCCCCTCCCAGGCACTCCCACCCCAGTTGTTTCTGCTTCTCGGCTCTGCTGATGGTGGTCTCTCCTCCTCTGGAATACAAGCCAAACCCCATACCCTTGAAAAGGGAATCCAAATGGAATTAAGCCCTTAAGAAAAGTTAATCTATAAATCCCAATTCTTTTATGGGCAACGCCAGATTTCATAGCCAAATGGCCCAAGGGAACACCTCCCACCACACCCTTCTCAAAAGGAGGAGCAGAAGGCATCACCCCCACTTTCCAGCCTCCTTTTTATTTGTTCCAATGCATTCAATTCATTCTTCTGCTTGAGAGGTTTTATGTCTTCCCTCACAAGATCTCAGGCTAGCAGTGACGCAGTAGTCTGGAAATGGTCTGAAAGCTCTGGAATGGTCCAGGGGGCAAGGACCTAAATTCTGTTCAAGGTGTAGCTTGATAAATTCAGGCGAAACATTAGGTAACAAGATATTCTTTGGTGTTGTCTTGGTTTTTAGAATGAGGTAATCTGAGTTTTGTCCTCTGTAGAACTCAGAATATCTGGATTCATATATTAGTATTTTTTCGTTTCATCCTTTCTTTTAAGCAAAAAAGGTTGGCCAAGAAAACATGAACTTTAGTCAATCCATATGACTACTTCTAGTGACACTGAGAAGAGTTAGATTTCTTCATGGTAGTCACTGTCCCATTCTGTAATTTCTTCCTTTAACTTTATATCAAGATTTCAGCTGCTTCAGATACAACTCATGTACCAAGAAATTTGTATTCCTGGGTGGATTTTGGGGTGGGAAGGGGTTTTCATCAAGTGAGACAAATAGGTTTATTTTTTTAGAGAAAGAATCTTCCTCTGTACCTTGAAAAATGCTCCACTTCAAGGGGTCTTGGGCCTTTTGTCTTTCATATCCCCTGCCAGTAAAGAATCTCAAAGTATTTGCTCCTGGTATGAGAATGTGCATATTTATCAGCTGAGGCAATTGATCTTTCATGATAAGGACTTAATAAGATGTTGATGGTCTTTCATGGGAGGACAGGTCTGTGAGGATGATTTAGGTATGTACAGTAATACAAAAGAAGGGAAAACCAACAATTTGTAAAGAAACCAATGCTAAACAAACACAGGACTTCAGAACTGTTTTAAAAAGAAGGAAAATAAAATTATAAAAAATAGGGTCTAAAACAAGGGAATGAAAGGGAGCTGAATTGAAAGAACAGTACTGAATGAACTCAAAAAGAAAAATCGTGCCCTCCTTCTCTGCAAGCTGCACCTGGATATGGTGGGAAGTCAGTGTTACCACCCCGTGCAGCCCTCTGCCACAACCCTTTGTCCCTAACGCCTTTTGCCTCCCCTTGTCCCCACATCACTGTACCTGCTGGGGCAGTGTTGCTGTTCCCCCTTGCTCCTCTCTCACCCTCTCTCTGTCACATTCCAGTGCCCAGCACTGATGGCCTATAACAGCACCTGCCACAGCTCTTTTCTGCTGTGTGTCCAAAAGAGTTCACGCTTTCACATTTTCATCACCTGGATTCACTCCTGTAATGCTTTGCCATCCTTAGTAACTGGGCATGCTCTTGGGCTGAAAAATGGCATGAACACCTTTCTTGTGGACTACAGAAACAATTGTCCAGTGGGGCAAGGGAAGTTCCAAAAAGCACCTGGAGTTGTCTACAACTGGAAAATTAGAGAAACTTTGTAATGTTGCATATAGAAAAGCAGCAAGTCAGGCCAAACAAGGAACAACTAGCAAAAGGAATCAAAAGTAACAGATCTCTCTTGAGATGCATCAGGCACCTGCCAGATGTTCTGAAGGGCAAAACAGTGATCAGGCTGTGCAGGGAGTGCACAGCAGGGATCAGGCCATCACAGACACCTCTGCAGCCTGTGTGAAGCGTTGAGTGATGAGATCAGGGTGGCAGAACCCATGCTTCAGCAGGGTGGGGTTTGCCAGCCAACGTGTCTGAAACTGAAGTAGCTGAGGAAAAGGCTGTTCAACACACTGACAAAGCAAACAGTAACAACTTGCTGGGAGCAATGGCATCTGTCCAAGAGTCTTAAAGGATCTCGGAGTAAAACAGCTGAAACTGCTCTGAGCAGTTGAGTGTAACCCAGTGTCTACCCCCAGCATGGTGCCTGAGGAGGGGAAAGGGCTGAATGTCATGCCCCGGTTTGGCCAGGGCTAGGGAAGAGCTTCTGGGGCTTGTTTAGGCTTCAGATGGTGATAACATGAATAAAAACCTGAAATATTAGTACAGTTAGAGACTAAGGGTCTGGAGGCACATCACTCCATGGTGCTAATGTCCCCAGCATGACATCCATACTGCCAACCTGACAGTATGTGTGTGCTCTGGTCCACCTCCTGAAGGTTTGGATGAATGCTGCCTGTGGTACTGGAGCCGGCCAGGAATTTTGGAGTGGTTGGCTCTTGCTGCAGAACATAAAGGATGTTGAGGTCCAGGTGCTTTGATGCAGCTCCTGGTGAAGGGGACAGCAGTACTGACAGAGAGGTGTGTTTGTGTCACAAACAGCTTCACTGCTGGTGCTGACCCTCTCCTTTCTCCTTTCCTGATTCAGGAGAAGGAGCTCCCAGTGCTGCAACCTAGCTGGGGACATGGGTGGGGGTGGTCCTTGCTCCTCTGCTGTCTCTTCTCACAAGGGGCTGCTGCCAACTGCTGCTGGTCCTGGAGCCTGAAATCAGCTCTCTCCACTCCAGATGGGCTTTTTGAACTTCTCAGTTAATTTTTCATCTGGAGAGAATATCTGCCATTTTTCAGCATCTGCTCATCATTCATTGAAGGAAATGCATGGGAACCCACCTGGGTGTCCTGGGAGTAGGGGAATTTTCAACTGATCTGGGAGGAGGAGAATGTTTTTGCAGTGGATAGGAGCTGGCCTGACTTAATGTTACACATCATGCTCTGGAGGGAAACATGAATTCCATGTTTTGTCTGGGACACAATTTAAGGGTGGTTGTAATAGAGCTGGAGGCCTTGAGAAAAGACTAATCCTTTTCCTTTTTTTTTTTTTTTTTTTTTGTGTGTGTGTGTGTGTGTGTGTGTGTGTGGTTTCTGTTTGCTTGTGGGTTTTCTGAGAGGCAGAGAATATGGAACATTACAGGCACTTTGTTGTCTATTGTAGCTTGTCACTGCTCATGTTACTGAAGTCCAGGTGAAGGACACGCCAGAAAGAGTGCTCAGTGCAGCAGGTTGGTGTCACTAGGAGAAGCAAACATGCAGCACTAGTCTTTGGTCAGCATTTTGTACTCTTCAGGGAGTTACATCCTTGTAACCCTTCAGACCCAATAAAGTGTTCTTTGCAGTCTGATCTGGGATGAACTTGGCAATTACATGTGAGGGTGAGCACAACTCTCAAGGCTTCTGACATTTTCAGAGATGCCATAGAATCAGAGGATGCTTTGGGTGGTCAGGGACCTTAAAGATCATCTAGTTCCAATGCATTGGGCAGGGATACCTTTCACTAGACCAGTGTGCCCAGAGCTCCATCCAGTGTTCTCACGTTTCCAGAGTGACATCTCTATGGCTTATTGGTGAGCTGTGTCTATCCTGTGGTACACTTATGCTGAATTCCAGCATCACAGAGGTGGCAGGTGCCTGGCTGGTGGGGGCTGGCACACTGACCTGGAGGTTGGGAGCGGCCTCTCCTGTTCTTGTCTGCCATGTCCCAGAAAAGGACTTTGGCTGAACATGGTGCCTATGCTGCTGTAGCTGTGCTGGAGAAACAATGCCCACAGTTTCTTTGGAAGCACTGCAGAATTTCTGATTGTGATATAATGTGAGGTTGAAGGAAACACAGTTTATTTAAATTATTTACCTCTGGTCAGTGTATGCTTTTTTGGAGGCAGCTGAGCTTCAGCTCTGTTCATAAAGTACTTTTAAACCAACATAGTTAAACTGCTGAATCTATTTTGCTAACTTAAATTGAATGAGCAGAGGCATAACCAAACAAGAACCTATGGGGAAAAGATAATCTTTAGCTTTGCTTTATT
This sequence comes from Aegithalos caudatus, assembly GCA_013389925.1. Taxonomy (NCBI): domain Eukaryota; kingdom Metazoa; phylum Chordata; class Aves; order Passeriformes; family Aegithalidae; genus Aegithalos; species Aegithalos caudatus. Next base: position 409,246 of record WEIU01009083.1, read on the forward strand.
CTTTGAAAAATATCTGCTCTTTTAATACCACCTTAGACGTTCTGGCTTGTCCATATCCACAAAACAATTCAGCCACAGCCTCCAAGTAATCTTTGTTGGCTCAAGTGCAAAGAACTTAATCTTTTGTTTTGCAGGTTGACAAAACATGTATAAAATTTTGTCTCTTATATTCAACAATTCTGCTAAAGAGTTAGTTTTAAATACCTAAATTTAATGTTTATTTGCACTGACACAGTGTGCCTTACAGTGGGCTGGGGTGCCCAGCAGCTAATCAGATGATGACCAGATTCCTGCCCCTCGAACCACATGGCCAGGCAGTGATGCCATGTGGCACTTGGCCATGGCACATTTGACCTTGGAAGGCAGCATGGCTGTCTCCCAGAGAAGCAGAATGACTAATATTATTTATCCCTGTCTTCTTAATGCAATCAAGTTTATATTTGATGCACTCAGTCTCAGTGACATTTTTCTGTAATAAGTGTTTTATATTTAAAATTGAATGAGTATTGCTCTTAAGCACAAGGTCACCTTGTTTATCAGTGAGTATTACTTTTTTCTGCTTCAGAGTATCTGCTTCACTTGTTTTTGTGGTTTAAATCCAGCTTGAGTCCTTCAGGAACACTGTAATTGCATATTGCACAGTGGGGAATCTCAGAGATCAGGTAGTCAAATCAAATGCCATGGTACATTTCTCCTTATGAGGAATATGGCCACTCTAAATGCATTTCTTCCATATCTCCATTATTTTTCCTTCCTTCCAAGTAATTTTATGGGCCAAAAAGGCAGACAAACTGCCAGCTCTCATTTCCAATGGAACACAGGCCTTGGAATTTTACCCAGTGTCTCTTTTCATTGATGTAATTAATTTTATTTTTTAAAATTATTATGAAAGGACAACTTGAAAAAACTAACCTGACCTTTACTTGAATACCTTGAAAGACAAGTCCACCCCTTTTATTGACTGATAGCTAGGACAGTCATCCTCACTGTTGAGGGTGTGATGTCTTATTCTGCTCTGAATGTGCCTAAATATAACTTGCAGTGGTTGTTTCTCACCCCTCTGCAGGTGATGGTGCCACCAGTACTCTGTATTTTCTGTGTTGTGACTGAGAGATTCTGGTTTAGGAAGACCAGAGTAATGGCTCAGGGTGTCCCCTATCAGGCATTGTCTGACCTTCCTAATTGCTCCTGTCCTTTTGCTCTGGACGCTCTCCAGGCTTTCAGGATAACAAAGAGCCGTGTGGGCGGCTGCTCAGGGGTGGGCGCTGCAGCTTCAGGCTTTGCTGGGCTTTCAACGCCGCACTGTCAGTCACAGGTGACAGTGACTTCTCCCGTGGCTGCCAGTGAGGCTCTGCTCTTGGCAGCTCCTTCCTCACTGTGTGCACAGGAGCCAGCGGTCACACACCCATCTGGGGCTGTCCGGGGGTGTCCGACTCCAGCAATCCATCCACAAAGCTTCCCTGAGTCCTGAGCCATAAACGCAGCATCCAAAGTGAAGAGGAAAGGATATGAGCAAAAACTGCTTCCACCAGCAGTGACACTCTGCCCTGGTCACAGGTGTTCCCACAGGTCAGACAATTCAGAGGGATTTAAGGATCAATAGCATTGAGGGAGCATGGTGGTCCAGGACCTGAAGAAACTCCACTACCACCACTGAGCATCCTCTCTTGGCTGAGGATATTCACCTGGCCAAGTGACTCTTGCCCATCTGAAGGACTCCATCTCCTTTAGCTGCTGACCTTGACATTTGCAAATTTTATCAACAATGTTTTTTACAGTTGTATCTCCTGGTGCAATTATTAAACAACACAGTTCTTGCAGAGAGACACATTTTCAGTAGTGATTGGTGCTTCTTTTTGAACAATGAAGTTTTGCCTGTTGGCTGCTAATTAATCCATGTAGAGCAAATTGTGATGTATACAGATGTTATTCTTTTTTCTTCAGAATTTATAAATTTCTTGATTCTTTTGCATCAGTGCTTTCATCAACCAAATGCACTATTTTGTCAAAGAACGAAGTCAGGTTTCTTTCTCACAACTTTTTTTTCTTTTAATACTAAATTATGAAAATTATATTAATTGTTGGAGCATCTGTTAGCTAACTTGTAATAACTTCACACTCTCTAACCTCTGGTTATTACTACAGAACCATTTAACAGTCATCTTGCTTCCTCTCTCTGGACACTAGCACAAGTTTTTCCAAGACCTTGGGATTTCTCTAGTACACCAGGATTTTTAAATACCTAACTCCATTGGGCCAGGTGCCTCCTCAGTCAATTTTCTTTTATGATTCTGAGATGCAAATTTGCTTGGCTACTGATCTGAAAATACTTAAGCTTATTAGATGCTGTTAAAATTTTCCTTAGTTTGCAGAAAGATGAAGAAGTTTTTACTATCCTCCTGTAGTGTGAATACACAAATCCGTTTCTTTCTGTATGCAAAAACCTAACTTTTCTGTATCAAGAAGCCTCTATCAAAAGTCTTCATTATCAACAGTATTACCTATATCCACCCAGTAAGAGCCTAGGCTCTCACTGCTATTTTTTAGTTTTCAATGTATTTTGAAAAAAACCTGCTTCCAAGTGCCGTTAGCACTTGCAGCAATCCAGTTTTTCCAGATTATTTTGAACTCTCCTTATCACCTTGTATGCTTCATAAATTCTCACTTTTATTGTGTGCCATATACCTCCTTTCCATACCCCTTCCTTCTGGTTTTTTTTTGTTCCTCCCCTCTTGGTTTTATACAAGATTTCTAAGTGTTAACCTTCAAATTCCCTGTTAGGCCAGAAAAATGTTGAATTGTGTCTGTCTTTTTTTTCCCCACAACTACAGAGGCACAGATCTTCTTCATCTTGTAAACTCCCAGCAGTTAAATGTCTATTAATAAAAATTTTATTGCAGCTTTCTCCTGGGGAGTCCTATTTTCCTGATTGTTTGATTTGCCATCAGTTTAACCCATAACTTCCCCTGCCTGTGGATTTACCATTTTTAAGTACCAATTTTTGCCTATATATATGCTCAGCTTCACACATAAAATGCATAAATACATAAAGATGTTGGTTAATGCCTTGCAGGCATCGATCAAGTGTACTTAGATACATCTACAGGTACACATCTACATACATGTTGTAGATATGTATATCTACTTACAACAGTACATGTACATGCATGTACCTGTATTTCCACATCACATATGCAGTTGTACAAACACACCTAGATGCAATGCTATTTTCTCTGAAACCAGAGAAGAGGCATTTCTAAAAGTGTCTGCCTGTTGCTTATAACACAGCAATGCAGCACGGAGCTGAGGGTGTCCCAGCTGCCCTCCCTGGATGAAGATGTTTTCCTGTGAGTCCATCCCTGAATGGTCACTCAGCTCCTTCACCAAGGGCAGCCCTCTCCCTCCCACACCAACCAAGCGCTCTGTTAATATTTGGACAGGGCTGGCTTTTCTGAGCAGGATGTGTCAAGGGACAGGAGGGAGAGGGGTGCAGCTGAGTGGAATGAAGGTGCACGCTATTCTGAAACTCTTCAAAGTGGCTGAGGTTTTGGTTTATGTGAAAAGGAGAGAGAAACAAAGAAAGAAGTAAAATGCAGTAAGACCAAAGCAGTACAAAACATCACCTCATGCTGCCTTCCACCAGAAATGAGTCTCCAGCTCATTCACTCCCAGCGTCTCCCTGCAGATCCTGGGATATCCCGACCTCCATCTCTCTTTAAGCAGTGCAGGGGAGAGGCAGATGCTCTTCTCTGCATCTCGACCACAAGGGAAGAGGCTCAGCATTTTAAACTCCCACCTGCTCTTCTCCTGAGTACAGTGAAAAGGTCAGTGATGAAGATGACAGCAGCAATAAAACATCCCTCTCCTGTCCTTGGGATGTCCCTTGCTCTGCAGAGGAAGAGAAGGGTCAGTGGTGTTGTGTTGCCTGGAGCAGCGGAGTAGGCAGTGAGTTGTCACAGCTAAGCCGTGTTCCCCAGCAGCTGGCTGTGTGTGTGCTCGTCAGGCACACACATGTGACAGGAAACAAGTGAGCCAAAGCCACACAGACCCAGGGCCAGTTGTACTGGCTGCACTGATGTGTCATAACTCGTTAATCCGCAGGCATGGCTTGCTTTTCCCTGCTGGGTCAGGAGACACAGGAGCAATCTGACAGCAGCTAGGGGAGTGCAAAGCCCAACAGCTCCAACAGGGGGAAGCATTTTTTGCTATAGTTCTCTATTACCATCAGCCTTCAGCTGAACATCGGGTCCAGCTGTGTCTAACTCCTTGGGGCAGGGCTGTTTTCTTGTGCCTGTCCACTGGGGCCACTTTTGTTCTGTTGCTTCACCTTCAGTCACAGAATCTCTTTTCCCCTGAAGAAAATTAGATGTTTGTTCTCTCAGAACCTCAGGGAGTCAAATAAAAGCTGAATAAGTGAAAGGGTAGAGAAGGACAGAGAGGACACCAGAAAGAAAGTGTGGGGAACCAGGAGGAAGTGGAGTGACTCAGAGGTTTTGACCCCCATGGTGGGTAGATGAGGTGTGAGGAGGTCTGGGCAGGAGGAAGAACTTGTCCCTCTGCCACTGAGGCCCACCTGGTGCCTTGAGATGGGCCCTCACAGAGAGGGGCTCTGCCAGGGCAGCTGTGGGTGGCTGGTGCCTGTGTTGGGACTGAGCTGATGCTGAGGCAGGAGGTGATGCTGAAGGTGCCATCTCAACTTTGCCAGTGGCTGGAGAAATGTGTGTTTGGGAGAGGAATTTCTGTGTTGTGTCAGGTCAAACTAGTCATCACATCTCTCTTTTTTCCTGCCACTGAATGACATGAACTCTTGGAAATTCTGGAGGAGGTAACCAGGGAACTGATTTATTGATAGCACAGTACAAAAATCTGCCCACAAGGGAAAGAAGAAGAGCTGCCTGTGACATGGGTGTTGGAACTGCTGGTATCAGGGAGCAGGGCAGTTTCAGTGCCTCAGGGCAGGGCACTCTTGTCCAGGCACTTCCCTTCCTCACTGGCCAAACACAGCTGGGTGCTTGCTGGGCCTGGTGCTGTGGGGTGGACACAAACAAATGCTACATCTCTTGTCTCCCAGGCTCAGTCCTTGAAGCTCAATGATGGCTCCCCATTCCTAGCAGCCTTGATACATCCAGATGGACTTTTGGCCACCTGGACATTGTAGTCAGCAATGTTCCCTCCTTGGCTGCTGCAGTGGGTTTTTCTGAGCTGGTTTTTCTCTGCTGGAGAGCCACAGAGTGATCATGAGCCAGGACGTAAGGCAGGGCCCTCACCAGCCTGCTAAAATCTGTGTGTGGGCATTTCAGAGTCCACCTCCTCCCCATCCTAGACCATACACAGTAGGGATTCTGCGTGGGGGATGAATACTGTCAGTGGATCCCTCTCACCCTGTACCATTTTCCTCTCTGGAAGAGCATTCACCTTTAGGAGGACCCTATTTTCACTGGATGACCTTCACTACAGGGGTGGGGGTGCAGGAGAATCCCCACACTGGCTACCAGAGCTGCTTCACTTTCATTATGACAAAGCTACAGGGAAAAAAAACAACCCTACATTTAAACTTATTAACTCTTCCTGCACCAAGCTTGGGAGCCTGGAGGCAGCAGGGAAATGAAGCACAGCTGCTAGGGTCGAGGAACCCTTCCCAACATGCCGTGTTTGAAAGCAGTCACCTCTCTGCATATTTGCTTTTTGGACTACTTTATCTTTGTGAAAGACTTGGAGGTGGAAGCAGGTTTCTTCCCCCTCCCCTCCTTTTTTTTTTTTTTCCCCCTGTAAAACCTTCTTCAACTGGAAAGAAGATGGTTGCTCTGCAGTGGCATGAGCCAGCTCCAGCTCTCCTTTAGCCCAGTGGGCGTGTAGTGCCACCAGCAGCTGCCAATTCAGCCCTGGCTTTGCAGGAAGAAACGTCATGGGGGATAGAACAAGCTTCAAGAAAGGAAATGGATGAGCTCTGATGGTGTTTAACTACTGCCTTTTCTCTGGCTTTCAAACACATGGAGAGAAGTTGGCTGCTTCTCTGATGGTCTGTTTCCTCTCCTCACAATAACAGGACTTACCCTTGCTGTGGCCAGCTAAAATCACGGGTACACCTGCAAGAAACCATGATAATCCCAAGCCACAGTTTGGGGATCTCTTACCCTTTGGATCCCAGTTCCATCCTCACTCACCAGTTCAGTCCTGCTTGGAAAAGCCTCACAAGGAACATTAACTCTTCCTTCAGAAGCCATGCTTAGGAGCCATGAGCTGTCAGATGTGGCCAGCTGCTCTGCCTGGTGCTCCCACTGCCTCTCCAGGGTAAGATCACACACCTACCAGCACAGCCTGTGAGTCCCTGCCAGTCTGAGATGCACTCACCTGTGCTCCCCTGGCCCTACAGGTTATTGTCCAGCATTATCCGTGCTCTCAGAGGGCACCTACATATTCCAACAAAGCACAGCTTTCCCATGAAAGCATAGATTTCAAGAGAGCCATTCAGTGGTCCTACAGCTGCTGGGAGAGAGCTGTGTATCTCTTTTCCTACTCAGGGAGATGAAAACCTGTTAAATCACTATGTGATGACAGATAAGGAGGTATCAATGAGCAGAGGCCTAGACATCAAGGGGAAAGAATACACTCATTGTTGTGAGAGAAGCAGCAGCAGACAACAGCAGTAGCCAAAGCACCATCTAGTTCAGCTGAGGGAGGCAGGTGAGGTTAGCGTGGCAGACACCGGTGCACTGCAGGGAATCTCAAGCCATGCTGTGGAATCAGAGAAGTGATACTGGGAGGAGGCCTCCAGAGGTCCAACCTCTGACTCAGTCAGCTCACCACAATTTTGTCCAACCAAATCTGGAAACCGGAGAGTGGAGATACTGCCACCTTTCTGGGGTCCTGTTCCAGTGCTGCTTTTTTACCTTTCTGGTAAAAAAGTCGTTCCTGAAGTTCAACCTGAACCTACCAAGTTTCAGCTTGTTGCCACTGCCCCTTGTTACATCACCTGCTACTATTGAGAAGACCTTGGCTCCACTACCTTTGTAACCACCTTCTAGATATTGGTAGGAAACAACAAAGGGAGTAAACTAGATATCACACGAGTACAAGGAACATGCCAGCATAACAGCCATCCCCGCTGTTAAAAATTCTGCTGTTTAGGACTGGTAGAAAGGAAAATGAAAACAGTTCATTAATGTCACATGTATGATGTTACAGGTTGTTTATATGGAACTCAAAAAGATAAAAGAGGCTTTTCTCTGGTGCAGCTCAGTGCCAGCCATGAACTGCTCGAGTTCATACCTGGATATGTAGGGAGAAAGCAAACATTAAAAGAGAGAAATCCCAGTAAGAACTCTGCTGCCATGGGGAAAATAACTTGAGTTTTGGACCAGTGAATCATCTCTCATCATCATATTGGGCATCAGGCCTATAATTCTCAGCATGACATGACAAATTCCTTTACCAAACCATCACTGAACCTACAAAAGATTTGTTAGTTGTAAATAGCAATTAAGTCATAGAGCAGGTGGCCATCAAAAATAAATTTGGAGCGCATGATCATAATCTCCTTACATATAAATTCAGTGGGAAGATAAATAAGAATAAGCCTGCACTGCATATGCATGTTTTGTTTCAAAAGAAATTAAACCCCAAGGAATTTGAGTCTCTTTAGTGTGGACTGCAGTGGTAAGGAAACTATATGTGAAAGATGCTCGAAACTTCTGACAGAGATGTGCAGTGTCTCTGGAACATGCAAAGCAAAGAAGCAAAAGCCCCTCTGTAGCTATCTGGATGAACAGCCACAAAGTGAAGGGTAAGGAGAAAACTTTCCTTCATATGCTTGTAGATATAATGTAGCATCAATCTGGAAAATGGATTTTTAAAAGAAGGGATAGTTTTTCATTTAAGTAAATAACTTAAGAAGGAGAAAGTGGCTGTGCAAAGATGGGGTCAAACCTAAAACCATTTGTTTAAATTAAATAAATATATAAACCATATATAAATAAAAGTCTTCAACCAGGAAAATGATAGTGAAGAGCAGGGCAGAGGACAGGAGCATAATGAATATGAGGGTACAGGAATTACCACACGTGATTTGAGGGCAAAACATACATTAATGTGATTAAGCCAAGAAAACAAGCTAACACCTGGACTTGAATTAATTTTTTTTTATACCATAATAACTTTTATTCTTAAGAATGCAACAAGGAGTTACCAGTTTCACAAAATAACAGGCACTGCTCAGATAAACTTCACCTAATCTGTGCTCACTCAGTTTTGGGAGTTGGAGGTCCATCAAAAAATTCCTTCCTTCGACCCAGACTTAGGACACATGTCAGTAGGTCACTTGCCCTTTCACCCCTTAAAAATTATCATCTGCCCCATGTTACTGTATAGCATCAACTGGGAATTTCCAGAGTCTTTCTCAAGGAAATGCTTTTATCCAGAAAACCTCTGGTTTTGGCAGCACATCCCAACTCCATTCATTCCTGTGTCCTTTTACCTGTCTCCTCTTGCCTCTCCTCACACCACCTACAAAGAGGCAGGTCTCTCTCTCCAAACCCATCACCTTTTCTGTTTCCTGTCTTCTCTCATAGTGAGTTTTTTTTCCCTGCTCTGACCTTTCTGATTTCCACAATGCCTTCATTTCACTTCCACTTTTCCAGGGAGAAGAAACACTGCAAGACACATCAGCCAGGAGTGTGTGGAGTATTGCTCTTGCACTTCACAGGACTTGTGGACAGCACAAACAAGATCAAAGTCATGAAGATCCGGAGTGTAGGGGCTGGACTGAGAGCAACCTCAATACTCTGGTGGAATTGGATCCCCTTTTCCAGTTCAGACCCTGCCAAAACAATAGACTGTTTTGAAAAACACCAAATGCTCAGTTTCTTCTAATCAAATTCCTCAAGCTGAAATTTAGCCAAAGTTTTCTTGGCCAATTTACAAACCAGGAGCTAAGGACTTGCTGAACCCAAACTGAAGCCTCCCACCTTTTAAATAAGCCAGCATTGTGCTAACCAAGATACACAGTGCAGGAAAATTCCCGCATTCCTAAAAAAGCTCCTAAATCTTCTGCTGCCTCTGCTAATGGGCAGGACCATCAGCATTGAGCTATCTTGGCATGATCCTTAGATTAATAAAACTGCATCTGACACCAGCCCACAGCTCTCCACTCCTGGTAAAGCTGGGATGAGGAGAGAGGCAGCTCCCTGCTGACATTGGCCAGGTGGGTATGCAGAAATGGAAGGGTGATTTCCCCTTCCCTGTACAGCTTTGTCTCTCCCAGATCAGGTTAACTAGACTAACCTGAAGATTTTGGCTGTGGATTTTCAGCTTTCACTGGATGTGCTGAATGTTATCTAATCAGATCTACAGTTTACAGAAATACATCTACATATTCACAGGAGCAAATATGTCTCTCTATGAATGAACACACTGCGCCTCTCCAGCATGCCCTGTAGGAATACCAGAAAGGAAATGATCCAGTCTCCTGGATGTTCTATGCACACCCTGGCTGATCCCATGAGGTAGAGCTTGCAATATTCCTAACTCTGATCTGCACCACCAACCATTGTACTTCCAAAGGCTGCATCCCCCTGAAGTCTGACTCAGGCACCTCCTGTGGAGGGAAGAAGCAGGATCCATTGTAATAAGGCTGGAACTGAAGTCATGCCATGTCCAGGAGCAGGGAGTGACAAGAGCAAAATCCTATGGCACTGACAGAAGGCAGCCAGGAACAGAGTTGCAATGGTGCTGGTGACACTGGCACTAATGTAAAATGAGCCAAATTCACACCTAACATAGGCCAAAATTTCAGGGCACCCACAGCACTTTACAGCAGCTAAGTGGCTGATCCTGTGAGAGATTTTTCACAGACTGAAATTTTTCATGGTCTCCTGCCAGCAATGAACACTGGCTTACTCTGAGACCTTATTATTTAAGCAACATTTTTTTCCACCCTCCCCAAATTATCCATAAAAGTGGCTCCATTTTCAAGCATCCAGCACAGATTCTGGCACCCAATTTTTGGACATGCATTTGCAGATACTGTGGCCTGCAGTTACAGTTGGGTGCTCAGCATCTTTCAAAATCAGATACATGATAAGTGAAGAATGAGGCCCTGATGTAGAGACCTAGGAATTCTAGGTCTCTCAGGAATTCCTGGAGACCTAGAAATTCTGGCTGTATGTTTTCACATCTGTCAACTTTGCTGGGTAAAACAAGGAGATAATATTGGGCAGTTCATGCTGTATGGAATGTTTTGAGGACACCGGTGAGTTTTAGTAAGCAGCTTTAAAATATGGGCAGTTTGTTTCTGTGCAGTGGCTTAAGCCTCAGGATGAAGGATCCAAGCATCTGGTTCTAACTGCTCCTGGCCCAGCTTAGGTTCCCTGTGCTTGTTTCCTTCACTTTCCATAAACCTGGGGTGCTACTTGTGTTTTCTACAGGATACCTGTGCAGAGAAGCTTATTTTCATGTCTAAAGCATTGTGAAACTTCCCAGAAAAGATCTCTAGGGCAGAAAATAGAGTAGAATTAAAAAAAAAAAAAAAAAAAAAAAANGAAAAAGAAAAAGAAAAAGAAAAAGAAAAAGAAAAAGAAAAAGAAAAAAGAAAGTGCTGCTTTTCCTGTTCCTGAGACCATTTCACTGTACTCACAGATCAGAATGTATGCTCCTGAGGGTGGAGATGAAAAACATCCTCATATGGTTACAAATCTCACAGGGACCACTTGAACTGCAAGTGTAGACAAGGCTGAGCTGCACTCAGAGTGGTGTGCAATTCATGCCTTTGATTACCAAGCACCCAGCTCAGGTTCATCAGCAACCTCTCTGGGTAAGAGAGGGCTCCTTCTTGCATGGCCACCTCATCCCAAATTTACACCAGGGGTGAAGATGGCAAGTATGGCCCATATCCATCTGCCTGAACCAGTTTGCACCTGGCCAGCCCAGGTGAGAGGAGCAGTGGTCCAGGCCAGCAAATATCCCGGCTCCCAGCAAGGTTCTCCTGCCTGAGACACGGAGATGAAAGCCAGACCTCAGTCCTGAGCTCACACTTCTGGCTACAAGCTTAAAAAAGAAAGGGGGTGAGTCAGCACCCTGTGGCTGTGCAGTGGCTGGAAACTGTACTAAGCCGATAAATAAATTTAAGGCTTTTTCAGAGGAATCTCACCCACCACCACATCCATGGCATTTCTGACTAGCACACTGAAATGGGTTCAAACAGTGTAATGAGACAGGCACTGCTGGTAACATGCCTGTTTTATCTCATCTGTCGCCTCAACAAGCCTGTTCTTGTTAAGTTAGTGTATTTATTAAACGATAAACCAAATCCTAATCACTTTTCTGCTCTGTAAAAAAAGATTCTATGCTCCAGCCCATTTAACTGAAGCAAACATTATCCATACTGTTACAGAATGGGTTACTGAATTACTTTTCTTTTATGGAAAAGATGGTTATTTCTTTGACATCCTGTTTTCAGTTGCTTACAATTAGAATTTGCAATTTACAACTGCAGAACTGAGTTTGTAAGGCATTTTAAAAATGGCTTCAAATATTCTTTAATGGCTTTAATGAGTTTTCAGATAAAACACAAAAGGTGTTACATTAAAATATTAAAAAGTCAGTTGAGTTCTTAAACTGTTTGCTACTCGGTGACTCCTAACAAAGAGCAAGTTTGTTATGGTTTGGTTTGAATGCTCCCATAAGCTCAGCTTTAGGCTTGTGCTCATCTAGGTGTGCTTGCCTTAGACAGGGTCCTAAATTATGCTCTGTGGCTGCGCAGTGAATTCCCAAGTTCTCACTTGAGTTCTTACTAATTCACATAATTTTGGGGTGTCCTTTTCTTTTGCTCATGTCAGAGCAGGTTAGCAGTCCCTAGGTCTGCCAGGCAGGAGGGCATCTGCTTGTGCTCCAAGAACTTGGCTTTCCAGACAAAACTAAGGTGTTTCAGGTCTATTTGAGCTAAGTACATTAATTGCTCTTACTTCCCTCAGGCACATAGTACAGGAGCAGCAGCCTACCTTCTAGGAAGTAAAAATGCTGTTTTCAAATAAGATCCTCATTGCTTTCTTCAAGATGCTGTATTAAACCAGGAACAGAAACATAAACAGAAAGCATGTGATGTTAGTAAGCAGTGGTTGAAGTTTTAACCAATTAATGCAGGAAAAAGAAAAATGCAGAGGTTTCAAACGCAGCTGGGGAGAAGCCAATTTTGTACGTCCAAAGGAGAGTTGGAAGCAACAATCTTTACACCTGAATCCCAAATCTTCATCTCAAGAGCCCTGAAGGAAGCATGGCAGAGGGGAAGAGAGTTGTTCAGACTCTGTGCTTGAAAGTAGAGACCAAAGTCTTTCGAGTCTGCTCCCGGGATTCGCTCATGCCTGTCAGCAGCACGGGGTCCGTCCGGTGCTCCGCCTGGTAGAAGGGACAATTCCTCAGGTGCTCCGACATGCTCGGGACGTCACTGCGCTGCCAGTTGTGAACCCTGGAGAACAGGCTGCTGAACTGCCAGATCTAATGCAAGAGAGGGGACAGCAATTGGGGAGAGAAAACCAGGATGTTAAATACCTGTCTATGCTTACAGTGGGTGTGTATGACTCACTCTGAACACTCTAATGAACATCTGATTGTGCAGGGCTGGCATAGCAAGTGAAAATGGGATCTGTATTGCTATGTACCTCATACTCGCTGGATTTGCTGCTTGAGTTATCACCTGCCATTTTTAATGGTAATGGTAATACTTAAATATTGGGAATTCTTACTTCTCAGTGCCTAGAAATAGTGCACATGCAAAAGGGTTACCCAAGATGAGTTTGGGTGGGGACTTTCAACTAGTCAGAAAATGTCTAGGTACGCCTTCATCCTTTTGATGGATGTACTGCACTCTACAGTCCTGGCCCCTGACAACAAATCCCTGTGCAAATTCCAAACCTCATGAACCTTCCCCACATCTGCACATTTATATACAGCTTTTCTTGTCATTCCTATGTTTTATCTGAACTCATGACTCTTTTTCCCAGTGTCACAGTCACTTGCCTTTTTGCGAGCTTTCCAGGAGGTACCACCATGGGAATATCTTTTTTTCTCCCAGACCAGCAGGACCATTCCCCTCTCTTGAAGAAGCGTGGCACAGATATCCCTCATGAGCACTGACACTTGTGATAGCTGAGATAAACTGAAGCTGTCCAGGAATCCTGCAATGTACTTGAGCACTTCCACTGGGAGGCTGCTCAGCAAGTCCTTGTTTCTCCCTCGACTATCCACGGTGGAATTGCACTTGCCCGGTTCAGCAAGAAGGGTGTCCACGTCTGGCTTAATAGCAAATGTCTTAAGAGGCTTACTGTAAATAACCTTGGCCTTAAGTCCCTCGGGGCGGAAGTGATTTTGGACATAAGGACATCCCAAGTAAGCCAGTGGGCAGCGATGCTGGAACCATCCATCCAGGCATGACTGGATATCAGCGTGCACATTCTTGAAGTGGGATGGGAACTCATCTCTCCTAAAGAAATGACTACAAGTGAATGTGAAAGCTGAACTGCTTTTGTTGTGTCTTCTGGTTACACATTCAGTGTAGAGCTCCATGTGCAGTTCTGGTGGGCCGTTTTCATCCAGAATATCTGCTAGAGCTGCACTGGAAGAGAAGGGCTCCAAAGGAAAGCTGTATGTCTGTGTTGCAAAATCCACAAAGAGTCCATCGATACCTCTTGCTTCAGAGATCTCATGGCCTTTCAGCTCTTTTTCCAGAGCACACAGCAGCGTGGCTTCAACTATGTTTGTCTTAGGTAGTTCTTCTACCTTTATTCCCAGTTCTGAGGTATCCACTGACTTGTCTGAAGTTGGCATCTTGTGACCCAGTGCATCTCCTAGTCGTGCTCTTTTGCCACAGTAACTAACAGGCACTTTGAAAGTGTAGACAGTCTTCACCTCCTGGGCTTCCAAGTTCCCATAGACAAAGTCTTTCTCTCTGGGAGTGCAAGCAGCCATCTGGCCAAAGCGGATGAGCATTCCCCCGTGATGTACCAGATACATGTTGTAATCAGCTACACCGACTTCCTTCTTCAGCCTCTCCAGGACCCCTTCTTGCCAGGGAGCCAATCCATTCAGTTCTCTACTCGGTGTTACCTGTTCAGACTTTTGGCCCTTACCCTCACCTGCACCATCAGGTTCTTCCTTTGCCTTCTCTGTGGAGCTGGCAGCATGAGAGGCTGATGCTGTTTTCTTGGAAGCCTCCTCCGTCTTTTGTCCTGTGCTGGTTGCTGAGCCTGTTACCTGGCAAGCCAGGAGCTCTTTGCTGAAAATGTTCTCCCAGGTTTTGTAACTCCCCAGATCCATTCCCTCTTTGTCCTTTGCCAAATCTTCCCGCTCACGTTGGCTGAGCTCAGACTGGTCATTGCCCTCTTGGGAACCACAGGCAGCTCCTCCCACAGCACCTGCTTCCCCACCCATGGCTTGATCCATTAGTTCTTCCAGTTCATCCTTTTTCCTCCATTCTGGAAATAATTCAGCTATTTTCAAAGTCCTGAAAAGTATCTTCTGGTCTCTGAGTGCCAAAGCTGTGTCCAGACATTCTTCATTCAAAGTCTCTTTCATAATATTCTTGTGCAGGGTTGTGTCTGAATCCACGTTTGGCCAGCGGTTCCACTCCATCGAGCAGCAGACAACGCTGGCTGGACACACTTGGAGGTGCTTCCCCAGCTTAAAGCGGGCCATGGAGAAAGGGCAGCCATAGGCTGAGTTGAGGCAGGACACCTGCTCCAAGGGGCAGAGTAGTTTGTGCTCCTCCTCCTTGCACATGTGGAAGGTGGCCCCGCAGTGGAGGTGGCAGCTGATCACCATGCAGGACACGGAGATCTCAATGGGTGCGCGGCAGTGCCGGCTGAAGCATCGCTCACAGTGCCTGTGTTGCCCAGGGGGAGCTTTCTGGGCCCGGTGCTGTGTGTGGCAAAGACAAGGAGACAAGAGTTATTGTCTGAAGGAACCAGGATGGCCACAGTCCCTCCATGCTCATACTTGGTTACCACACAGGAGGTGCTCACATGCACTCCTAATGGGAATGGGGCTGTGAAAAAGTGACTGCCAGCTCCATGCAGTCACACATCACCTCTGATCCCCACAGTGCAGCGTGGCCTGGTACCAGCACTGATACAGACAGCCAGGGTATGAGATGTTTTCTGTCCCAATATTTCACCAGGGTGCTGAAATCAAGACTGCTAGGGGCACAGTGAAGGAGCATCCCACTTCCTCAACACTGAGTAGGAAAAGTGACATTCCTGTTTCCTCTCTAGATTTGGCCAAGGCCTCTTCTAATCTCCCCACAAAGACATGAATGTTGCACAAATGAACCTCCCTTTTCTCTACACCAGCAAGGTTAAGAGAGAGGATTATCTTCAGGATCCAAGTTCCCAGTGTGGAAAACAGCCTGGGTAGGTAAGAGCTAATTTCCTTGGCCTTCTTTACTTTGCTTTCCTAATTTACCCTTACACTCCAGTTGTTGGCTTACAGAACTAGAGATTTGCTCAGTCACGACTTCCCTGGATACTTTCAACTGGTATCAGTAACTTGGCCCATAGAAGGCCAAGTTCTACTTCTGCTGCAAGCAGAAACCTCCCAACTTTTCACTTCCTGCTCCTTACTATGGGAGCTGCATTCCAGCCTGGTTCTGGAATCACTGTGAATCTTTGTGGAAAGAAAAAAGTTAATGATAAGTAGGAACTCAAGTTTTGTTTTCAAATAGGAGCCAGGGTGCTTTTTTATGTGAAAATAGGAAAAAAGATTGACAAATCTTCTTCCCACACATTTCATGCAGTAGGAACTACCATAGGCCAAATAGACTCTCCCTGGGCTCTGAGAAAAGACAGATATTGGTAGTAAAACAATTTAGACTTTTAAAAAATTTTCCCTAGGGTTAAAAAAAACACAGTAATGTTTACCTAGATATGTTTTCTTTTGCAAACCCAGGGTTAAGTTACCTAGCCCTGAGGAGAGGTGTGCTGCAGAGGAAGTAGTCTCAGGCTCTGGGGGAAGAGATTCTCTGTGAAGATTCTCTCCTTGAAGGTGTTCTCTTAATTTTGTGTCTTTCACCCCTTTACACCCTGGCAGTGGAAGTAATGAACAACACCGGAGAAGGAAAGGCATCTGGGAAAGGCAATGCTTGTGGGTCCCTGCACTAAATACCAGCACTCACATTTGAAAATTTCATGTGCATTAATTGCTCAACACAACTTTGTTCCATCTTTTGCAATTTCCAATGCTGATCAATACCTGCTTACACTTCCTAATTAATCAACCCCATTCCCTCTCGGCCCTGCAGAGTAAAGGAACATACCCTTGGTGGTCCCTTTACTCAGACAAACTTACACTTTCAAGTATAAGGCTCAGGTACCTTCATCTTTGCAGGGAAAGAGCTCAAGACAGCAATGCAGAAAATAAAACTTTGTGACTTCCCATTATAACATCCCTGCCTTGCCTTGGGAAGCACTGGCTTCTGCACAGAGGTGACGCCAGAGTGCTGGCCAGGGTGACCTCAGCCACACCAAGCCCTTAAATACATGTGGTTTGGGGTGGCACCTGTTCTGCTTTAGGCTGTTGAGTTGCATCTACTTTTATGCAGCTCAGAGAAGCAGGAGATACAGATGGATTTATTTCACATTGGCAGCATCCTTGCTGCTCTCATTCTTGTAGCATTTTGCTGCAAATATAATTTCTAAAAATAGTTCCAGCCATGACTTGCATAAGGTCAAAGGAAGGCTGGGTACATTACACTGCAATAAAAACATGACTGTGTGAACAATACTTTCCACTGCGAAAGTAACTCTTGGGGAGAAATAGTTGATTTAAAAAACCCCCCTACATTAGAGGCATAGGCCTTATTGTTCTCCAGAACACAGAAAGGACAGATGGCAACGTTTCTGGAGAGAAGCCTGCTTTCACAGTGTTGTATGCTGAAATAAACCCCATCCAAATCATGTGTAGAGATAGAAAATGCATGCTTTGTTTATGAAAAGTGACCATATCACAGCTTTCAGATGCAGAATCAGTCTTCCTCATTATTCAGGCATTTTTTAGTTTAGTTTACCTCATCTCTAACTTGTATATGCTGTTCTTTTCAGACAAAAGATATCTATTCCTCTCTTGTCATTGTCAAATCTGTGAACATAGAGGACAGGAAGAAGGGACAGAGAGTTTCTTTCTGATATTTATCAGGGCTTGAATGCTTCTTCTATTCTGACATGCCAATAATCTGGAGCTCTGTATTTTAATTGAGAATTTAGTTGGCTGTGTGGTTTAGTTGATGGTATTTTTGCAAGTACACAAACTACAAACGCAAAACACTCAGCAGAAAGTTTACAAGTTTTGCCTCAGGAGACTTGATACATAACATCAAGAGGCAGGTGACACACAGATAACTCAGGAGACAAAACATCTCTCTCCAAACTCATACACTTCTCGATTCCCTGCAATTTGCAAAATTTCTCAAGGTCTGGGTTAGGAAGCAAACAAACAAACAAAAAACCCCCAAAAACCTAACCAGAAAGCATTACTTCAATCATGTTCAAGCTACTGTGTAAAGAAAGAATGCACATTAGAGTCCACAGTCTGTCCACTTTGGTAAACCTTTATTTTTAGACCATCATGACAGCAAATCAAAGTAAGGTTTAAAAATATACAGCTGCTATTTTAACTATGTCTGTGTCTGGAGTGGACCTACTCAGTGACAATAACTTAGAGTTTATAAACCAATTAGAAATAATTTTCAGAAGACATATATTTAATTAATTTGCAGTCAATGAACCAAAATAATGCAAATGTTTTCTCATTTGGCAAGTGACTGATCATTTGACATACTAAGGTCATACATTGTACCTGAGCTCTTTGCACAGAATCAAGGAGTACCTCCCAGTTTGAAGAAACATCAAAAAGGGCCAACAGAAACCCAGATAATGACCCTAAAGAGTGCCTCTGAGATGAGATTGCAAATGAACATAACACAATCTTTCTAAATTTTACAACATGATAACAAGCTCCTAAAAAAATCTCATGAAAGTTCACATCCAAATGCTGGAGCCAAGAATGCTGAAGTTATATATAATGTTACAACAGAAGGAATGTGAATACTTTTGGTGAAGTGTATAGGGCAGATAGGCAATGTTCTCTACTTATTTTAATCCTTGGTACCTAGTATATAATGTTTATCTCATCTTTATCATACTGAAATCTTGAGGGGAATAGTTATTAATTTCCTTACAATATAAGAATTTTCATGTCAGTATATTTACTGTCTTAGATCTGATTGTGTTCACAGAAATGAATTTATCTTTGCAGTACTAGAGGAGCACTTGAGGTTGAAAAATACTATTGCTTCTCTTTGGCAGAATTAGAATTATTGTTTAGAAAGATGAAAATATATAGAATATGGTATTTTATCCAAATATGTAAATGCCCAGCAAAATTGCCTAGCATAGAGATGCTCAGGTTCTGATGTTTCACTTGCAGTTGCATGCCTCCTGCACAAAAGCCTTGGCAGAGCCAGCTGTAGAATCACATTTTCTAGGACACCAAGTAAGTCTTCTTAAACTAGAGAGTTTCTTTTCCTTTCATGCACTGCTTGCACTCAATCACTACTTGCTTAACAACCTTGTCAAGAAATCAGGTTTGGATCTCTTTTTGCTAAACAGATCATTTTATTTCTTAGAGGTGAGGACAAAATCATTATGCTATTGGAAACCATACTGTACTGCATTTGTACATGAATCTCAGGAGCCCAAGTTTTCTTAAGCCCTTTCCTTAGATACAAAATAAAGAGTGAATCCAAGAATGCCACCACCTGGAATCATGGGGGCCTCTGATTAAGTCAAACTCCACACCTATAAACATCCACAGCAGGGACAGCTACAGCTTGAGTGACCCCCTTGGCACTTGGCATAGTGGGTCACTGCCCTTCATTGCACTCCTGCTCTGCAGTTGCCATTTGGGCTGACCTTGTACATACAAGTTGCCAGCCAAGCTTTAAATGAGGCAAACAGTGAGTATGGTGCAGCTCAGGGCAGGCAGAAAGGGAGAATTAAAGGTGTAGGTGAAATCTTCATCAGTAACACTAATAGTGAGCATAAGCAAGACCTACTTTTGAGGTGACCTTGAACAAGTTCACATGGATTTTACAGGGTCACTTTGATTCCAGGGTAATTCTGGTGAACTTCAAATCCTTAGTCTAAGACATGAGGAGGAGTAACATTTTCTGTGAAACAACTGGCTTGTTGATAAGCCCAATGATGGAAGGATGAAACTGTGACAATTATGGAGCTACTGCCTGTATTTCCTACCTGGGGGATCATCTGGATGAGGCTGTGGTGTTTCATGGCAATAACCACTATTTCATAGTTACTGAACAGGTTGGAGTTGCTTTATACTGAAAAAAATAAATCCACAGTATTAGTGCATCAGTTGGGCAAGGACTTCAATCCATGCTCCTTGCCTTTCTTCTGAACCTGCCTGTTGCTCAGGTTCTCAGAACAGCACATCAGCTTCCCCTCAGCTCCCTACACCTGACCAGGACCATGGAGACCAAGAGAAGCTGTTGCACCACCAGGCTTCCCCTTGCCTGGAAAATCTGTGCTGCACACAGGCAGTTAAGTGGCACCAAAATTTGCTTGTGCAATTTCTGTCTGATGAAGTGCACTAAAGTTGTTACTGGAGGAGCAGGGAGACTTCAGAGTAGTGAGGCACAGGTAACACAGGACACTGCTGGTGGAAACCCTGCGCTGCACTCCCCACTATAAAATCCTGGATCAGCAATGTTTCTTGCTCCTCCCAACCTGGTGCAATGTAGCCATACCTCATCTGAGAGAAACCCACCCAAAAATGCCTGGTGCTGAAATTATCCCCTGGGCTGGTGGCTTTGTGCAGGATAGCTCAGCATCAGCATCTTGTGTTGTGGGAGACAGGCACATCAGCAGGCTGTGACATGGAGCTGCCCTGCTGTTCCTCAGACATGTCAGGGGTCCCTGTGCTGTCCTTGGTAGACACAGTCAAGCAAATTTTCACTTTGCACTAGTAACTAGGAAATGGGTTTGGTTTTGGTTTGAGTTCAACAAGTGCTTTAAAATAATAGGTCCAGTTTTGTTGCAGTTTGAGGAGAAAAAAAGCGGGGGGGAATGGTGCAAACCATATTTTTTTCTCTTTGGTCTCAGGTACTATTTTATGCTCTGGTAACAATCTCATTAACATACTTTTCTGAAAGGTGCCCAGTGTAAAGAATCTCAGAGCTATTGGTTAAGATCTAAGTAATAAAATAAAAATAAAAGAGATTCATGAATAAAAATTGCTAAGCAGTCACAAGACTAAATGGTACAGTAGTACCTTTAACTCTTGAAAATTTTACTTCATCATTCATTCAGTCTAGATTGCCAAAATAGAGTTTTCAGTCTCAATCTACAAAACTCATTTAAGTATAAGCACTTTTGCCATGCTCTTGCCTCTTCTCTGACCCTTACTGTATTTCCTTGTCTTCTCTGAGTTTCCTGAAAATAACAGAAAATGAATTTTTGATTTATCACCTGATCTGCTGCTGAAGCTCCCATCTTACAATCAGCATTGTAGTTTTTTAAAATCCTGCATACAGTGCTGCAAACTACAGCTAATTCACTGAATATATTATGGAGGGTTTTTTTTTAGAGTAGTATGTCACAGAAGTGCTCACAGTTACCAGCTGCCTCTGTTTTAGAGTGTCATTTAAGACATCTCATGATTATTCTATTTCATCTTAATTACTAAGGCTGTTATGAAGATGTCTTGATTTTCATAGCTTGCTACAGTAACCATTACATTGCATCAAGGTTTGTCCAAAAAAGACTCCAACTCTATTTACAAAGCCTTACCTTGATCATAGAGTCCCTGTGCACGTACCAAACACTTCTCTCCTGGTTGTGTTCAGCTGGGCTGAAGTGGAGTGGGTGAGGGAGAATTGCAAGCAAAGAAAGAGAAGAGAACAACAGAAGGACACGGAGCAAGCCCAGGCAGAAACATCAAGTAGTTTTGGGATGTTAAAAATAAAACCTGTGCATGTGACCATGTAGCTCAGCTTACAGAGCTGTCTCTTCCACTGTATTTGTTAACTCTGTCACTCCTGGAGTGGTATTTCACAGACAAGAGGAGAGGCAGAACCAATAGTACCCCGTGCCCCCTGTACGAGAGGAAAAGATGAAACCCCTTCCCCAGCCCTATATCAGCTCCCTGATGCTCTCTGATGGAGGTTTGCCCTTTACAACTTCACTCGCTTTGGTGCCCACACCAGTTTGTGGTTTCTGCAGTTGGAATTGTCACCCAGTTCCCACTGTCACTGAATGCAGCAGCTGGCACAGACAGCAGTAGTGGTTTTCTGATCTGTCCAGGCAGGTTGGACATAAGGAGAGGAAAGTGGGAGTGCCCCAGACATGAGCAGCTGGGCAAAGGTGCCTGCTCTTCTCCTGGGGACCCCCAAGAGACTCCCCAACTTCAATCCGTCCACTTCACAGTGAAAAGTCCCACCAGACACCAAGAGTAAGCCGGAGGGTACAGCTCCCAGCACCATCCTTCCTCAGCCAAACCCGGGGAAGCAAAGGAGCGCAGTCCTGTTTTACTGCAGGCATGGACTCATTAAAGCATTTCACGGTGATTTCCATGGTGAGCACTTCACACTGATGGCGAGTATGGACAGGTTGTCCATGCCAGTGAGGTTCAGGGCTGCAGATGCGGCAGGCACTGCTTCTCTCTGGTGGGTGCTCACCCCACCTGGCTGCAGACATCCCTTGTGACCCTGCCGCTGTTTGCTGCCACCTCTCACTGCCTCAGGAACAGAGAACAACCCTTTTGGCTGTGGTGGCTTTGAGATCCTAAATCATGATGAACTTATTACTTTGCCTTATCTTTCTCTTTCCCTATCTGTGAGTCCCCAGTGACTCTCATGGCTTGAAACACTGCAGGCAACTGTTTTCATTTTTAGGGCTGAACAAAATGTCAGTGGGTGACAACCAAGGCTTGCTGGTGCCAATTGCAATTTAGTAGAGCTAAATATGGTCAGCAGTCTGGCTCCGTGGCCTTTTTTAGAAAGGGCTGTATTATCGTGATACCATTTTCTGGCATCCCATTGCACTGGGGAAAGCAAGAGCCAGGGGTATTATGCCTAAACTCGAATTTAACCCAATCACAGCATGATGGCTGATCTGTTTACTCTGTCTGCTTCCACTCTTCCTCCCCCAGCTCAGGGTCATTCATCAGTCTTCAACATTGTAATCTTTTCAGGCTGTGTTTAAAAACATGCTGAGGATGTGCCTTGCTTTTGCATGAAAAAAAAATTCTTCTCAAAATTGCGTATTAGATTAAGAGTAAATTCCCTCCAGCTGAATTAACTCGGATTACAAAAACACTCAGGGCTTCTTCAGAAGTTGTTGTCAGAAATGAAGCTGCCTTCTGTCTTAATTTTACTGGCACCTGATGTCAGCCTGGTCTCAGGTATCTCTGGTTTCATGCAGTTGGAACTCTGGTGGTACTTTTTGCTGTTTCCATGCCTTACTCCATGACCACACAGACCCAGACAGCCTGGACCTGCCTCTCTCTCTCTGGTACGCTGCCTCACAGCCTCACCCCACACAAGGCCCCAAGTTTTGCAAATCCTTGCCTGCAGGTGATGACTGAAATCCAAAAAGGTGTCATCTGTGGTGGCTGTTAAAGGCAGGTTATCACAAGACATGCAGAATGAACATAGTTCACCATGCCTGAAAATATGTACTTGGTGGGGAGAACGGAGCAGAAGAGCAGAGAGATAGGAAACAGGAATTCATCCTTGTACCTGCTTTACATTAGCTCAGCTGCACCTGAAACCAGACTTTAATCAAAACCAGGAGAACATGAAGATCTCTGCTGCCACCCATAACTGTGCTAATTTGATTCAAGGTATATCAGGAATGCCAACCAATACTGTAACCAGACCTCCTGCTGCATTACAGATGTGCTTAGGTAGGGTGCAAGAAACATGAAATCCCCAAAAGAAAAACAGAACTGTTATTTATTTTTTTTTTTTTTGGTGCAAATGCTTTGGGAGAAAGCTGCTGCCTGTCTGCTTTAATCTATTTTATCTCAATTCAATGGGTAGAAATGCTGTGCTTCTGTATGAAGCCCTATGAAATACACCAATGTATATATATACACAAATATGTGTATCTATTAATGTGGCAGAATTGTCTGAGATCTGGTAGTCTGAGAGAGAGGTGAGGCTGCTGCAGCCCCATGTCCATGTCCAAGCAATAGCCAGACAGAGTTTGTATTCCCAAGAGGCACATGCATAAATTCACATATGCACCAACTAAGCAAATACACATGGACACAGATTACACATCCATCCACACAGAGCACTCCCACACAGCACTGACAGACTCATCCCACACCCTGCTCCAGATGAGCATCTGTGTATATCTGTGTATTTATAGAGGTATTTACAACATGTACAATGTGTCTCCTTCCAGCAGCTGGGCTCAGGCAGTGCCCAGCAGCTGCCCCTCAATTCCAAGCTCTCCAGCCCCCCAGTAGCCAACTCCCCGTGGTGCTCTGGCCACAACTTCCTCACCCAGGGCAAAGTGCAAAAAGACTTTAGTGAGAAGACACAACAGGCTGCACTGATCAAGTGCAGGACATGAACAAACGTTTACACCTGACTGGCCCTTTTTATTCCTGTATGTTCTCTATGTCCCCAAGATCACCCCTGGTCCCTGCCCTAATCACTCTGCAATGAGTCCTGTTCCCTAAATGCTCTTCCCCTGCATCCCATCCTGTGTCCCCTACCCCTGACCACAGCTACACCCAATCCTAAAGGTGCTCTGGTGCTGAGGCTCCCCTGGGATGGGGCTGGACAGGGTGTTCCTTTCTGCAAGTCCTTAATTTGGGTTCCCACCTGCCATTGTGTCCCTCAAAAAGGGCCTTTAGTGGCTGATGGCTCCTGGGATGGGCCTGGAAGCAGCTGGCGGGTGCTGCTTGGGCTCCTCCTCCTGCCATCATCACCCTGTACCCCTCTGTGGGTGTGCAGGCCAGCTTTTGTCAACAGTCTGTACGTGTCTGTCGCATCACACACCGTGGCTGACCAGCAGCTGTGCTGGCTTTTCGCGCTGACTCTCCGGCCCGCGCCGGCCGCTGCGTCCGTGGCCGCCGCGGCATCGCCCGCGGCACAGCGAAATGGCCCCACTGCTTGCCGCACCCGCAGTGACGCGGTCTGCGGTGACACCGAGGCCACTGATAAGGGACTTG
>WEIU01009083.1:442114-487195 GCA_013389925.1 Aegithalos caudatus
GCAATGAATGACCAAGTGCTGCTTTCATGTTGGCTTTTTAAATTGAATAGGTTTTCTAGTCTCACACTGAAGAGTGTCAGAAGGTGATGTATCCTGTAATCAGAGCTCAGGGAATTGCTCAAACATCTGTCCAGGCTGTGCAGTAGGTATTTGGCTTGATGTCAAGAAGTGTGATTGTGAGGGAACTTCTTCTCTATGACATCTAGAATCTCATGGGAGAGCCAGTGAACAAACTAAAATCTCCTTGGAAGTAAAGGTTTTGTGCATTTCTTTCCTTGAATAATTCCAGCTTCTCTCACTGCTTGGAGTTCTTCTGTGTTGACAGTGCCATTTCCAGCACGAGTTGTCCTTTCAGGGCTGATGGTGCCCCTTCTATCTTTTCCATGTCTCTGGCAGCAATCTAAAGGAGAGACAGCAGTGTGACAGCGCAGCAGAGCTCCCAAGTCTGCCTCCAGTGACTTCTTTCCTTCTGACAAATCCCTCAGTTAGGAAATATACTCTCATAGTATGGCAAGTCATATTTGGATAATTTTTTATCACACTGTTTCTCTTCAAACTCCAATTCTGCCTTAATTTTCAAGTCTTCCCCTTCTGACCTATTCCCGTTGTGAGGTAGAATGTCATGTAAAGATCTACACTTCTGAAACACATTTTTTAATTATTCTTGCCCCTATTTCCAAAGAAGGAAAGTCTGTCTCTAATAGTCATTAATATCAGGAGTGTATTTGGTAATCTTATTTTCATTGTGTATGCATGGTACGTATATGTATATGTCTCTCACGTGTATTAAAAATACAGAGTTTGTAGATATATAAAATTATGCAGTTCTGGATTTGTAAGGGCTTTATTTTTACATCTCAGCACCTCTGATGTGTGGAATATCCAAGAGTATTAGTCACATGGTATTCCTTCTGGCAAAGCCCTTAAGTCTAGTGACAGTGATAGCTGATTTAAGAAGGCAGGGAGTTCATTTTTGTTCCTGTTTAGATGATTGCTTGGGACAAGGTAGGTCATGGCAGTAAGTGACTCTGTATTCCCCAGTGCTTCAGAGTTTCTTCGACTTGATGAGCGAGGAGAAATGCAATGCTTCCTTATTTCCCCTAGAAACATGTGCTTAGAACACATCCACATTCTGTAATCAGCAAAGAAATTTGGGATCATGTTTTCCTTATGGAAATGCAGACATTCAGGAACAGTTAGTAGGTTTAATTTTGCTAAAAACTGTTTTTGTGGCAGACAAACTGAGAAGGAGAAAGTGTCATATGGGGCTAGAGTGGTGTTGCACAAAAGCTCAGGAAATAAACCATGAAAATAACTTATCATGCCTCCAGAGGTTTTTATCTGTAGCCAGGAGTATGAAAAATGTGGACAATATTGTGCTATCTTTAGGAAAGAAAAGATGGGTAGAACATTTCCATGACAACCACCACAGATTTTCTCCAGAAGTAGCGTTAATTTTGACAATGCGGAGAAGATCCAGGTTGTGCTATTTGCTGCAAGGGTGAACTTACAGTGACCACTGAAAGATTTTCAGCTAAGTCACACCAAAGCTGCTGAAGACCAGTGAGACAACTTGAAGTTATTTTGCTTCTGTGGTTTAGTTTGGGGAAAAAGCTACATCCTTGAAAATAGAGGGGGAGATTTATAGCAAACAATCCTTGGATGACTGTAACAGCTAACATAGAGTTGTTACATTTTTAGTCCTAAAAAGCCATTGTGTGCTCGCACATTTGGATAGGTCCAAAGATGCTCTCAGTATGTGTGGGCTGGATGCAATCCTTGATGCACTCATTGAATTTTTCACCAGTAGTTCAGGAAACCAGTAAAAGAATGGTAAAGAAAGGATTGATTTTAAGGTATGTTCAGGATGTAAGAACGGAACTTTTACTTTTAGAAAATAGCTATGGGTTTAACAGTTATAGAGGCTAGACAGGTGTATAAAATAGGTATGTGGCTATGTGCTGGGATTTTGTTTATTTACTACCAGTAAATTTTGTTTATTTACTACTGGCCTACTATAAAATAAGTTATTGAACCCATCTCTAGTTGGATTAGTAATTTCTCAGTGATGGAGTTTAATCTTTTCACCTTTAATGAAAAACTCTCTTCCCAGTTACTTGGTGGTAGGTGTTTGTACTCCCAAGTAAAAGACAATATACTATTTTGAAAGGATTTTAAGTGTATGGTTTACTCATGAAATAGAGAAAGGGGTTAGTCAGCCAAGTGAGCTGTCCTGAAAGTCAGAAATGAGCACAGCCAAAATCTGCAGCTACGGCTTGTAGAGGGGGTAAGAAAGAGAATACCTGTGAAGCTGTTGGGTAGAGGGCTTGTGGTAGTATCAGAGAAAGGATTCAACTAAATCCTGTACCTGTATTTTCAATAAGTGAAACAGTGACTTAAGGTACAACAGGAGGGGCTAAGAAATCTATGAAAGGGAAATGGAAATTATTACCTTAAAGGCAGAAGCAAAATAAATTGAAAGAAAATCAATATGCATACTGGGATATGGGGGTGAAAACTAGGTTAATAAGTACAGTAAGGAAGAATACACTTGAGGAAACTTACTTATGATGAAGTTAGTTTTGTCATGGATGTTTAGAAACATCAGAACATTATGTGGGGGCTACATAATGAAATTCAGTATTAAGGGATGAAGATGTTCCCTGTCAAGAATTCAATTAAATTAAGAACTTTTAGGTATTGAAGTGTAAAGTGACCACAGCAGTTTATCAAAGGAGTTGTCAAAAGTCCTGAATTCCTAAATAAAGGCAAATACAGTTTTAGGAATTGGAGAAGACAAACTTCAGACAAAAATGGAGAATTATTAATAACACCGTGAAAGGCCTGATGTTATCTGGGCTGTAGTGTATGCCTATGTTTATTCATGGTCAGGGACAGAATGATCAGAGTGTTTGCAAAGCCATTTTCCTCTTAGGAATGTCCTTCTAACTCACGGCTGTCCACCTGCTGTTTGAGTTCGACTTGCTTATTCTAAATATATAAAATATATAAAATACTTTGTTCAAAATATTTTAGGAATGAAAAAAATTTTGAGTGTTTGTTGACTGAACTTTTTACAGTTAAAATCCCAGGCTTATTCAAATAGTATGTGTGTTTAATACACAGATAGTAGTCACTCAAACTAAAAATGTGAAGGACATACAATTGCCTAGCATACTGTAAGAAACACAGACATTTGAAGCTCAAACATGTAAATGCAGGAAGAAAGGGGTCTCAAAGCTGTTAAGAAAAATGTAGGGAATTCTGGTGCTCTGAGATTTATCTTTTTGTTGTACCTTTATTTAAAAAAAGGTCATTTCAGGAGAGCCTTTTCAGCAAAATAAGACTGCTGAATATGCTCGGGTTGTTGCATTTGGTGCAATCTCTGACTGACTGACAATCAAAGTAGTAATTCTGTGTCCCTGAACAGTTTTTTAAATCTCAGTTGTCAGAATACAGTAACACTGGAAGTAATGTCCAAAATGTTTTCTGTGAAAGTCAGTTCTGATTGTCAGAATCCTTATAAATGGTTGTCAGGTAGAAGCAACATTAAAAGAGGTTGTAACAAGAAGCATATTTGAGTGTCTTTTTCCTCATTCTCTTACAACTCTTTGTGCTAACTCAAAGAAGAGTAGTTAGAGTAGACTTGATATACATTTGATGTATTTTAAAAATGAAACCTAAGCTGTTGAGAATCTGTATAGATTCATGTTGCTCCATTTTAAAGTAAAAAGTGCACAGGAGATCATTTATCATCTGGTGATTCTGTGCTTATGGAATTTGAGGTAGGTAGCTTATTTAATACAACCCATTAGAGCATTTGAAAGAGATCTTTAGAAGTCTCATAGAGTGTCTTTTTATACAGTGCAGCTTCCAAAATTTTGTGTTACAGGATTTACAATATGTTGGAGAGTCTGCATCTTGAAACACTGACATGTTGAGAGTTTGATTCCCAACCTCTCTTGGATTTAAAGGGAAGATGTAAGGAGAGAAGTAGCAGCAGAGTGGAGCACTAAGAGTAGAGACCTGATCCACACCCATTGCTCTCGGGGGGATGAGTTCTTTCCACACAGTTCTCCCCCAACTGCTTTATGCTAAGTGATTCCAAAGTGTGGTGCTGTACATGTGCAAATCATCGTGGGCAGCTATAAATGCTGACCCTCTGAGTTACGTAAGACAGATGGAAATCACAGACTGAAAAAAGGCCCCTCTGCATAAACAGTGGCAGGATTAGGGACTGGGTTAGGGAGGAGGGGAACAATAGCACTGCTTTCTTTGCAGGACTGAGCATTTTCAATGGTTAAACCATCTTCACCTAAAATTTTTGTTTCAGTTTCCTTGTAGGCCTTGTCTGGATAGAAAGAACACAGGGTTTCTTCAAGTTTCTTCAACAGGGTTATGTTGAATTAACTTAAAATGTTGGATATGATGTGCAGAAAAAAGCCCCTGTACTGACATGCAAAGTGAATTAAGCTAAAAAGTAGCTAAGACACCTTCACTTCTGAGTAAAGACAGGAATATTTAATTCAGCTAATTCTCTATGAAGGAATGTTGAATTTTTTTAGTGCAGTTTTCTTTTTAGCCCAGGCTATGTACTTTGTCTTATAGACCTTAGTTCTTAATATAATGTTTTAGTTACTCTCTGAAGTCTCAAAAAAATAAAATAAAAGTTTGTTGGTCTGATGTGAAGAACTGACACCCTGAAGTGATTATTGTGTGAAATTTTACTTTCCGCCTTCTAAATTTGATGGGAAGTTAGGTGATGGGGACAGCAGCTGGAAGTTCATGACTGCAGAGTTTGAGTAGGTGCAGAATATAAAATGATATGTTGTTGAAGAGTAATTTTGTCTTCTTTTTAAAATTGCATTGTGAAGGAATCATGACGACCTCAGGAAAAGAGAATTTCCGGCTGAAGAGCTACAAGAACAAATCCCTGAACCCTGACGAGATGCGTCGCAGGCGGGAGGAAGAGGGTCTTCAGCTACGGAAGCAAAAGAGAGAGGAGCAGGTAATGCAAGCAGCTGAGACATGTGTGACCAGTCCTTGAACAGTCCTGTCCTGCAGTGTCTCTGCCTCTCTGCTTCTCCCAAGCCCCTTCTTTGTTGTTCCTGCCCTTCAAATTCATACATAAACAGTCTGTAGTCAGAATCCCTTGCACACTTCACTGTCTCTTCTGCAGGCTCTACAAGACATAGAGTGAGTGCTCTTCATTCACTCAAGGGTAACTTTGGCCAGAGCAGCTTGAGGGTTTGAACAGATCTCTCTGACCAGTAGCTGTAGCCTTTCCAGCTCTTCTCATGACATCTTCAACTGGATACCTTCTCTAAGTCATAGCAATCAAATTCTGCTCCTCCCAGTATAATAATCTGTATATAATCATCCTTCAAACCTCTCTCTGCCACTGTAACTCATCTGTCAGAACCCCTGCAGGTGTTCTCTAAAGGTGTGTAATACACAGGAATTTATCAGGTCTTTGAACACCAGCATCCTCTTCAAGAAAGCAATGGTGTGGAAGCTAGAAGCTTGTAGTAGAGGCAGACAGTGAAGAAAAGGGTGTATCAGCGAGCAATTTCCAGAGATGTAAGGAACCAGTATTTTAGCACATTTCTTTTTTCATTTACTCCACGCCTAAGCTTTCTGCATGTGCTGTCAGTTGAAGTCTGTAGCCAGTGTACTGCCTTCTCTCAGGAGATAGCATTTGTAGTTTTTGTAGCAGCCTAATGCAGCATGCCGTGTATATATTGGCTGTGTAATATATATTAAATATATATAGATGTTAAATACTTTCTCTCTTTAGTTGTTCAAACGCCGAAATGTTGCAACAGCCGAGGAAGAAGCGGAGGAGGAAGTGATGTCAGATGGGGGCTTCCATGAGGCTCAGATGAACAACATGGAGATGACTTCTGTAAGTGATGGGAAATACAGTGTTGGTTGAAACTGGACAAGTCTGTTGTGCAGTGATGTGATGGGAATGAAAGTCCGGAATGATGTGAAGAATGCATTCAGATGGACAACTCTGAAACACCTGTCTCAGGGAACCGCCCAGAAACAGATTACATGAGAGAAGAAATGCTGGGGATATGTAGTGAGTGGTTTTTCAGAGGATATGTGCTCAAGAAAATTATATAAAATGTCATTATCCTGGTAGGCTGGATATTGTTTTGATGCAGTAATTGGTGTTCACCATTACGGGTGAGTCTATCAACTGTTGCCCAGAGTTTTTTTAATCTGAAATTCATACTGTTTGAAGCATGAAAATACAAATCAGGCAATGTGTTACTGCAATTTACAAAGTTAAAAAGGGGCTCAGTGGGAATATTTCTTAGCAGACTTTCAAGTGGCAGACCTAGCTTAACTCTCTGCATGAGGTCTTGAACTCATTTCCATGCTAGAATTTAAAACTACAGAAAGGTATCTTGTGGGAATTAGACTTTTTTACTTTCTCCCTGGAAAGAAAAATGGTAAGGGTTTCATTTCTATAACTGAAAAGTTTAAGGAAAGTGCAGTTCTCACTTAAAAGTGTCGCTGATCTTTGCAGTGTGTTCAGAGTATGCAAGTGATGTTTCCATAGAAATCAGGCTGAGCTATTGGTGATTATATGAGTCTTGAAAAGTACTGTGAAACAGAAATGCTTATAAACAGCTATCAATAATTGAATATATGGTTTTACTCTTCAAGATAGTATTCAAATATCAGGCAAGTCCTAAATACCATTAATTATTTGTGTGGAAGCTTATATTAAACAAATAGAGAGTAAAAAGTAAGGAAAGGATTTTGCCTAATTGATAGATGGTGTCATTACACAGTTTGCTGTGTTAAATGCCATTAATTTCAGGCTCTTAACAGTTGGAGCTGTTGGCTGTTACAGACAACGCTTAAGTATTTTCAGCACTGTCATCTGTCTCCCTGTCTGTCTAAGGGTTGGGATCAGATGTATCTGAAGATTTAGATCAGAAGTGGAAGAAAAAAATCTGACTTTTCTTATGCTTCTCTACATGGGTACATGTGTGGTGAACAGAATGTCAGATTTTACCTAGCATAAGAAAGGTTGCTGATTTAATTTAGTCATATTATTGGAAACTGTCAGTATTATGGAAAATTTAATACCTCTACTTGATGTTGATAACAAGCATTAGGTTCATCAACTCTTCTAGAAATGACAGGTCCTATGCATTTTGGTGTAAGAGAGTAAGTTGAAGTGTACATGTTAGGGAAATCTAAATGCTAACATAATTACTTTTTGTTAAAGCTGACAATTTTACATTTATTTTAGAGGGAGAGAATAGCAGTGAAAAAATCTGAAGAGTAATTTTCCTGCCATATCTTGAGGGAAATTTGAATTTTTTCTTTCAGTAAAGGAAAGTTGCACTTGAGAATGATGCTGCCTTATGTAGATGTACATATATAATGATTCCTTTTTTGTCCATCATGGTTTTATCTAAATTTTTCTTCAATAAGAAATAAACTTTATAGTGGTTTAGCAAATGTAACCCATTTGACGCTAATTCCAGATTTTTGTCCCCTTTTGTTTTCTATCCACCCTCATTCTATTTTCCCGCCTAAATCCTAGAGTGCAGTCATCACCGCTGATATGATTGAGATGATTTTCTCCAATAGCCCAGAACAGCAGCTCTCGGCCACCCAGAAGTTCCGAAAGCTGCTTTCGAAAGGTAAGGGCTGAAATTACTTAGAAAAAAATGTAGAAGCGTCCCTAGCATGTGGTTTTACTTGGATAGCAATAAAAATTGGAGTTTCGCACTGAAGTTTCTGGGTCAAGCTGTGCTTGCTACAATGTCAGCTTGATGTATGTAATAGTCACTGCTTTTCTTGCAATCTGTACTGAGTGTTGCAGATAGTGGTACCTCCTCTTGGATGTAAGTTTAAATGTGGTAGGCAGTGTCTCTGTGACCCAGACATGCTGATATACTAAAGTTCCTCTGCACGTGTGCATGCCAGAGGGCACAGAGCTGCTGCTCTGAAATCAGTCTGCCTAAACTACTGAGTGCATCAGTGCATTGAATCCTCTTACTACCTCAAAACTCTGGAGTTTTCTTATGTTGACAGATAGGAATCTGTTGCCTTTTAGTGAAGTATTGTAGAAAAAGAACACACTCCAGGAAAAGAGCAGTCAGTATGTCACTGGATATTGTTTTGATGCAGTAATTGAGAATTTCCTTACAAATAAATGCATGTATCTAACTTCTTATCTTAAACAGAACCAAATCCTCCAATAGATGAAGTCATAAGCACACAAGGAGTGGTGGCCAGGTTTGTGGAGTTCCTGAAGCGAAAAGAAAACTGTACATTACAGGTATAAAAATATAAATGTACCTGTCTTCCTAGTTTAGAGAGGCATTTGGTGATGCAAATTAGATAGGAAAAAAATGAGTGATTTGTTCAGCTATACTTCCTCTCTTTCTTCACTATGATAAGAAAGCTATTTTATCTTCAGAATTTCTGGCAAGACCTCTGGGTGCAGGACAGAAGAGAGATATGTCAGAGATGTCTGACATGCATTGATAGGATGGGGTCTTCAGCAAAAACTGAGCTTGAAATTTGGAACTCAACAGATGAAAAGCTATTAAACTAATGTTTGTCTTCTTTGTACTAATTGAAGACAGTTTTAAATCTTTGAAATTAGGATCAAATCTTTGATTTAAGTAAAAAATGTTTAGAATTAGAAATACGATCTGTAATGATAAGCATAGAAAGCTGGAAACCTTACTGCGCTTTGAAAAAACTGAATTATGTGTGCTACAGTGGTGGTTAGTTTTTCTTGACCTTTGTCTTATTTCCAGCTGTCCATTTTGCTGGTCAGTCTTTCTTGGCTAATAGAAAGTGAAAGAAAACAAATTATCTGGTTAAGGAAAAATATGTTAACATGTAACCATTAAAGACAATGCTTAGATTAGAGTCAGTGTCCTTTCAAAATGCATAAGGCAACAGGTTTGTGAATGCCATATGAAATCCAAATTTTGTTGACTGGAAATAAGCAAAAAGATACAGTTTTTTTTACACACTAGAGAAAGCATTAACAGGTCTTACTTTTCAAATTGTTATCCACAGAATTTTAGAAGTCTGTTAGCTTCCTTTGAGGAGTCTGGGGACGGTAACTAAGAATATGTATCAGATTTAAGCTGGTTGGTTTGCAGCTCCAATGGAAATTTTGTAAGCTATCAGATGTAAAAAAAAATGGAATGTCTTATTTATAGGGGTCGAGCATAGAAACTCAAGACAGGCAGATAAATGGAAGTGATTCTTGTGGCCTTACTGGTGTAACATGTATTGATTTTTACATGGAAGTAGGAAAAATCAGAGTGGAAATGTGCAAGCTTGTCCTAAAGAGTTTGCAGGAAAGCAATGAAAATACAAACTTGAGTATATTGCTCTTGATATTCCATTCCACCTGGGTAATTTTCCTCTATCTTGCCAAATCTCTCTGCCTGCTTGGCAGTTTAGGGTGTACAGGTAGAACTTTGGGCTGTGATCAGTTGGGAAGTTCTCTGGACCTGACTTTTTAATATTTGTATTTGCTCTGTCATTGTTTCCAAAAATACTCCTTTGCACTTGGCATTTTAGCCATTTCTAACTGTAGGCCTAGCTGTAGAGGGAAAGGATTTTCAACACATTCTGAGACAGTAAAGTATAATTTATAGCTGCTTGTAGGGTGGATTGAACATGGCAACTTCCATGTTAATGAACTTGGAACTTTGTGAGAATTTATGGTGTATTTTTCTTCTGTGTTGTCAATGGAATATCCTATAAAAACTGGGCCTCTGAGATCAGTGATTGGAAGGCCTAATTTGTGAGGAACTCCTCTATCTTGTTTTTACTCAAGGTGAATGGATGGCTTGTAAAGCCTTCCCTGGTTCTCCAGGGTCACTTTAGCCATACATGAACAAGTACATTTGTCTCATGTGGAGAGAGGAATCTTAAAACAGAAGAGCATCACAGATGTCTTTGCCATTAACATGTGACTGTTCCTTAGTTTATACATCCTGCAGCATCAGATATGCACAGAGAAGAAGGAGGAGAGAAACTGTCACTCTCTAACCTTTCTGTGACTTACACTGGAGACATTGTTACTCTTCAAGCTGTGACAAACTTTAAAATATGGATAAGACACCTCTGGTTGAAAGATGAGTGATAATTATGTTATAATGTACCTCAGAACACTGAATACTCACTTCGGAGAAGACAGAATTACAGGAAAGCATCATTTTATGTTGGTCTTAGGCTCTGGTCACACTGTTTTGCTTCTTGTTGATTAACGATGAATCTTGCAGTTTTGACTTTGTGTGTTTCTACTTTATTTTGCAGCCCGTACTCCTTGTGTATTGCAGTGATGTATGTTGGAATTGTTTATTCTGATCACATCTTACTAGAATGTTCAGTTGATCAGAAGGGCAGGATTAATTGTATTGTATTGATTGTATTAATTAATTGTATTTTCAAAACCAAAGTCTTTAATAACACTTACAAATGAAAAGCATTATAAGTCTAAGCTTAATGCCTGAGTTCTTATTTCAGGCACATTTCAGGATTTGGTGCAACTCCTTAGCAGGAGTTGTTTTTATGATTAAGCCCCAAATAGGAGACCTTGCTGCTCTTCAGAAAGAGACAGATTGTTTTTGAGGGTATTGTCAGTATTTCCACTGGAATACTGCTGGATCAGCATCTTTTGGTAATGTCAAGATCATTGCATTTATAGCTTACAACTTTCCATTTTTACTGTTTGTTGGTTTTTGCTTTTCATTCAACTTTAATTGTCTTAATTCTATAGATTCTGAATGTACCTGATAAGATGTAAATTTGCTAGTGTAGTGTAATAATCTTTGGGCTGAAAGCATTCAGAAATCTATTCAAATGTGGATTTCTAGAATCTGTGTTTTCTGAGGTCTGAGGTCTCAGGTAGGGTTAAAATTTGCATTTCATCTTAAAAAGTTAATGCTTTTGCAAGTTGAGATTACAATAATAAATGACAAGTTAAAAGATGGTGTTAATTCAGGATCTCACTTTTGCTCCAAGTAATGAATAAAAACATCATCCACAATAACATTTTGCATCAGTACTGATCACCAGAGTTGGAGAGAAGTATTTAGAGTTTTTTAGAAATCTGTTTTTGTTTGTTTTTTTTAAAAATCTCTTTTAGATCTTTTATTTGCTTCATATCCATGATATTTTGTCAATGTCTTCTGCATCTTCAGGAAAATCACTGGTGATTCAGGGAATGCAGGTGTCATGTCGTGGGAAAGCACATTGTTTTGTGTACAGGTTCTTAGCCAGTAAAAAAGGCAAAGATAACATAAATGCATAGCAAAATAAAAAGATTTGAAAAGCCACTGAAAACCCCATGTTCTCAAAGGAACTCCTGCAAATTTTTGTTTCAAGTGATAGTGATAACTCTTAAATAAATACATGATTCTTGTTCTTTGCCGATTGTCTGTTAATTAGTAATAACTCCTGTTTCTCCTATGCCAAATCTGCCAGATCTCTCTGGTTTTAAAAGACATTTCGTCTGCCATGTTTGGTGTGGCATGGAAAGCCCCTAGTAAACTGACTTGTATTTTGTTTTCCAGTTTGAAGCTGCCTGGGTGCTGACAAATATTGCCTCGGGAAATTCCCTTCAGACTCGAATAGTGATCCAAGCAGGAGCTGTCCCCATCTTCATAGAGCTGCTTAGTTCAGAGTTTGAAGATGTACAGGAACAGGTAAAGATTGAGAACAGTGTTGAATTTTGTGTGTATGTTAGTTTCTGGAATTGGAGGGTTTTTTGTTTGACTTTTTGTTTGTTTTGTTTGTTTGGTGTATTGTTGGGTTTTTTTTTTTTCCCCTTCTCTGGAAAGGAACAAGGCTATCCTATAAGAAGGCCTTTAGAGAAAATGCAGTATATGGCAACTTTGCACAACAGTTGCTTTGTGTTTAGTGTGTGTTAACTTACCTAAGCAAGTATTGTATTTTTCTCTTTCTGGTAATTATATATTTAATGATAGTTAATGGGGTAATTAATTTTGTTCTCTAACAGGTTAGTATATTTCTGTCTATTGAGGAATTGGGGGAGCCTTGTTTGAATAATTGCTTTAGATATGAAAATTTCATGCCTGTTTCTCCTGAAGATAAAGCATGAGTGGAAATTACAGTTTGTTCTCCAAGCTCCTTACAGCATAGATGAATACTCTTCAAAGCCCACAGGGATCAGTATAAAGCACAGACCAAACATTTGATTCAGTAGTTTCCATTTGAGGTCTGTAACTTGTATTTGAACAAAGATGTACTTCAGACATATAATCTTGCTTTGAAGACTTAGGGTGATGAAACATTAATGTTGATAACAAATTTAGTTTCAGCCAATCTTAATCCTAACTTGAAAGTATATACCTTTACTATACAAATTTGACTAACTTTGGGTCCAGGTATTGCTTTTGTTACATTCAGTACTCCATTAGTAAATTCAGTGTTTTTTTCCTATAGCTACTTGCAGATCATAGGTTAGGCTTTACTTGAGTAAATGAAATTAAGCACCAAATTCTCATTTTGAGAACATTTCTGTGGTGGTTGGTTTGTTTTTGGTGACCTTTTGCTGAACATTTACTAGTTGCAGTATCTTTTTGTGGTGGTGAAGTGACAGGCACTGGCTATTCTGGTAGCACTCTTTCAGCGTTGTTGTCTGCAGAGATAGTCCCTCATTTTCACTTCTGCTCAATACTTTGGGGTGTAAATATCCAGCGTCTTTGCGGACTCCTTGCCACGGAGGCTGGTTGTGAGCTCAGGTTAAGATGATTGCCCAATGTGTGATCCATTGTTCTTTTCAGAGTCACTGACTTCCAGGTTCAGTTCTCCATCCTGTAAGTGTGACCTCTATCCTGTGTTCCTAGATGTCTGACCTTGCATTTGGCTGTATTGAGATGCATGACTGGAGGAGTCCCAGCTCATAAACATTGGACTGCTTTGTGTAACTTGCCTTTCTTTCTTGTAGCTGGTTCAGAATGTACCACCTGTACTTAAGGTTGCCTAACATTTTCCACAAGACAGATTTTTTTCTTAGTTGATTGTAGCTTTCAAGTTACTCCACTTTGTATCTTTCCATTTTCAATGTTCTATCTCACTGAATTATTGTTGAGAAGGCTTTTAAAGAGGAGTGGAATTCAGGTGTTTGAAAAAACATTAAAGAAAATAAGAGATATTTTTTGTGCATTGCTTCAGCTTTGAGGAGTTGAGTCTGCTGTTGTTTTAGAAATTAGAAATGT
The DNA here is from genome assembly GCA_013389925.1 of Aegithalos caudatus. Classification (NCBI taxonomy): domain Eukaryota; kingdom Metazoa; phylum Chordata; class Aves; order Passeriformes; family Aegithalidae; genus Aegithalos; species Aegithalos caudatus. Next base: position 455,362 of record WEIU01009083.1, read on the forward strand.
GGTATGGAACTTGACAAAATGGCAGCTAAATGCTGTGTTCTGTGTGAAAATCCATCCAGGCTTAGATATATGGAGCCTTTCAGGTGATGTATTTTGGGTGTTCAGCGTGGTAACATCGCTTTCCAAATTCAGCCATGACTTGAACAGTGCTGTTCTGTAAAGGCTAGTCTTACTTATTTTAATGATTGATCTTCTGTGCAAGAGCTAAGTTGCCTTTTTTGTTAGGTTGTTATCATCCCTGCTGATGTTCAGAGAGCAGGTGGGAAGAACAAACCTGTTAAGTTGTGCAGCTTTCAATCTTAAGATGGGTGAATTAACAGAAGAGCTTAGGGGCCACAGTTAAGTAGTTTATCTGGCTCCTTCCCCCCTCCCTGCCTCCTAATAAACTGCTGGCATATTAAAATTCAGATTGCAGCCAGGCAGAGGGGCATGGCTGTCATTACTGGAAAATATTCTTCCATGCAGTTCAGGTGCTACCAAGTTCATGATCTCTCTGGTAATCTCAAAATGCCAGTTATAATTTTCTCCCTATGAAGCTGTGCTGAAGAAGGCAAATGTACCATGGCAAAGTGTTACTTACACCGTTTCATAGTGGGTTTCTGTGCTGCAGCTCTGGAGATTGCAGCCCTGTTCACAACTGTCTTGGGGTTTAATGCTACCCAACAAAAGAGGAATTCTGCCTTTTTTCCCCAACAGCTTTAAAGAGCCCCAGGCACTTCATAGTATCATCTGAAACAAAAATTAGAAGTATATAACCACTGGGAAGTTAGCTCTTGTACTTCAGTATTACAGGATAGCAGTAGTACACAATTGCTTAGTATTTTTCCAGATGACTCTTGTTTCATTCAGTATATGCACAGATTGTTGCCCTGGTAACAGATGAGTGGGTAGTAAAGGAGGCTTTTATTTGTCACACTGTGACCCTGTTTGTTAAAGTTGGAACAAATTGTAGTGCATGGAGGAGAATAGGGAAGAAATTCTTACAATTAAGCTGACTAGGTTTGTGAGAAAAATGTTTCTATTGCTTAGTGTCTGATGCAGGACGATTTCCTTCTCTCAGTTTTCAGTAAGTGGATACTTGTTCTGGGTTTTTAAAATGCTCATAGTGAAAAATTTCTTTTTCATTTTGTATTTGATGACAACTCAGCAATGATTTTTAGTTAGGCCTGTGTTTTGAGCAGGTCTGATCCTGGAGTTCTCAAGTTGGATTTCTGAAACTAGGTGATATTTGGCTACAATTTTGTCCTAAGATGATCACCCTAATTATGTCTCACAGTAGTACTGTGAAGATTATTATTTGCAAGCAACTGCATTTGCAAAAAATTACAAAAATACAGGAGATTACAGAAGATACAATGATGTGTTCAGGGCAGAGGGGCTAGAAGCTAACCCTGTTATCATATATAAAAGATGAAGAGAGGAAGAGGTATTGCAGACTGTGTTTAGGAAGTCATTCTTTGTTCTAATTGGGATAGGAATTCTGTAGAAGGAAGTGTTAGGTGATAACATTATTTTGGATATGTAGCGTGGCATAGCATAAACAAAAATAAGAATCTTACTTATTGGCTAGTTACTATCCACTGTTTTTGTTTTATAGTAAGTCAGTTTTAAAGATCTACATGTTTACTTTTGCTTGTATTTCTAACTTCCCTTAGCAGTGGCTCAGGGACAGATATCAGTGTACCTTATCTTCTGATCACAATGTTCCAAACATGTATTTTTCATATTTATGAGCCAGTTTTAATTTTATACTTTATTCCTTTGCATATGCTGGTTTCTGAGTCTAGTGAAGATTCCAAATCAGCTGTTTCATAGAAGTCTGTGAGAGAATCTTTATAGCTATGTTTGATAAGGAACATATATGTTGATAAAATACCTTATGTCCTTGTAAGATCTGTTTCCCATTAAGCTGTGCAGGCCTCATTTAATTAGTCTACCATCCTTTAACTCTTTCAGTACTTGCATTGTGTGTCAGTCTTTCTCTGTGGTCAGTGGTCAAACCAAATACATTTTTCTCATCAGAGAAATTGAGTTTATCACAGAATCTACATCTGCATTATTTTTGGAAGACACTTTGATTACATCTCCCTGCTTCTCCCCATTTCCTTTTTTTGTGTACTGATTTTTGGGTTTAGTCCAGTGGCATATGTCCTAGCCCTTTTGCACTTACCATTTTTTTTTTCCAAAAGACATCTAGATTTTTTTTATCTGCCTGCCTGAAATTATTTATATTGAAAGACTCCATCAAAGCCCTTTAAACATGCTTAAGGTTGATGTGGTTTCCTCAGTGTTTTAGCTGCAGTTCTTTCCTGACTTCCCCTGCACTACTTGAAACCCAGATGTCAGCTTGGCTTTCCTTGATGAACATGGAATTTCCTTCAAAACCCATGCAAGGCCTTGTGCTGCCTGTCGAGGTGGATCGAGATTGCCTCACAGTGACAGAAATGTGTCATTGTACTCCACTGGACAGCCGGTGGCATGAGCATCCCCAGCTGCCCTGTTCCCCTTTGGGAAAGTTCGCATTTTCAGCTGAGGCAACCAGAATTTTTCCCTCTCAGTATTTTTCCATTTCCATATGTATTGCTATTCTTTTGGTAACCATCACTTGCTTGGCAGAGCTGACCTGTGGGTCTGGTGTCCAGGCTCTGTTTGGCTTTTACATCAGCAATCCTATTAATGAGCTCTTGGCAATCAAAATCAGGACAAACAGTCCAGGTGTGAGGATGAGCTACTTTCTCTGTTGTCAGATGAGATGTGAGAAGAAGGATCTATAACCACCCCAGCCACTGAAAGAAATATGTTTTCTGTGTTAGGATATAGTAGCAGTCATTTCCTAGGAATGTGTCTTTCTGGTATCCTTCCTTGTATTCACTTAGCCAATCTCATTTGTATGCAGGCTAATCTTCACCATCTTCATCTCAGCATTGGATCCTTTTCCCAAGTCAGCGTCCAAATGTTGAGAAAGTGTTGATTCTTCATAATATTTCTTCTCCACTGAGAGGCAAACTTTACACACTGTTAGTGATTGCTTTAAACCCTTATTTTAAATATCCAAAGAAATAATGGCTGAGAATCTTCAGAATCCAGGGGAAGGTGGAGAGTTGTCAAAAAGCACATGGATTACTCACAGAACGCTCCATATGGTTCAACAGTACTCTACAAGACTTGCACTTCATTTACTGACTACTGAAGTTGTCCAGCACTGCAGGAAAAAACACTGGAATTCAGTGATGAGTAAAATAAATTGAAGATTTGCAACAAACCCTTCTCCGCTGTTAGCAATAAATGGAAATGTATACAAATGTATAAAAATAGGTGCTGTCAATTAACAAGGCAACATTTGCACTTTCAGTTTGCACGTAGCTTTCTACCTAAGATGTGGGTTAAAAAAATCAGGCTACAAATCTTAAAATTAATGTCATCTTTAAGCTGGGATTTAGATAGTAGAAGGTACTGAAATGGAATTTTTTAGTCAAATATGTTTTTGGATTGAGTAAGCTGTAAAAATTAATGGAATTAAATATGCTTTTACTTTTGCAACTATCCAGGAATGAACATAAAACCATTTGAGTTCTGTAGAATTCATTCTGCAAGTGAACAAAAGCCAAAACGTTGCAGCAAGTATTTGCATCTGGAGCAGTGCACAAAAGAAAAAATGGAAATCATTGAGCATTATTCAGATAAGCAAACACTGAAGAAACTTGTCATTGTTCATGTGTTTGTGGAAACCATGACACAGCTTTGCATTTATGGCAGTGTTTGATGAGAAGAGTTTAAATGAATTTGACTTGCGTTCCTTACTTATCTGAAGAGCTGAAGTAATTCCCTAAGGAAAAACAACTTCCTTATTGAATGAAACATTGCATATTTTGCTTAAGATATTTCAATTAATTGGCACCCTGTGTCCTATCAGTCATTAGCATTACAAGGATTTCTTTTGACATCTTGTCTTACCAGGTTCTATGATACCAGACTACTCAACCGGACTTTCCTCGCCTTAAGAAAAAAAAATAAGAATGGGAAAGCAGAGGTGCTGTTTGACTTCTCTGGTCAGACCTTTTGATGTGAGATTTGCTGTTGCAAATCCAGTCAGTCATTCAGGGTTAGAATGGATTCTTGGATTAAGTGATTATCACTCTTATCAGCCTTAAAAATAGATATTGCTATAATGGCAGAAACAAAGACCACGGACAAGTGAAATAGGGCATCCTTGTTTTTTACTTGTGTAAGGGTGTCCAGGCAAGGAAACTGTGTCTTCATACAAAATTACTCACATTTTCAGTGAAAGAGAATTCTTCCAAATTCTAATGTTTTCCCCCCCAAAGTGTTTTTAGAAGAGTCACAAATTTATTTAGAACTGTCTGAAATCTTTGGTTCATTCCTCAGGCTTCTCCTTGCTGTAGAAATGCAAATATTGGGGTGAGCAACAGGTGTGGCTCTTTAAAGTTCTAACATGAGTGACATTTTGCAGGAGGTGGCATATGTTCTGTCTCTTAAACTAAATTTTTTTGGTAGCTGTCTTCTGTGCCTTGAGTCCGAGAGGCTGCCAGACTCAAAGTTACACTTTTTGGATAAACTGTTGTCACAATAGTGGTAAAAAGAATAATTAGAATGAAAAATTATGGTGATCAGTTTTGGAAAAACATTGCATGGTAATAACGGCTGTGCTGTTCCACAGCACAGGTCAATATAGTCTCGTGCCCTGCCTCTGACTGTGGCTGACAGCTGAAGCCTGGAAAACAGTAGAAAACAAAACAAACTAATCCTTCCCCAGAACAGTCGCCTACTCTCTTCACAACTTCCAGTTTAATGGCTTCGATCCTCTATGCTGTTGTTGCTAGTGCTGGTACAGAGGAGGAGCCTTTTTATTTTGTATCTAGCAAGCTGAAATCTGTATCTAAATTCTGTATATACTTCTGGTTTTATCTGTATTCATTTTGCGGGGTTTGCTACTGGATTCGGGCCTCTGGAGTGGTTGGAGTCTTGTTTTTCAAAGTAGCAACTTTTTGCCACCGTTTAAAAACATGTTACAGGAGAAATCTAATGCATTGAATTAATTGACACCATATTGAAAATAAATAAATATGTTTATTTCATATTATCCAAAAATTTCCTTTAGGTAAAAAATTCAGCAATTCTGTCAGTTTTTTTAGAGGAGCATTTTATTTCACATAGGTTTAGAGAGAGGGAAGAACATGTTTATTTTGTGTGAGGAACTCGCTTTCTTCAGTTGGATAAGTGGTTGTGCACTATTACGCATTTTACTGCAGCTAGATACATAGCCTGCAACTGAAGAGAAATTTGGGGAGGACATTCAGCTGCTGTCCATGACAAATAGGATTGCTTTTGTCCTCTATGCAGAATTGGAAGTACTTCCAGTGGTTGTGTAGATAGATATGTCTGTAAAGCCAAATAAGCCAACCAAATAAGCAGATACATGTATCTGTTTGATAGGACACTTAGTCTTCTGCTAACTTGAAGTTAATAGCAAATGTGAACTTCATAAGCTATCCTGTGTGACAGACTATTGTAGTTTGCATGGAATTCATAAAATTGCTTTTATACTTGACATAGACTATTTCTACTTTTTAAAGTTATAGCTCTCATACTAGTGGGCAGTGACATGAAAAACACCACTGGGCTCAGATGTACAGAAAAAATTAAATCTTTTATTCTCATTGTATTACAGAAGATGGATTTCATTCTGCTTTATTTCTGGTATTTTTCATCTTCTCAAAATGAAATTAGGGGTAGTACTGATGTCCAAGCCCTTACATTTTGCCATGCATATGACTTAATCAGCAGCACTGGTTCTGTCTCATATAGTTTTATTTTAAAGAATATATGTCCAGCCCATCTGAACTCTTAGATTCTGAATACTGATTTATCTTGAACATAGATTCTCATTTTTATCTATGGCAATGTAAACAATGCATGCTTTTATGGCTTCGTAGTAAATACTAATACGGCCTGTTCCACACAAACATTTTTGGGTAGACACAGACTTGCTTGACCTGTGCTACAAACATCTGGTTTTAAATTAACTGTGAACAAGGAGTGTAGAATTAGAATGTTCCTAAGCCTGTGGAGGTAAGCTCATCTCTTACCTTGTGGACAGAGCAAGGGCATGTCTGCCTGCACAATCTCTGGAACATACATGTTTGCTGTTACGGTGTTCTTAGACCTCCCTAAATATTCCTGAATCATATAACGAGCTTGAGTGTATACATGTAATATGCAACCAGAATGCATTCCCCTTCTGTACGTTGTCCAGGATCTAACAGTGAAAACAGATTTTCTCCCAACTCTAATACTTACATTGAACTGGTGGAATTTTGAGAATAAAAGCAATTATTATCCTGTTTTTCATTGCAGGCAGTATGGGCTCTTGGCAACATTGCTGGAGACAGCACAATGTGCAGAGACTATGTTTTGGACTGTAATATCTTGCCCCCTTTGTTACAGTAAGTGTGTTTTAATATGTTTTCCAGAATTTTGCTTGAGCCTGCTAAGACTGAAATTTGGGTTTTGCCTTGAAGAACAATAATAATAATAATAATAATACTGTTTTCTTTTATATTGGACTAATCAGAGTTTTTAAAGGGGATCCTGAACTACTTTTTAAATTAAGCTAAAAGGGAAACATGTTTTAGAAGCAGCTAAGCTGGAACTGTTTTATTCTACAGTGTGGGTGGATGTCTGGGCTTATTTTAGAGTCACAGAATAATTTAAGTTGAAAGGTGCCTTTGGAGGTCATCTAGTTCAAAGCCTTTCTTCATAGCAGGTGAGATCAGATTAGATTGCTCAACTACTTAACCAGTCAAATTTGGAACATCAGAAGTAGATTCCATAACTACCTGGGGTAACCTGTTGCAGTATTTGACCATGGCACGGTGAAACAGTGTTCTGATACCTGATCAGAATTTTCTGAGTTTTACCTCGTCCTATCACTCTGCACCTTTGAGAAGGATCTGGCTTCCTGTTTTCTGTATCCACCTGCTAGAGTGTTGTTGGCAACAGTTTTATCTCCCCTCGCACCATCTCCTTCTAAGGCTGAACAAATCCAGGTCACTGACATCCCACTGCATGTCATTTCTCTAGCCTGCTAATTACCTTGATGGTCCTCTGCTTAAGGAGCACATTATTGCTGAAACAATGACACCATCTTGTGTTGTCATGTCCAAATTACTCAGTCTCTGTCCTTTGCAGACTCTGCAGCAGGGGAATTCTCCTATGCTCTCCTAAAGACATTGGTACAGTGGGAGATGACTGAGGAAAAGAAACTGAATTGTTACACTTGTGGGAAAATTAGGTCTTGGCTTTTTGCATTTTCCTAGGCCAAAGTGTGACTCATAGGCTGAGACTGACATAAAAATGCAGTTTGGCTACAAGAGTACTCTTCAAAATGACCTGTGTGCCCCCCTCTTTAGAGTAATTTTATCACAATTCCTGCACCTTTTTGACTGTTAATCTGCCATGTTGGTGTCTAAGCATTTGAGTGAAATTTTGTGTAACGTTTACTGTTCTTGTTGGGATGCTAGAGGATACTAGATTCCTGTACTTATGTGTTAGTAGCCATCAAGGATGATTTTCTTTAGGATGTATTTTTACAGAAAAAAAAATTATCATATTTTTCCCTGGTGTATGTTAAAAAGAGTTTGATTTAATGGCTCACAGGGTTAATGGGGTTACCTGGCTTTGATTTTTTAAAAGCAAGGCTTGGAATTTTTTGTTGGTTTGTTTTAGATTGCTTTCAAAACAGAATCGTCTCACTATGACCCGAAATGCTGTATGGGCTCTGTCCAACCTCTGCAGAGGGAAAAATCCTCCTCCCGATTTTGCCAAGGTAAGAGATGCTTGAAAGAAAATGTGTTGTGAAGTGGTGGTAGCTAAATTATCAGTTGAGATGGTGAAACTTAATCTAAACAAGAAGGAATGTTTCAGAGAAATTCTGAAATATTTGGTGGGCTTCTTACCAATGAAGTTTTTTGAAGTTTTTTGTTTAGTCCTTTGGGCAGACATTCACAACCACTGTTTTAACACGACTGCCTTGTAGCTTTTTGTTAGTGTTCATGTACTGGAGATGGCTGTCCCATAGCAGAACAAAACTCTGCTGCACATCTTGGCTGCTGTAGAGCAGCACACTGCACCTTAGTGGACAAGTCTGAGTTTCATTGGCAGATGTTCTGTAGAGGCCAAGGAGTTGCTGTGGTGCTTTTCTGGAGACATGCTTCTCCATGCTTGTCCTGCACAGAAGTGCTAGCTTGGTCTGAAATTTTCTGAATATTGAATCTTAAGATGCCAGTGCCTAATACAGTAATGACATACAAAATTAGCTGACATAGCAATAGATCTTCTGGCCCTTTTAATTGTATGTATCTCCTCTTAATGTCTTACAGGTTTCACCTTGTCTTAGTGTGCTTTCCTGGCTGCTCTTTGTCAATGATACAGATGTATTAGCTGATGCCTGCTGGGCTTTGTCCTATTTGTCTGATGGCCCCAATGATAAAATCCAGGCTGTGATTGATGCAGGAGTCTGCAGAAGACTCGTGGAACTGCTGATGTAAGAAATCTGTTGAAAGCAAATCTGTTGCTCTTTTCCCTGACATTAAGATTATAACAATAAGGACTTCAATTAAATAGGTCTTGAAAGGCTGTAATCCAAAGAGCAAGATTTGAGTTTTAATTTTACCTGTCTCTTTAGTTTTCTCTGTTTGTTAAGAGTAACAAAAGCAATGGAACTTTCCTTCTACTAATTTTGCTGTTTCTTAAGAGATTTTTTTCCTGCACCTAAGAGCTACACATTTGTAAAATCCATAATATACATTGAAATTTTCTTTGTGTCATTGGAGTCCATATTATAGTTGCCTAACAAGGAAATTACCAAAAGGACACCAAAGTTAATACAAGAAGAAGTTCAATTTGCTAGAATTGACAAGTACCAGGGACTTGAAATATAAATAATGTCCTCAACCCTTACTGTAGAAGAGTGCATGCACACTTGGTCAGAAAAGTGTAGCTGTGAGAGTTGGGGGCACACACTGGCCTTGTTCAGAGCCATTGCTTCAGATCCAGGGTCAGGACCATTCAATGGCCTAAGAACAAGGAATAGTGGCTTTCAGTGATGTAAATAAAAACGCTATTAAGGCCTCTAACATTAGAGCAAATGTGATGGTGGATTAATGAATTAAACATATTGGCTCTAAGTAACTTTTTATAAAGAAGTGTTTTCATTTGAGAAAAAGGTTCCTTACTTCACCTTTCCTATTCCAGTCCTGATTTAACAGTGATGATGGAGGGATGCATATGATGGTGGAATATGATCAAACAGGGTTCAACACACAACTCCTATCCCTGTTCTTCTGTCTCATTCTTGGCCTTTGTGCCTGCTACATTAAGTGTATTTTGTAGTTAAAGATAATTACTTTTTCCTCCCAAGGATGCTTGGAAGTACTCTGATGTACTTTTATTCTTTTAATATTTTATTTTTATGCTGCTGAATGACATCTAAAGGTCTAAATATTTGGAAACCCTGGAAAAGCTTACCATTAATTTAAAATTAGAGTGTTTATTTAGATAGTGAAAATCAGATTTATCAGGAGAGTTTTCCCCTGGCTGAGAGTTGTTCCTTCCTTGAGAATGTGAAGCTGGAGATGCTTTGGGAAGGTAAATACTTACATTTTTCTTTGTCAATTTTAGGCATAATGACTACAAGGTTGTATCTCCTGCCTTACGAGCTGTGGGAAACATTGTTACAGGAGATGATATCCAGACCCAGGTATGGATTATCTTTCTCTTGTGTTGTACTGCAGTTCATCTTTCTGTTAATCGTGGTAATCTGTTCACAAGCACCTCCTCTGGTTCCTTTTGAAGTTTGAAAGTGAACATTGGTGACACTAATTACTGCAAAATGTGGTGGTTTTCAGTGTTTCTGTTCAGTCCTGAACTGGTGCTGGTTCTTAGGTAGCTGTGTCTGGAGTCCTGTGTGCAGCAGTGCAATACCCCTCAGGGGTGGGATGTTTTTGGTTTGTTTAAAGCAAATCTGCCTCTTAGGCTGATTTTATGCTGAGTGATGTATGCTGGTGGTGCCATCAAAGGCCTGTCACATTCAGTGCTGTTGCCAATCTGTGACAAATGTATCATACTATGATGAAAATATGTCAAATTTATGATGGAAAACAAGCATGTGGTCATATTGTGGGTGGTGTGTAGCTGTGTTTGGGCATTTATTTGGAAAAGCATCAGTAGGAGGCAGTGACTCTCACCACTGTATAGGAATTAAACTGGAAGGCAGGAAACCTGGTGCTTCAGAAGCACTGGGATGCTTCTGTAGTTCTATGGCTCTGCAACCAGGGTTAAAGATGAGTTAGCAGCACCAGGGCACTGTTGCAATATCTTATTCCTAGGAGGAAGATAACATGATTTTTGATTGTTACAATATATTTTGTGTAGCTGAATTGCAGAGGCATTGTTGTATTTTTCTCAGTGGCATTTGTTTTGCAGATCAGTCATAAAGAATGACTGAGGTGTGATTTCATAATGTTGTTAAAGATAAAACCATAAGGAATCACTAATTCACATGCAATGCAGGTTATTAAATACTGCATAAATCTTAAATTTTAATTAAAAATTAGTTTAAACATTTTGTTGTTATGATTTTTTCTGAGGAGCATACTATGGGCTTTCCTAAAACTCTGGAGAACTGTATAGGTAGGATAGTGGGATTGTCCTGCCTGCAGATTGTGCTGTATGCTAAAAAATGATACAGGATGCATGTAAAAATCAGTAATCAGAAGGAAGAGCACATCCTTGAGAGTTGATACATTTCTGAATATGAATGCAATGTACAAGACAGTTCATCAAGAACTTCCCTGTAAAACCTTGGGTCACAAACTTGCTTTTACTTTTTCTCTCATTCTCAGCTATTAACAATTGCCAATGCTTGAACATGGCTAAAACCATAAAGAGTATACAGGAAGAAAAAAAAAAAAATGTCCCAGCAGACACCTCATAAAATCCTGAACCATAATCTTTGCTTTTTTAATCTTAGTGGGGAGAACAAACATTTTAAAAATATGGAGCAGGGGAGATGCAAGCAAGGGAATTAAGTTCTCAGATTCCATGATCAGAAGTCATGCCCATTATTCAGCTTGACTGGAGTATTTCCCATGAAATTCTGTACCACACTCTTCTTTCCAAGGTGTCTGCTTTTGCCACAGAAGGCAAAACTACTGTGCTTCTTGATGTACTCTCCCACTTTTCCGTCGTCATTGTTAGAAGTTAGAACTGAATTAAAATACAAAGATTGTTCGTTTTTAACTTTTTGTATCTTGTTATGTCCTTTTTAGAGAGTCAAAAAGTCTCACTATCACAAATGATATAATCAAGGGTGCTGTCTTGTAACATCCAAGTTGGGGGAGATTTTCTGTTGTACTTTGCTCTTTTAGGAAATGGAAATTTTGCTGCAATTTTTCTGCACTGTAAAATTGAAGGGTTTTTGCAATTTTTGTAATTTTAAAATAAGAATTGTTCAGTCGTGATGTCACTGGATACAACACTGGTCACACTCTGCACCACTGTGCCAGCAGATGTGGAAAACAGAAGTAGTTGGCACTTTTTTTCCCTGTACTTTTGTACAATTGTACAAAAGGATGGGAAGTACCATAATTTTATTTTTGTTTGATCATAATGTGCTTAGTATCTCCTTGTTTTCAGCTCACACTGAAATAATTATGGAGGTGTGATCTCTTACCTGAAAGCCTTTGTAGTTTTGCTCTTCAGTTTTCCAGCAAACATTTATTTCTTAATTCATGCTTGGGGGTTTTTGTGTATATTCAGTGTTTTGTTTTTTTTTTTAATCTCTGTGATCATTTAATGGGATATGCTTTTTATATTTTCAAGACATTGTAGTCCTTGTTTCTGTGATTCTTTATCCTAAATTTCTTCTAAGGTATGTTTTGTTTTGTTTTTCCTGTTGTATTCAGGTAATTCTGAATTGTTCAGCCCTGCAGAGTTTGCTGCACTTGTTAAGCAGCCCAAAAGAATCTATCAAAAAAGAAGCATGCTGGACAATATCTAATATAACAGCTGGAAACAAAGCCCAGATCCAGGTAACCTCTTCAGCTATGATCAGTAATCTTTACCTTGCAGACTAAAAGGAACACAGGTGGTTTTTTGTGCATAAAGTGCATATGTGTGTGTATGCACTATCACAGATATATAACTACATACAGGAAGTATATTACTCTGTGTAATTAGAATATTTCAATGGCCCAGTCATTTCCAAATTAAAATAATTTAATTTTCTAATCGTCTACATATTATAAAGGGGGAAGACAGTCATGGTAGAAAATGCCAAAATGTGGATAAGCTCAAGAAAATTTTGTCTTGAATAATTTGCTTTGTGCTTTTAGCAGTCCCAAAATACAGAAATTCTCAACTATGAAAAGAATAGGCTACAAACATTGAGAATCAAATAATTTCACATATTTCTTGGTTTCACCATCAGATACAGACATTCATTTGAAAGTACTTTATTTCTTGTTTATATTTTCTTATTATATTCCTTTTATAATTTCCATAAATGGCTATCTAACATGTTGTCCTAGGATTTGCTCTTTCTGATTACACTAAATGTTATAATCCCTTCTTATTAAGTGATAGCACACAGAAGCAAATGAGTCCCACTCCCTTATGTCAGTCTTATGTCAATTAGGCTCCAAAAGATCAAATTGTTGTTCTGAGTCTGGACTGTGTCAGCCATCAGGAAGAACTCCCAGGACTTGTCTCCAGGTGGTATAAATGAGAGAGATGGAATGTCTTTTCGCCAGAGAAAAATCTTTGGCTAGATGAAGAAGAAACAGCTCGATATATTTTGTTTTCCCTGAATATGGAGTTTTTTTCAAGAACAGCTGTACTAGGGAATTTTTTGCGTACCTTTCAAGGATGTGGTTTGACCTGATGGGATGTCAGGTGTCCCCCAGAGCTGCTCTTTGACTCTTCTCTCAGGTCAGGGGAGAGAAAATACAAGGGAAGTTTCATGAGCTGAGGTTAAGGACAGGGAGAGGTCACTCACTGATTACTGTCACAGGCAAAACCAGACTCAGTTTGAGAATTTATTAAAATTTGTTACCAGTCAAACTCAGAGTGGGATGATGAGAAGTACAACTAATAGGAAAAGCACCTTTCCCCTACCTCTTCCTCCTTTCTGGACTTAACTTTATCCCTGATTCTTTTTCCTCCTCTCCTTGGCAGTGGAGAATACAATCAGATCATGACAGAATGTTTCTGCCGCTGCTTTCTCCTCAGGGAGGGAAGTCCTCCACCTGCTCCAGCGTGGGGTCACTCCCATGAGATACAGTCCTTCCAAAACAGGCTGGGGTCACCAGTCCCACCAGCAAACCTGCTCCAGTGTGGGCTTCTCTCTCCACAGGGCCACAAGTCCTACCAGGGCCCTGGTGCAGCATGGGTTTACCATGGGGTCACAAACTCCATCAGGTATCCACCTGCTCTGGGTCCTCCATGGGCTGCAGGTGGATCTCTGCTCCCCCATGGACCTCCATGGGCTGCAGGAGGGTATCCTGCATCCTCACCATGGGCTGCACCACGGGCTGCAGGGGAATCCTTGCTCTGGCACCTGGAGCACCTCCTGCCCTTCCTTCTGCACTGACCTTGGTGTCTGCAGGGCTGATTCACATATTCCCACTCCTCTCTCAGGCTGCAATTACTTTTGCCTAATAATGTTTTCCCGTTCTTAAATGAGTTATTGCAGAGCTGCTGTCACCGTCACTGATGGCTCAGCCTTGGCCAGTTGCAGGACCATCTCGGAGCCAGCTGGCATTGGCTCTGTCAGACATGGGGGGAAGAAGCTTCTGGCAGCTTCTCACAGAAGCCAGTCCTGTAGCTCCCCCCACTGCTGCCCAAACCTTGCCATGCAAACCCCATACAAAGAACATTGCCTCATCCCTTCTTTTTTGGAGAAGTGTTGGCAAAAAAGATTGTAGTGAGTGATAGAATCATGAAGGCTTGGTTTGGAAGGGACCTTAAAGTTCATGGCTAGTTCATCTAGCTATGGGCAGGGATGCTGTTCACTAGACCAGGCTGCCCATGGCCCCATCCAACCTGACCCTGAAACCAGGCTTTATCTGATAAATACAAGTATTTCTGTCACAGGAGTTGGATCATATTCTTATGTAAATCCAGTTTAGTTTTGAGGTTACATTTTACAATTATTTTCTCCCTCACTGGATACATAAAGTATTTTCAGAGATTGCAGAGGATGCATGAAAGTCTGGCTGGAGACATTAATTCTTTGCGGAATGGCAATAAATGTCAGAAATGTTAGACTCTCAAAATATTTGTATTTCTCATTAGTAACCTGGAAGAAACACTGTTCACACAGAAAGTGAAGCAAGCTTCTTAATACGTTGGCAAAAGTAGCCAAGGTGTACTTGTTGCCTCTGTTTTCCCTGGAAGGCAGCCTAATTACTGCTCTTATAATGATGGCTCTGGATTACTTATTCCGTATGATCAGAATTAGCATGAAATGGTTAACCCGCTTCACCAATGGGGTGAAATTTCTTCTCTTTTTGCAGAAAACTTGCACAAGACTTTGAAAAGGCTGCATATTTTTCCGGAGGAATAAGTGTGTTGTACCCTTTGCAGGTGACACTTGGGATCTTTTTGGTTTACATTCTCCCTTACAAAAAACGTTCAGCTGCTGAAGGGGCAGCATAAAGCTTTAATGCCTTCAAGGAGGGCTTCATCTCAGAAAGCATAGGAAATAAAGTTAATACCTTTGTGAAAGATACTTCCACTTTTGCTAAGATACCTGAGATTCCTGAAAATGAGAACGAGTGCTCATCTAACATTCAGAGATCCTTATGTTAGGAAATGAGTAGGCAAAACCCAAAAACTTAGGAAGATGGAAAGCTTCTTGTTTGGTGTAAAGATGTGACTAAGATGGAAGTGGGGCTGTGAGGAAGTGAACCCCCTGCCCTGGTATTTGCTCTGGCTTTCTCACTCAGCATTTTGTTTTTACCACTGGAGGTCATGCTTTTTGTCAGATACAGAGAAACGATATGGTTACTCAATCTAACCTTGGGAGAGCTCCAAGAATTTTGATTCTGCCTTTATTGTGGTTTGTGTGCTAATCTGTGGATTAGGTGGATTTCTAATAAAAAGTGCTGTGTAAAATCAGCAACTGTGCCACTGTTTTTTTTCCCACATCAGCAATTGTAATTGCTGTGCAAGTAGCAGTGCAGAGAAGGTAGTTACTGCTGCTTGTACCAAGGTAAAAATGTTTTTTGCCTTTGTGTTTCTTGCAGTAAAGTCTTTTTTTGCTCTTTATCCCATCAACAACCACCTTCGAAACACAGTATAATCTCTCTAGAAGGGCATTTCTGCTTTTTCTGGAAAGTCTAAGAGTATTTTCTGAGGAACAATCCAACCAAATACATTATCTTAAGTTTATATTTTTTCTCAAGTCTGTTGAGGGTTGCTTCAGGATGTGTCATTGTATAGGGATGTTCCAAACTTAAGAAGAGCTTTAGAAAGCCAGATACCTGTACAAGTCATTCCATAAAGGCATGTCAGAAGTGACAGTGGAAAGTGGTTTGTTGTTAGAACATTTTTTTCAAAACTTCGGGATCATTTTTTTCATATTCTTGATCTACTGAAGATAGAGTTACAAAGAGTCCTAGAGGTAACTTTAATTCTAGTGTACCAAAAGCTATTTCAGTATTCGCTTCTGCAATTTCTTTGTAAGTATTCACTGTACCACATTGTCCTGTTTTCAAATGAGGGAGTAGGTGCCTGTCCTTGTTTGCACAGTATTCTTACACCTGGTATTCACTACTCAGGCACAAGTGGGGCTTTAGCTGGAGCCTTATCTCTATCCCTGGTAATCCTTGGTCTTCTAAACTGTTATCACATCTTTATTTGAAAATGAGTAAGGATAAAATAACTTCTTCTTTGTTGAAACAGACTTTGCCTAATCTACCTGAACAAAATCTTTAGTCTATGCATGTATGTGTTTAGCATTTTTAAATGTTTTGGGGTGTTTTATCACAGATCAGCTGCCTTTCTTTTGAGAGCAGATTAGAATTGCATGGTGACTTGAAAATGTGAGGTCAGAAGGGAGAAAGAAATTAATGCTATGAGCCATTAGTATTGCATCTTCACTTCTAGGAGTGACTATTTAAAAGTGCAAAAAAAGCCCTTTAATTCTGTACAGAAAGGTACTTGATGATGTGCATAGAAGCTCTCTTTCTCAGGAGTCTTTTATCGAGGAAAAAATAGTGTCAAACAAATCACCAGAATACATGTGGATTTAAAAGAATCCAGGTTAAAAGCAGCTGCCTTAGGATATGTCAGAGACAAGGTTGGAAGTGTTGATGCATTATGCAAGTCCAGGGAAAAAGAATGTAAGAAGCAACTTCTCAAAAGTGAAAGCTGTATTTCATTTAGGAGTCCCTCAGGCCCCAGTCAGAGTAATTGATCTGCCTTCAAACTCCAAGCACACACTTGCTTTGTAGTGAAAAAATGACTGCCCTAAGTACATACCCAATTTAATCTATACTGACAGTTACAAAAATTAAATTAAAAACCAGTGTTTCTGATTGTGAGCGGGATATAACTATCCTGGTAATGATGGCATACTGCAAATCGTGTCCATCATGAGGCCTTGATTTTTGGAACTGCAGAAAATGGCTCATTAGAGAAAGTTGTGAAGTAAAGCACAGAGGAGAATTCTCATAACATGCTTGATTGGAGAGCTCAGACTCAAGTGTTTCTTGGAAATAAAATTGGCAATTGCAGGTGTGATTGCAGTGATTACCTTGTCTTGAAGGGAAAGTCTCATCACAGATGTGTAACAAGTTTCAGAAAGACTCTTGTTTCTTTAGTTTTTAGTCTCAACCTAGAGAATGCTGTGTGAGATATAAGGTGTGATAAAACCTCCTTTCAGCTTCAGAGCTGATAATCTGCATTTCTTAGAAAATGCCTTTGAGGTACTACTTCAGACAGCTCCTATTTAATAGCAAAATCATTGTAAACATTTGAGCTGAAAAGCACTTTAAAAAAGGTATTTCTGAAGTTGAAAAATGCAGTTTGGTCAAATGTTTCTTGAAGATGGTTATATAGTAAAATGGAAAATAAAAGTGTATTGTGAAAGTGAATGATAAAGGATAATTCCCATCTGGAATGAATACTTGATTTAAGTAAGTTCATGGGTGAACCTGTTCCATCTGTGAGTTGAGGTAGTTTTTTTTTTCTTTCTCTACATTTATTTCACATTGTGATGAATTAAAACATTACTTCTTGAGAACTGGTCTTCCTTACAAAAGGAATTCTAAGATACTAGATGCAGCTCTAAACTAAATAATTTATTTTCTTTTCTTGCCAGTCCCTCTAAATTGCTCAATAGTTGCTACTAGAGGTTATAAACTGGAACAGATCTGTTCCACTCTCTGATGTTTGCCATATTTTGAACATGCACGATCTTTAGCCAGAAATCAGACAAGAATGATTTCAGCACATGATAATTTTTTTCACGTCTGCCTGGCATATTAACCCACATTTTTACAAGTTACCAGCTGATTTAACTAGTGGATTGTTGCCTCAGAACAGTTGGGATGCTAAAATTCTGTGGAACCTTGGGTAGTGCTCAAGCCATAATCTAGCAATCCCTTCTGCACACCAAGAGGACATTAAAATATTTTGATGAATCTAATAGGTATCTTACCTAACCAGTAATTAACAGACAGAACTATATTTAGTGTTGTCTAAGATTGCATTGGGTTACACTCCCTCCATCCACCCACTGTAAAGTATAGAAATATAAAGTCAGAGGGAAGGACTTTTATATTTGTCTCCACTTTCATACTGCCTACGATACTGTTTGGTAGCACACTCCAGAGGCTTTCACTGCCATTTCTAAAAGATAAGGCAGCAGCCTGTCACTGTTAGATTTGCACTCCAACACAATCAAGTAAACTCTAGCATTAAGGCAGTGGAAATTAACATGCATGAAATGTGTGAAAGTGCGTGCTGGACTTTCTTTGGAGGCTCTTATTAAGCACAGGAGGTTTGGTTTTTTTTCCCCACCAAAGGTGGAAGAAAAAGCCTTTCAGAGTGTGTTATCAACAGTGCCTAGGCAACAGAAAAGTGTGGTGGAATACAGCAGTCTTTCCCTCTTTATTTCTGTGCTTTCAAGGTTTGGGGTGGATGTGTATATCCTGATGCAGTCATGATTGTCACTAAGTATAGTTTTTGTTTGTTAATTTCCTAGTTTGTATACAGCTTTGCTGTACTTCAGTGGATAGCTTCCCCAGTCAGGGAGAAGGGGAACTACATCTTCCTGGGAGTCAGAAGGAGAACTGCACAACTGAAGCTTAATCCTGACTGTCGACCCTCCTGAGGGGTATGAAAGGCTATCACAAACCTCAGAAAATGTTCTGTGTCTTAACTTCGCAACCCGTTGAAAAGCTTTTGGAGGGCAGTACATCAGACACAATCTTCCATGTCTGACAGTGAAGACATCATAGGAGTTCTCTGCTCTTGACAGGTTAAGAAACTTCTCACTTCTTCTCTAACGTACCTTAAATTTTCACAAGGACATCTGGAAGTCTGAGTATGGGTAGGCGTGGTAGCAACAGGATATCCTGCCATATTTTTCTTCCTCTAGAGTTTCTTAACCTTGCGGAAGAGTGACATGGGCAAATGTAGCAAATTATATATTGCCTGTCAGTTTTTAAAACTCTGAAATGAAATGCATTTTTACAAATTGTGGTGAAAGTTACAAGCTCAGAGTTGTCACAGGCTCTTCTCCGAAAGGACCAGTGAGGACCGCTCCAAAACTATTGCTGGAGACATGAGAAAGGAATTACGTGATTCACACAGAGCTGTGGTTCATACAGACATCAAATTTCCTTAAATATAAAATGCGTTTAGTTTATGTCGTAGTTTGCGTAAGTAACCTAAGAATCTTAACATGCTGTTTGTGGTAGTAGAACTTTAAAAAGCATATCCATTGAGAGCAAAATACAGCATTGCTGACAAGGTCATATTAGTTTGCAGACTAGTGAAGGTCAAAGATTAATCTCTTTCAGGTTTAACTTTGTGGTTAAGTGCAAAATCTGTTTTCAGGCTTCTGCATACCTTATACCACATTGAGGGCAGCAGAGCTAGAACACCTTTAATTTTTTTATTCTGGCTGAAAACCACAGTCAGTGGTGTATTACTGCCTTTTGGAGGTTGGTTGGTCTGTTTGGTTTGTTTTTTCTTTCTTTGTTTTAGTTTTTTTAGGATTGACCGACCCAAAAAGCAGGAGAGAGCTCAACTAGGTGCTGCTCATTATATTGCAGGTTCTTCCTGATGGCAATAACAGCCTGATGTAAACTGGGTAGAAGTTTGCTTTATACACAGTTTGGAGGAAATAGGCTTAGGTTCTGTGTCAACAACAGAAAGGCTCATTAGAACTGAGATCTGAAGTGCTTCCTCTCTGGCTCTAGGAAGGCAGTGTTCTTTCTACCTGTGACATAGTGTGAAGTAGTTTCAGCTTACAAATATTTGCTATGTTATTCATAAATCAGTTGTAAATTGAATAAATAAACAAGGTAACTGGAAAAGAGAAGCCTCTATGAACAAAAATTTCTAGCCAGGAAGGGTGGTCATAGCAGTAGGGCTTTATTTGCAGTTGCCAATTATATAGTGACTGTAATTTTGATTTGTTAAAGGTAAAGAGAGAACTTGCAGGAGCAGGGAAAAAAATTCACAGTCTAAGACTTGTTTGCTTTCACATTTATGTGATGAACAATATGTAGGATGCTAGCACATGCCCACTAAATGTGTGTGTGTTTGCACATCACAAGTGATTTAGGTGTGGGAACCCAAAGTGGGGGAAGAAAATACTTCTGGGGTATTGACCAGCTCAAAATATGAATTTAATATACTATGGCTGAAGACCTCCCCAACGACTTTGACATATTTAGATTAAACTTCCACGCAGGTGTAATGATACTTGGAAAATTCATTTTCATAATCTAACTTCACTCATAAAAAGCCAATACTGTGAAGTGAAGAAGCTTGATCAAGATAAGACAGGCAGAGTGTTTCCAAGAGACAGGCAACCCTCCTAGAGGACTATACCACAGGGATACCAACTATTAAAAGAACCACCCTAAACCAAAACAACATACACACCCCAAACCAAACATAGAAAAGTTGACACTTTAGAAGTGAGGGCCATGTTTGCTGAGGTACTGAGCATTACAAATTAAATTTGAAAGTTCATATTTCAATTAAAACTCAGTTAAAATTCAGTTTTGGTTTTCCAAAAGAATTGGAGTTACAACTCAGGATGGGCTTCAGTTCCAACAAATACCAATGGATGCAGTTGGACAAAAACTTCAGTTTTAGTTTAATGTGTTCAGGGATGGGCTTTGGATTACCTATTGTGCAAAAAAGATATTTGTGTTTTATTTTGTAGATAGCACCTCAGTGCCTAGTAGTAGCAGCCTAAAACCTTTTTATTTCTTTCATGTTTTTCGTGTTGAACTGTAATCCCTTAACGATGTTCCTTTTTTTTGAAAGCTATGCTTATCTTGAGCATTTTCTATGCACTACACTTTTTTTGTCTTCAACACACTTCCACATCAGGCACACACATAGGAATGCTAAAAAAGTAAAGTAATTTGAATTAAGCTAATCTAAATCCTTAGAAGTTTTAAGTGTCTCATCATTACTTTCAGCAGTCATGTTCTAAAATTTCAGTTAAGAATACTTTTTCAAATATTCTTGGCAATGCACAAATGTAATACAACATGGCATGATGGAAGTAATATTTTTCCTTGAGGACCCCAGATTGCTGTATCAGAAGTGTGGATTCTTTGGCACAGAAGACAGTGTTCATGGGCCTGTTGGTACAGCTGATAGGCTGTATGGATTTACGAAGCAGAGGCAGTGTGGGTGCCCAGACAAACAGGAAGGATAAAAGAAATATCAAACAATTATTTTATTTTTACCAGGTTAGCTGTTCACACTGTGAATTGACTGTAGCTTTTTGCTGCCTGTAATCTGTTTTCTTCTACAGAGCTCTGTGAAAAGGATCTTTTTGGCTTTCTTTGGATTTCCCTTTGTTAGTTTTGCGATGATTTGTACTTGTTAAGCGGTAGATTAAAAATCTAATCCTAAGATCTTGCTTGTTTGAATGATTCTTATCAAAGTGTTTCAAATCCTTGTCATAGGTGTGTAACAAAACTGGTTTGATCTTTGTCTGACTGCAAAAGGCTGTTTTCAGAAGGAGTTACCAGAAACTTAAAATTGCTGCCCAAATGCTCATTTGGCTTCTATCACTTTGTTGAGCTGATCAGAGAACCCTACTGCCAAACCATCAGTGCATCAGTCTTTTCACCAGGTGGTTGCTTGTTTTGAGCATTTCTTACGTGAACAACTTTCCTCCATTGTCTCACCCAGTGGAAATGTATTATAGCACACAGGCCTGTGAAGTTTAGGGTGACTTAATGACTTAATGGTTTACTGACTTAATAGCTGAGAGGTTTACTACCTGGAAAAATAAGGGAAGTATGGCGTTCTTTTGCTGTCAGGGTATAATTAAGTAACTCATTAGATATGGCAGTCACTTCAGTCTGAATGTGTTTTGGATTCATTTAGAATAAGAACAGACCTCAGCAATAACTAAGGTTTTGAATGTAAAGCTGAAAACCGATTTATCAGTTTTGATGTTTGATAAGCTGACATTTCATTGTTTAATGTGTTATGCTGGTCATGGACATTAACTAACTCAGGACAAAGAAGTTATTTCTAACTTTGATTATGACCCTGCCATGTCATTTGTTTTTGCAGACAGTCATAGACGCCCATATCTTCCCAGCTCTTATAAACATTTTACAAACGGCTGAGTTTCGGACAAGGAAGGAAGCTGCCTGGGCAATCACAAATGCGACATCGGGAGGCTCTGCCGAACAGATCAAGTACGAAATAGTTGAAATCTTTCAGTGCAGTAGACTGAGTTAGTGTTGGTGCAAGAAAAAAGCTATCAGCCTAGAAACTGAAAAAGCTTTCAGTATGCTTTCAGGGCTGTATCCAGAGAGACCATGTCCTGGTTATGAACGAGCCTTTCATTCCTTCAGGGAGAAATAATAAAAGTATTTCAGCTGTAATACTTATTTACATAATTGAACCATTTGTCTTACATGAAAAAAACTAATTGCAGCTTTTAAACTACTGAGGGGTGTAGAGTATAACAGAGTGTAGTTACGGTCTGGAGAGGAATAGCTCAGCCCCTCGAACAATGGCATCACGTGCATTGTTTCTCCTGTTTGGCTTATACCAGTACATTATGCTTATACGCAGTTTTATATAAAACAAAAGACTTTACAAGCATGTTAAATTAATATAATTGCTCTTTATAGAAAATGTGTATGTTGCCATTATAGAAACATAGGTTATGGTACAAAAAAATAAATTATTATTTCATAGCTATATAGAGGAGAGCAAGACAGAGGAAGGATTTTAAAGTTATTTTTATTGTTTCAGCAGAATTGACTAGATAGAAATATATGTCTGTAATTTCTCTAATTTTTCCAGTCAAGTTGATACTTTATCTGATTGTTTTGATTTGTTTGACCTTCATACTAAGTGCTTAAATGGCTGCACCAGTTATAATTTTGCAGACAATTTACTGGGTTCCATGTGATGTTTTTCAGGTATTTAGTAGAACTGGGATGCATCAAACCACTCTGCGACCTTCTTACAGTAATGGACTCAAAGATTGTGCAAGTAGCACTGAATGGGCTGGAGAACATCCTGAGGCTTGGAGAGCAGGAATCCAAACGCAGTGGCACCGGCATTAATCCATACTGCGCTCTTATTGAAGAAGCGTATGGTATGAGCAAAACACCTGGGGAGATCAGAAATGGTCACAAACCCATTAGAGTCTCAGTAGGCCCAGTTCTGTTAATTACCTCATCACTATTACTGAAAATAACCTGTTCTTTGATAAGTCTGCAGAGTACTCCATCTTCTGCGTTATCTTTGTCTGTGTATAGATTGGAGACAGAACGTGCAGATCTTCTTTTCTCGATTCATACAGAGTAAAAGGTGTTAGCAAGAAAACCACTACAATTCCCAGTAGCAGAGATTTGCTAGAATGGCTAACACTTGGATTTCATTATAGCATCATTCCTTGCTGTATTATTTTTCTTTGTATCTGACTTCAAGGCCTGAGTTTGCCCTTGTGCTTAATGCCTGCCCAAAAGCTGGTTGCCTGAGTTTAACTGCGTTGTATACATATATATTATACTGGTTAGGAAATGGAGTCTCTGTCCTTGGAAGTTTGGAATACTTGTCCAGACACATCAGATCTAATCTGGTGTTGGTTAGTACTGCTGGGATGGGCTGCAGGTTGGACTAGATGATTATCAGAAGTCTATTTCAGCTTACGTAGGTGATTCTGTAGTCACAGTCAGACAGAAAGTATGAAACACAACACAGAGATCTCTGTAGTTCAAACTGGCTTTCCTTGGTTCTGGAGAGTACAAGTTGGATACAGGCGATACAGGTCTCCTTAGAGGGGCCTGTTCTTTCTGAGGGTGGGAGGGAATCATGGAACAGACTGAAAATTGTTGTGGTCATATCCTTTGACTGAGCTGTAACTTTCATGGACTGCTTTTCTCTGCAGGCCTGGACAAGATCGAATTCCTGCAGAGCCATGAGAATCAAGAGATTTATCAGAAGGCCTTTGATCTGATTGAGCACTACTTTGGAACAGAGGATGAAGACAGCAGCATTGCCCCACAAGTGGATATCAACCAGCAACAGTACATCTTCCAGCAGTGTGAGGCTCCCATGGAAGGCTTCCAGCTTTGAGGTGCCCCTGTTCTGTGTGCTCCTCTACCTAGCCAATCCTGTTGTCGAGCCACAAGCCACCCGTGGAGTGATTCTCTCAATGTTTTCCATAACCCTGTTTGCGCTCATTCGCTTGCCTTGTGCACATGCTCTTACATACGTCTGGAAAACTTTTGGCTCTCCGTGGCAGGATGCCCCCTCCTTGGCAAGGGGTCGCCAGAATCACCCTTCTCCTCTAGATTCTGAATCTCTCCACTGTCATCTTTGTGGAGTTGAGGCACCTTTCCATACTTTGAGATATTCGCTGTTCTTATTACAGGAAAGTAATCCCTCCTCCACTTGGCCCTCCACTCCTGGCATCCAAGAGAAGGCTGCCTTTCTCTTGTATTTGCTGCAGAGTGTGCCTGCAGTCCAGGGAGACATTCAGCCTTTTTGAGAACGGAGCTGAATTCATCCCTCGTGTTCTCCCCTGGATGCCTCTTTGGACGGCTGCGAGAGATGCGTTAAACGTTCACACGCGATCTATCTACCTTGCTGTATGTGCCAGCTGGGGTTATTGGCATGAGGAACATGTTACAAACAATGGAGTAAGTTCTCTGTCCCCTGCAACAACAGGCTGCAATGGACATGTTTCGTGGTTCTTAGGAATACTGAACACATCTGGCCCCATCCCGTCTCAACACTGAGCTCCCAAGTTGGATTGCAGACCACTGTGGAGATTTGTATACCTTCCCAGTTCTTACTCTCCATCCATTACCATCCATTAAAAAAGAACCTGTGAACAGGTCACTCTTAACACCTCGTCAGAAATGACTTTCCAAAACAGCTTCTAGAATTGAGAAACTGCCCCCACTTCTGCTTGCCAGCACAGTATGATCCAGCTGGGCCTTACATAAAAATCCAGCCCTTTCTGGCTCCATGCTCCAGTCTGGTCCCTGGTATTCTAGTTATGGCTGAAAAGTTCCTGTCTGCCTCTTTACATTTTTACACAGCGTGACTTGAACAGATTTGTCTTCTGAAAAGTTATCTTCTGAATACAGAAATCTTAATTTGTAAAACTTGGCACAAGGAGTGTTAGATCTCCTTTTCATTTTCACGAGACAAGAGCTTCCTCTCCAGCTCACCTGATGGAATTTAGTCCTCCGGGTCAAGGTCCTTATTTAACTAAAATGACACTACATTTGCAGGATAGTACTATTACATCTGGATCCACCTGGCCCTCTCATTTCACTTTTCCCTTTCACTGTTTATGAGACTTCAGGTGAATTAGCATGGAACGCATGGTTCCTCCAGGTGACATCTGTAAGGCATCGTTGACTGCATGGTAGCTGCTGCACGCAGCTGGAGACTGCCCTTCTGCTAGCAGCATGTTCTTGGCTCTGCAACCTGCTTGGATCACAGACCTCTGATGCAAAGGCCAGCCACTCCTCACTGAGTTCAGCTGACACTGACACCAGACTCTTCACACAGCTGGGGAGATGCCGCCTGATCGAAAGTGGCAGTTCCATTTTTGAGAACGCAATGGATTCCCTAGGCCGTCCGCTCTCCCCTTCATCGGGCTATGTTCTTTCAAGCCATTTTGGGTGCTTGGAACACACATCTGTCCAGTGTAAACATTTCAAAATCGCCACTGGCTACTGCAGTGTCGTGTACCTGTGGTAAACGTTCGTGGCAGAACTGTCTTCAAGATCCTCATGACTCCTCTCAGTGATAAGCCACTGCAAAAGCAAAACCAGCCCATTGGATACAGAGTTACAAAACACCTAAGTCACTTGTCATACTGCTGAAAGAAGCTAGGCAAAGGCCTGAACATCAGCTCTGTGTGACCATTATTTACATAAAGTCTTCAGTCTCTGCTTCAGGATGGAGACTCTGACCTGTGTGGCCACTGCAGAAGCCACCTGCTGCCTCCCTAGCTAAGCCAGTTGGCCTCCACTTTCCCTCTCCCAGTTATTTTCTCTAGTGCTGCTTTGTGCTGAAGGAACATTTAGTTTACTGCACTTGATCTGTAAATGGACTTCAATTCTTTGTAATTTTAGGGGGTTAAATTTGGTGGTTAATTTAAAAAAAGCAAAAAAAACCCTCAATGTTGCCTTTACATCACATATAAATAACTGTGTTTCTCTTTTCTTGAAGGGTGATAGAAGCACTGATTAGTAGCAAAATCTTGTTTTAGCTTTTGGATTTTTTTGTGCTGGATTTTTTTACGTGTAAATTTCCAATAACATGTCATTTCTATAAGATTTGTTTAAAACCATGTACCTCTTATTGGATGGTATAAAAATGCTACATATTTTGTAAACAAATCTGAGCAAAGTGTGTGTGCATATATTCTGTATATTCATATATGTATATTCTGTGTATATATACACTAGCGTGTATATATACATATATACACACACACATATATATACACACATGCATAAAGTGTGTGTATATATATACATACCTATATCTCTATATATATAAGTGTTTTCTCTTTCAGGCTAGTGAAAACAATGTGGTGCATTGGCGTTTCCCTCCCCTGCCCCCCAAGAGAGTAATGACAATTGCCTCTAAATGAGTGAATTAAAAAAGAGTCCATTTAAGCTGACTGGTGTGCCTTCCTGTGTAAGGAGCCTGGCCAGTATTTGTTACTTTTGCCGTGGATATGTGAATTCAGAGCAGATAAGTATAAATCTTTAAACTTGGTATGTATGTTTGAAGTGACAGGCCTGGTTGATGCAGGTAATATTGTTGTCCTAAATACTTAGACTGTGTAAGGCATTTGACTGGTACTGCATAATACTTTGAGTGAAAACCACACCAATACAAGAATCAACATGGCACACATTAAATGGATTAAAATGTGGCTAACTCATAGGTCTCAATGTAATTTAAAATGGTGCTTAATTGAGTGTTTTCCATCAGGATCTTCCAGCAACCAGTTCCTGGCATTGCTTTACTTAGCCTTATTAATAGGTTGAAAAGAAACAAAATCTACTTCTAACAAAGGCTGCAAATTAAATGGGTACAAAAGGGAGATCGGACTCGTGAATTATAAAAGGAAAAGCTCACTGATACAGACTGATCAGAATTAGTTGGTAAGCCAAGGACAAGTAAACTACTTGAATTTGAACAGAGCCAAACATGTAGTGTAATGTTACCCATCTAATAAATAACATTCAGGCCACAGATGAAGGACTCTGTTTTTTGGAGGAAAAGTGCCAATGAAAGTACGAGAATCATCATATCATATTGCTTGAACACTGCTTCCTAACACAGTTCTGTGTGGCTGTGTCCCCTGCTAGAAGGAAGCACTGAAACCAGTGTTCTTTGCTCAGGATGTGCTCAGACAGGGACCATCTCAGAGAACATCTCTAGAACATCAAAAGCTGCCACTTCTGTGAGGGTCACGCTGTGTTTTGAATGATCTGTTGTTCATTTGTGTCTAAAGAAGAGGCAGCATGGTGTCATGTAGAGGGTAGGTGAGGGAGCTGTTGGAGTTCTTGGGTTCTTCTCTTAGCTCATGTCAGGCAGCATGTAATGTAATGTAAAGAAAAGTGTCTTGTATTTTCTTCAAAATTGAAATACATGCCTTGGTTTCTTTCTGCTCTTGGAGATCTGATCTAAGCATCTTCTAAAAGCCCCACAGCCTGAGGATTTACTGAATTGTTTTTGAAACATCAGGAATGAGGTAGAAGCACTGCACTGAGATTTTAACAGTGTTAGAGAAAGGAAGATGCAGGACTGCCTGGAATTGCTATCTAGCAGTGCAGCACACAGATCTGTAATGCCATTAAAGTGGCTTTGTTTGGGCAGCAAACGGGAGCCATCATTCTTTCTGTTGGTAAAGTTCCCAGTGGAACATGGCAGGCAGGGTCAGTGTCTTAGATCCAGGAGGATACAAAGATTGATGGAGCAGGTTATTGAAAGCTCAGTAACTAAGCCAGGGCTAGCACTTGGAGCTCCTGGGAAGGTATCACAATCATTTGAGAGAACTGCTGCCTGGAGACTTCAGCCTGTTCCTAAATTTCTGTGTTTGTTCCTTGATGCCAGCCAAATACAGGTGCTTGGAAGGCAATGACCCTGGATGTTCTTGGACGTGCTTATGTTTTTTACTGTCAGCACCCAAGACTGTTGAAGAACTAGACTGCACCATATGGTCCTACATGTGACACTGCTCCTGGCAATACACTTCTCTGCTTCTCTGGGGACTTCCAGAACAGTTGTCTTACCTCTGTGCACTTTGATCTCTTATGCCAGCTTAAAGTAAATCCCCATCCTCTAGTATGATTTTTTTGTTTCTGGAAATTTTAGACTTGAAGGTCTTTCTTCAGGTACCTGAGTAGAAGAGTAAGCAAGGGCTCTTGTGTACTGCTATGGCCATGTCCTGCTATGGCTCCTGCACACTCCACTGAGGCAGTGCTGGAGTTGTGATTGCTGCATTAGGAAGCTTCACTTGCCTCTGGGCCAGGTACAGCAGTAAGGCACATGGTATAGGATTGATAAACTGGACTGTTCTGGATAAATGGGAATGGTGTTACAGACCAAGCCAAAGGGGAGAAAGAAAATGAGGTACCATTTAAGGCTTAGTATGTTCCTTCCATCGTGTGCTTTGAAAGGCTCTGGGCTGAAGCTGTGAGCTCTCAGTGATCTGTGAGGGGTGTTAAGTTCTCCTGTCAGCTGGACTGGCTGCTTTGGCCAGAAACATCTGCTGGTTTTGTAACCACTGTCCATGTTTAGAAATGCTTCATGCAAGCCATCACACCAGGAGAGAGGTGGTTTCTTTCACTGCCTTGCTGAGAAAGATTTACATAATTTTCTAGTACCCATCTACTTGCAAACAGTACAGTGGTTAGGAGCAAGCTGGAGACCACACAAAGCCCATTGTCTTGGGCTTTGGTTTGAGACTTGAGCCTGTGCAGAAGCCGAAATAAAACACAAAGTTGGGCAGTGATGCAGATTCTGAAATGGTGGAGATACCAGGGTGACAGAAGGATATGTGGAGCTTTTGTCAAACCACTGGACCAGACTTCAGGTTTTGAGTAAATGGCAAAATGCTTATAGGAATATAAGTAAAATGAAAAACAAATGACTGTTGCTTTCAAAGTGGTGTTTTGTATATTTTTATTTGAAGTACTTTACCAGCTGGATTAGTCCAAATAGTTTTATTTCCAAAAGCAGGAGAGGTAGCTGTCAGTTCTGTTCACAGAGTGCACTCAGAGGTGTGTATTGAAAGGGTGATATTTTTGAGATACACAGATTTAAGCTTTGCCATCACCAAGCATAAATCACAAGTTTTTCTTCACAGAAACCTGAAATGCTGTCTGAAATGCATGTTCTCTTTTCTGGTGTCATTTAGTACATACAGGACCACAGGCATGTAATTGGGCAAGATTCTGCTTTGGTTCCCACCTGTGTGCCTGCTGGAGTGGCAAAGGACCAGAATTGTCATGGAAAGTCTGTTCCCATACCTGCAGTGAAATGAAACATCTTGAATTCAGTGCTAATTAAGTGGACAAATCTCTGCAATCCTGCTCTGCTTGATGGTGTACTTAGGATAATTTCCATCCAGAGAATCTCATGGCAAGTCTTTGTATCACCTGAAGATTGTGACTTCCATGGTGGAATTGACTGCACAGCTTGTGATGGGTTACATCTCACTGTGGTACCCAGAAATGGAATTCATAGAGGAACTGCAGCAGCTAGTGAGGACTTACCTGCATTTTTGTAGGGCTTTTGACTATTCAGAAATACTGCTAATTTTTAGGGGTACAACAAAAATAATCTCCCTCTCACTCTGAGAAAGTTCACAAACTGATTTTGTTAAGCTGATTGGTCTCGTGGTTTGAGAGTCCCCAGGGCCAGTCAGCAGGGCAGTGCTGGGCAGTAACATAGTTTTGAGCAGTCCTGACACTTCCAATCTACATTTCCTTCCAAATGAAGTGAAAGGAGGAAGGAAAATACTTCCCCTGGTTGCTGCAGGCTCTTCAAACATGAATAGTGTATGACTGGGCTCTGCCAGGAATAGCATTCTTGAGGGAGATGATCTCTAGTTGGGCCTTGTATGGTGAAAGCACAGACAACAGTTTTGAAGAACAAAATATGTCTAAATA
This sequence comes from Aegithalos caudatus, assembly GCA_013389925.1. Classification (NCBI taxonomy): domain Eukaryota; kingdom Metazoa; phylum Chordata; class Aves; order Passeriformes; family Aegithalidae; genus Aegithalos; species Aegithalos caudatus. The sequence continues at coordinate 485,328 of WEIU01009083.1, forward strand.
AGATTCATAAAGAAAGAGCTTAGTAGCAGAGAGCAGGAATGCCTGATTGGCTTTCTCATCCTCATGTACCTCTAAACACTGAATCTGGTAGTACAGGTTGAAGCTGTTGCTCAGTGTTCCTCAGAACTGTTCATCTCTGTTCCCTCAGCTTGGGTGTTCTCTCATCTCATGGCCAGCTCTGCTGGGACCACTCTTAGGTGTCAGCTGCAACACCGTGGTTCTCTGGAATGCTATTCCACTCTTCATCTCCTTCCTCATTTTCTTGAAGGCAGGCAGTTCTTCACAGGAAGTTATCCCTGACTTAAACAAATGCAAATAACAGGACCTAGACCAGGGATTTAGGCTTTCTAATACCTTACGATAATTTTGCTGATATTAATGCAGGTCAGACAGTAACTTTTGACTCAAGGGCTCCCTCAATAATTGTTCTGTCTTGCACGAAAAGGAACATGTGAATTATATGAAGTAGCCAGTACCAATACAGAATAAATACAGTTCCATTCTTGCTGAGGAAACCTGAAATAGTGACAGTGGATGACTGGCTGGTGAAAGTATTGTACAAGTGGAAACCAAATGGACCATTCTTTTGTGTTACAGTTACCTTTGTGTCAATGGTAAGTAAGATCATGAGACTTCATGCAGAAGATTGGTACCAAGAATGCAGGCACAGGTCCTGCAGTACTTTAGAAGCTGCTTAGTCTGGTGCACAGCACATGGGAAACAATTACATTGCTTATCCACTGTGCTCATGTATCCTGTCCCACTAACCATCAAGAAGAGAGTTTGGAAGAAAGGGGCAGTTATCAGGCCAAGAAAATAGGTATTTCTGGTTTTATTGATTTCTTGAATGTGAGTGTACAGAACTAATATACAGGAAAGCAGTGATGATATCCTCCTCTCAGTGCTGAAAGGCACTTTGCTTTTCTACCCCAGTCATTGGTCTCTTCATTTCCTCCTCTATGGTTTAGCAGATGTACCTTCCACTTTCAACTGGGCTTTCTTCTCCAAGTTTATGCTTGTAAGAGATTCATGTCTCTTGATGGCCTACAATGTAATGAGATCATCAGTTATCACCTGAAGGACCACGGAGTTGAAACTTGAATCAATAACTTGCAAAATACCTGACCTATCCTTAGATGGCACAGTTCTGTCAGCTTTAATGCCAGGAAGCCAAGAGGGTTAAAATAAAATGTTGACAGATTATTTTGGCTGAAAGTAATTACTTCTCTGGGAATAACTAAACCCCTTTTTCAAGACACTAGCAGATACATTCTGTGCTTCTGGTCAGTATTTAATACTGATCTGATTTTCACAAGACAGAGATACTAGAAACAAAGGTTAAACATAATCACAGACTCTCAGAATATTTTGAGATGGAAGGGACCACATGGATCATCAATTCCAACTCTTCAGTGAATGACCCGCTGGGGGATCAAACTTGCAACCTTGGCATTATTAGCACCATTCTCTGGCCAACTGAGCTTCTTGCAGGAAACAAATAATTCCAGCTACTTTGAAAACAAGGATTCCAAAGTAGCTGTCCTCTCTCTCTAGTATTTGTATTCATACTACTCCAGCACAGAGGAAAATGCTCTGGGAATCATCAGTGTTTGATTTCTGCTGTTAAAACCAGGAAAAATCCTTCCACTGTTTCATGTCAGAGTGCTGCATTCTTTTCATTTAATGGACAAATCCTGACAGAAGTGTCAGGTGACACTCAGCAGCTCACAGTGCTGGGGTTAAGATTCTCCCTGCTTTAAAGGTTTCTCTAGAACACACAAGTCCATAGAAACCCGACCTGAACATTGTCATCAGAAGAAAGGCAGCATAACAAATAAGGTTCTTCTGCCACACAGATGCTTGAAGTT
>WEIU01009083.1:494681-520154 GCA_013389925.1 Aegithalos caudatus
GGGCCGTGGGAACCGGCCTGTTTCTCCAACACGGAATCCCAGAATATCCTGAGTAGCAAGGGATCCTCAGGAATCGCCGAGTCCAGCTCCTGGCCCTGCGCAGGTCACCCCAAGATCACACCATGTGCCTGAGCGTGTCGTCCAAGCACATCCTGAACTCTGTCGGGCTTGGGGCTGTGACCGCTTTCCTGGGAAGCCTGTTCCAGTGCTCAGCTACTCTTTGTGTGAAAAACTTTTTCCTGAGATCCAACCTCAACCTCCCCCAGCTCCCCAGAATGGTGGGGGGGTTTATTCAAAGTTTGCCGTTTTGGTGCAGGTTCTGCCCAGTTTCCTGTGTGGAAGCGGGGGCGGTGACTTGGACAGAGGCTCTTCAGCCTGTCCGTGCTGCCTGCAGGGCCGGGGAACTTCGGGGGCCATCAGTTACTCACCCCTGCTCTGGCCTCTGCTGCCAAGGATATTCCGTAGTTTGCAGCACATACACCTGCATGTGGTATTGTTTCTTCCGTGTGCTTCTAACTCTTTGTGAGGAATCCTCTTTAGTTTCTATTAAAACACTTAACTATGCAAGTTTTTTTTGTAGTAGGCTTTTCTGAGAGATCTAACCAAGTATCTTTCCCTCTCTTTCAATACAGGAACTGCTCAGGGTGATGAGGACAATCGATGACAGAATTGTTCATGAATTAAACACTACGATTCCAACAGCTTCCTTTGTGGGGAAGGTTGATCCTGGCCAGACGTGTAAAGAGCTGTACGAGTCTGTGAGTGCACACACCTTCCAATTTGAGCTCCTTTCCTGCTGCTTTGTCGAGTGCAGTGGCCAATAAAGCATCCTCAGTGTCTGAGGAAAACACTGCCTTGGTAGATCCTGCTTTGTGTATCCCTAACTGTCAAGCTCAACATCTCCACACAGTGCCTCCGTTTAAGACCATGCAGGGAAGTTCTTTGTTCTGCAATACTGATCCTTTCAGGATCTTTTAAAAAGGGTGCTTGCTTTTCCTGCTTCTCTGCAAGATTCCTTCTTATGTTTACCTTTGACTTTTGATCAACTTGGTAAAAGCAAGAACAACAGGATAGTCTGAGTTGAGTAGCTGCTGCTCAAAGCAGTGTTGTTTCCCACATGTGGATTATGAATTCAAAGGGATTTCTATAGCACAGAAATACCATGTCTTCAGAAAGTGTCTCTTTAAACTTATAACTAGGAGGTTTTTATTCTCTGATGAGTCACTGTCACTTCCTTTCTTTCCCCACTTAGCTGATGGATGCTCACACCAGTAGAGAAAGAATCATCAAAAACTGCATCTCTCAAACTTCCACTGTAGTGAAAACTCTCAAAGAAGAGAGGGAAAAAGCCCACGAAGATGCAGCATTATTAAAGCAACTCAGAAAAGAGCAGACAAAGGTGAGTGGTGGAGCCTTCTAGAGATCACTTGTAGAGGAAGAAGTGGGTATCTTTCCCAAACAGAAAGACCAGTGTGATGGAGAGAACCTGATGTGGATCCTGAGTCAAGCAGTCTTTTCCAAGGTTCTTGTTAGGTCCTGTGAGAATTACTTTCCCAAGGCCTCGAGGCAGAGAGCTGCTTTTATCCTGCAAGTGGAGCATTTCCTGAGATTCTTTCCCACAAATGCTGTAGAAAAATGCACATTCTTTCCCATGGTGGATTCTAACCTTCACTGACTGACATCACTGAGGCACAGCTTAACTTTCTCTCTTCTCTACAAGATGCTTCCAGGAAACCTTGAATTTCATTTACACAACCTTTTTGCTGTTTGGTATTTCTTGGATTAATATTTGGAATACCTTGTGAGGGTGTGAGAGAGGCTCTGGATTTACATACGGAATTCTCAACCTTCTGGCCTGTGGGTGGAAAGTGTACTTTACCAGAGTGACCGAAGGGGATTGAGTATCAGAAATGGAGAAAGGAACCCCACTGAAGTTCTCACCCCACTTCCCGGGCCTCTTTTGTAAGGAAAAGGATACTGAGAGAACCATGTGGCAGATGAACAGTTTTATTCTTAAAGTCTCACTTACTGAACTGCTAACAAGCATGGATATTAGTTTGGAAAACTAGAGTGTTAGGTATTTTCTACACATTTTGTTAGCAGAGACAGTTCTTTAAATTATTTAGTTACTGAGCCCAAAATCTCTCACTGAAAACACTGGGAGGATCACAATAATAGTGTTTAATGATTGGAGGTAGCTTCAAATGTTAAAAACAATCCATGATTTAGAAACAACTCAGGAAGTTTTTATGCTGTCACCTCAGATTTGTACTTGGACCTTATGAGGTGTCATCCCCCTGCTTCCTTTTTTTTTTTTTTTTTGGCTCTCCAAAACAGCTGTGTTTTTTCTACAAGTCAGAAAAGCTATCTTGACAGAACACATCCTAGTTTAAAGAGTGGGAATTTCAAAATCTATTCACTTGCTTGCAATACAAATCTCTTTTCCCTTGTTATGTGTGTTTCTCTCATCCTGCTAGTTGTACAACTTGGAGGACTTCATGCAAAATTATTACTTCAGAGTCACTGAATGGGAAAACTTGGGGTAGTAGTTTCTCTCAACTGCTAAATATTCCCTGAGTGTTTATTTAATAGAGACTTATCCTAGTTGTCCAGTCACTCCAGATGCTGGATTGTTATTTCAATGAGATTGAAGTTCTGTTGAGTTGGGGAGTGCGTCCCACAACTGTAGCAACTCTGTGTCCCTGGATATCTTGGAAGGTTTTTAGTGGGATTTCTGTCTTGGCTTGCACCTGTTCACCAGGCCTCTAATTGGAACCATGTATTGAAAGTGGTTCTTTGTTGTGTTAAAGACTCCAACAAGAATACATCCTAAATTTGGGCAAAAATGGCAGATGGTTCTTAAATTCCCTACAATTGCTTCAAGACCGAATTACCCGGACACAACTGTCACACCTCAGGGTTTCTAATAGGTGTGAAACAAAGAGATTCTTACCCTGCTCATGGGTCAAGTGAGTACTCAGGAACTGTGTTTTGGTGGTAGTTTGTGCCAAAGCTTTTGCATCTGTGTAGAGCTGATTTGTCCTGCAGTGATGACCTAAAATATTAACTGACAGGCAGCAGTTCAGGCAGCAGGAACAACACATGATCAGACTGCAGACCCTTTCTGGTCAGTGCACTGAGTAGATGGCAAGTGAAGCAGAGAGGGTCTGTTCATAACTTTAGTTTTAAATCCAGAATCCCAGCTGGATTCCTAGCTTTGCTGCTAGCTTCATATATGACTAATAATGCAAGAGTGGCAACTCAAGGCTGCAGAGCTAACCCCAGCCCTGGCATTCCCTGTGCTGAGTGCCTGAATTAGGTGCAGTTATTTGTGCCTGTGAAACCATCAATGTTAATCAGTCAATTGCTAGCAAATCTTGATGGGCCTTACTTAGGAATAAATAATGAGTAATCAGGATCTTTGTCAGTCTGCCTTCACTGTGTCCTTGCAGACCTGTGTGCCCTGAGCACTGGCTGACTGGAAGGGCCACAGGATGATTACACATCGTGCCCTTTGGTTTGCACCATCACAGGTGGTGTGCACCTGGTGCTGGGGTTGGGAGCTGGAGAGTTGCATTGGTAGTAAATACTGAAGGCTGCAGGGAGACCTGTTTCACAATAACCTTTTTATCTGTTATTTTCTGCAGTTGAAATTGATGCAGTCGGAGCTCAATGTTGAAGAAGTGGTAAACGACAGAAGCTGGAAGGTACTCAGTCATTTAAGAGTGATGATGTTCTGTCCCCACAGACAGTCCTGCACTGGAGGTGTGGGAATGGTGCCTTTTGGAGCAGGTTAACTAGAAATAGATGAGGGCAGTGCTGATGGAAATGCTTCCAGTCAGGCATTTTCCCAGTTCTGGATGCAGAGATCAAAGCTTTTCAGTTGCACGGCCAAGGGAAGAAGAAAAGCATCTGATTTAGTGGGGAGGAAGGACTGTGGATTATTTCCTGTTTCTCTTTCACCCCCTTGCCAGTAGCTAAACACTTTGCAGGCTTCTCTGTGGTCACTTCTCTGAAAAGCTTTGCAGAGCCTCTAACAGTGTCAGAGTGGGTCTTTCACATTTGCCTGTATCTGGTGCTGATCACAACTCTGAGCAGAGCCTGGGGAGGGTGAGGCTGTAGAAGCTGAACTTTTTCCTGATGGAGTTTCTTCATGCCTGAATGGACACTCCCTGGTGCAAAGGGCAGCTGTGCCATTGCTTTCCTGTGTCAGCAGAGGGTGCAGGTCCTCCTCTGGATTGATGGCCCTGAAGTCTGGTGATTTTAACACTGAGCACAAACTCTGAGGTGGCTGTATTGTGTCACTGCACCATTTCACATCTGGCATCCTTTTCTGGTTTGGTGTAGCTTTTCAGAGCTTTCAGCACTGCAGAGAGAACCTCTTTCCCTCTCTAAATGCAAAAAGGATTTTTGCAAATAGCTAGTACTTAATGCACTTTCCTTTTTATTCCCTACTTAATGATTTTAGTACCCTAGATTGCACCAGTGTAAAACCAATACAGCTGTAAATCTTGGGTGTTCGTAAGTAACCTCAATGCAGGCTGATGAAATGAGCACTTGCACGTTTTTCCACATGTGCTTTGCCATCAGTACACCTCTGTACTGTCCCAAAAAGCTAAGCATGCACTTCAGTTTAATTTTAAACCTGCTCAGATCTGACTAAACAATGCCACAGCCTTAACAACAACATGCTGCAGGTCACCAGGGGCAAATATTTCATGGTGACTCTGCTATAGGGGAACAGCCCCCACCCTAATCTTCATTCTGAAGCACCAAATTTAGTAATGATCCCAGAGATTTCTTGTAGCTGCATTAAGCTTTTACTGGTGACAGAACTGTCTAATTTTTTCTGAAGATGGAGAGTTTATAAACAGTGAGGTATGCATGATACAGGGGTACTTTAGCCTCCAAGTGTATTCCTCAGCCAGTGGGGCTTGAAAATAAATGTTTCTGGGTTTTATCTTCAGCTCTGTTGTACTGTGCTCTGAGTATACACAAAAATGCCTCCTTTAACTGCCCATAAAAATGTCACTGATGGAATTAGAACCAATCATGGTTGCAGACAGAATGCAATTTGTTACATGGAAGTTATTATTGGTGTCCAGGCTGCTGTTTTGCTGTCGTAGACTTCTGGTTGGGAAGTATACTTGTGTATTTCCATTAATCCTAAACAACTGAAAACTAATTGGAAAAATCTGATTAGGAAACAGTTTTTTAAACACTGGCTGACTGTAGCAATAGTGGCATACAGAAGGATGGTACTTTAGAGAAATGCATGCAGTAGAATTTGGATGATACTAAACAAGGAATTGACTTTCAAACAAGACACTTGCATTAGTCTCTGTCCAGCATCTCCACATTGGAGTTTATTGTTGGAGTGGTTTATATAAATACATAAAAGCCAGCAAAATCAAACTTTTGTGTAGTAACATGAATTTTAAGGCTTCTCAGGCATTGCTTTTCCTGAAAAATGTCTGAAAAATGAGAATAGCACTTAGACCAGTAGAGTTATGTGGCCTGAGTAACACACTGAGGTCTGTGAGCCAATGATCCTAAAAGTAGGAGGCAGTGTTAGTAAGACTGCAGTGTTGATCTTCCTGCCATGGGCTGTGGAGTTACTGTTGAAGATACTTTGAAAGTCAGCATGATAGCAAGCAAGCTGGTTTGATGCTAGAGACCCTTGCAGTGCTTTAGAGAGTATTTCCAGCACCCTTTTAGACATATATGCCACTAAAATGTTATTAACAGACAATGGACAAAAAATAGTGCAATTTCTTTAGTAGTAAAATATCTCTGCATTGGACCTGCTGTTGCTCTTAATTTCTAGTTTCCTCCTATCACTGATCTCAAACCTTCACCTCCTCTGAACTCTTCCAGAGGTATCTATTCCATGTGGTAACATAATGGCTGCACACTTCTATGCGTGAAAGAAACTATATCACAGCTTTTGTTTTTTGCAATATGAAGCAATTTGTAATACATGCCTATTTCTTAAATTAAATTTGATAGGTAGTTGAAAATTACTCCAAAATTGTTGAGAAGCAATGTTGTAACTAATGTGTCCTCCAGGCTTCACTTTTGCTGAAGTTGCCATAGGTTCTGTGAATAACATCAGCTGTAGATTCTAGGAAGATAGAGCTTGAAACAATGTATTTATATAAAAGTGCTGGGTAACTTCCCGAAAATTACAAGGTCACTCACTTTGCACATAAAGCCAGTGGCAGAGTTCATGAAACTCTGTAGCCTGATGATCACAGGATCATTTGGGTCTGCCAAATCCCTGGACAGCTTGGCAAAAGATGCTCTTGTGGGAATGCTGGTGGGACATCCAACACCTACCAGAGCCTCAGCTTGGTGTCACGTGGTGCTTGTGTCACTTTTAGGACTTGTGCTGAACAAGTTTGGATAAAAACTGATAAATAACAAAATGGCTTGTGAAGAGTACCTGCAACCTTGGTGGGAGCCTGTGTGTTTTGCTTTGGATTCAGAATCCCTTACTTTAAATAGTCACGTTTCTTAGCCCTCCTTGGGGCAGGCCGGCAGCAGCTCAAGCTAAATATACACAATCCTCAGTATCCAGTTCTGGAGGCTAAATTTTACCCAGAGAAGGTGTCAGAGGTGAGTGAGGCAGGAGTGCTGTGCTCTTTGCAGGGAGTGCTGGCAGCACTGGCACAGGCAGGCAGGTCACTGGAAGTGTGTCCATGGCTTCCAGGGGCCCTTGCCCCTCTTCTTTCTGTCACGCCAGTTTAAAATTTGCCTGCTCAAGAAAGACAGGAATACAATGCCCAAATTTGAATGCCAGAGAGAACCTAACAGAACACAACCATTCCAGTGATTATTTCCCTCTCTTCTAAAAACAAAAAGGAATCAGCATTTTTGATAACGGCCTGCCAGGATTAAGAGTCTGTGTTATCTGAGGGAGAACACTTAGTGCTGTGCAGTCTTCCAGCATCAGGCTGCAAACTCTGGATTTACTAAAGCCAGGAGAGAAGGTGAATGTAGATTGATGTCTTGGCAAGTGCCATTTATTGATATCTCAGAGCTGGGCAGCTTAAGATGGGTGCTACATGAAGAGTTGCCTGAACTGTCTGAAGTTCTGCTCGTTTCCTGGCTGGGGCTGATTCACTTTTCCTCTTCTGTTTTGTTGTCTCAGGTATTTAATGAGCGGTGCCGAATTCACTACAAGCCTCCAAAGAGTCAATGATGATGTGGGTTATTTTTCATCAAGGTGGTCCATAACTGTGAGAGCCAAACTGGAAAGAGACCTTGGGTGAGCTGAATTGGGACCCTCCAGAACCAGTAGAACCCAGTCTTGTTTTGTTTTGGACCTACTTAGCTGAATTCTCAAGCTTGAAATGATTCTCCTGTAATTAAGAGAAAACAACTCATCTTTTTGTACAAAATATGTGAACAAATGAGTTTTATAGTATTAAAACAATTTTCAAACAGAATGCAAAACTGGCATCTTTCTTGAACTTCCACAGCTTCAGGGATCCCAGAGAGGAAGAAACAGTAAAACCCATCCTGAGCAGGGAGGACAAGGCTCTCCCTGAACTGGTGCCTGCTAAAATATCAGTGAACATGGTCTTTTTGTGGAAATAATCTGCTGAAGTCTGAAAGGAAATAAAAATTGCAGACTGATCAGCAAATGTAGTAGGTTCAGCATCACTGAAAGTAAGAAATTACCATCCTTGTTCTGAACTGTTCAACACGAGCAGCAGTGGCTCAGTTCTGTGTGGGTGAGGTTTGCCATTGCTCCTGCAATGCTGACAGGCAGAATCTGTTGCTTACTACCCTTTGGTCTGTGTTCTGGAGTTTTCCTTTATATAGGGAATGTGGTGTTGATTAAAACCTCTTTGGATTGGAGCTGAAGATGTGTCTCTGGCCATTTGGGAATGAGACTCTCCAGGGACCCTTTTTTGTCCCTTCTTTCTGAACCTTTAAGATTAGCTCTAAAGGTGACTTGTGTTTGCACTGAGGAAACAGCTGTGCATACCTGATCCTGCTGATCATGGCTATGGTGGTGTGTTTATAAAGCTTTAATGCAGCAGCCCTGCAATAACACATCACTTAAAGGCAGATGAGTAGGAGGAGAGCTGAATTGCTGCAATTACACGTATATTTTACTTTTTACTTTTTATTTTGTATTTATCTCAGATAGGCTGACAGTCAAGTGACAAAGTTGCCAGCTGATATGATCTTAAGAACCACTGAACTTAAACAGAACCCTAAAAACACAGGCCCTGTCTTACAAACACTTTGGAATTCAGCAACAGCAATGAAATTACTGGATATACTCTCCCATCCCTAAAGCTTTGCATATATAGGGAGGGGGAAATCAATGAAGGAATGTACCTGTGTTACTGAGAGCTGGCTAAGATCTGTGCAGCAGCATCTGTTTTATAGTTGGTTGTGCAGTAAAGACTCAAACTGCTTGGAGGCCCTTTATTTTTAGGCACCAGGGTAATTTCATCTCACCTATTTTTGAGAAGGAAGTAGAAATATATTTAAAGTCTTTGAGGATGTAAGTCCTAATGTTCAAACTTCTTTTTTTTTCCTTTTTTCCTCAAGGTACTGCAACTGCTTTATGCAGAACTTTGAGTTGGAGCACTCATTCTTGAAGATTTCTCGTTGTTTTTCTGCAACTCTGAAAGCAGAAAATGTGTTTGTTCTTCAGTTGTTAAATTCTTGTAACTGTTTATCATCAAAATGTAAATCAAATACTGCTCATAACTCTGGGCTGAACTGGCACTAATGAAATTTCAACAGATGATGGTCAATTAATGAGATAATGAGAACAGTAAGTTTTGATTTCAAAGTTGGTACTTTAATATTGACCTCTAGTATAGGTGTCTAAAATACTTGTTTTCTCCAGGACTTGGATCAACTGCAACGACAAGTTCTCCTTTTAAGCCAGTTGTACAACAGCAACTTCTATGAGTGTGTATGGATTTGGATCAATAGTCTTGAAATACAATTTTTTATTTCTGTATAAACTACAGACTGTAATGCAAATTAATCATTGTCTTCCTTTATCCATCCAGATGTTTGCTCACCTGTTGTGGAGAGCTTCTTCACTTAAGCAGATACTGTGATAAATGACCTGTGAAATGGATGTGATACACAGATTTTTTTTTTTTTTGCATTTGTTATTAGGAAACGATATTAAAAAACCCCAAAACCCACAATCCCCCCAAATCAGACCAACACAGAGTTATTTTTGGTTTGAATATGAGGCCAAGCAAGTAGTCCTATACAAACCTGAGAATGGAAAACTGATACCACGAGAAGACTCCTAAATCCTCAACATCCCTTCTTGGGGTGTTTGCAGCTTGCATACAGAGGGTTGCACTAAGACGCTGAAATGCTTTATTTAGCTTGTCCTGAGCACAAAGGGCTGTCTCTTACAGTAGTCCGTGGCAAATCAGGTGGCTCAGAGGCTGTCTGATGTTGCTGTTGACCTCCATGGAACACAAAGGTGAGTGCATGGAATTGCATGCCACGCTTTGGGCGCGGGGCAGGAGAACGCGGCTCTGCTGTTTCCTCAGTACCTCAGAGCTGCACGTGGGGTGGGATGTTTTGGCAGGTGGGCAAATGGCAGTGGTGTGAGCTGTGTGCTACACTGAACCCCTACAGACAGGTAAATTCTGTGTCTAGGGATGCCTGAGGATTCCAGAATCCTGTTTAGTCAGGGATTGAACCTTGCTTCAAGGTTACCATTGAGGTGGTTACAAAATTACTGGGCTGTTTGCTGTCATATGGGGGTCAAATAGTGGACCCTACAAACAGCAGGATTTCATCTTTTTTACCTGGTTTTAACTTATATTTCTGCAAGGCAGAAAGGCATTTGAGCACAGCTGATGGCTGCGTCCAGAGTCCTGTGGGTGCCTTGGCTCCTTTACTGGGGCTTTCCCGTTGGTTGTGAGTGGTGAATAGAGATGGGCAGATCCCGCTTGCTTGGAAAGTCCTCACAAGCTTGTGCACCTTTCCTTCTGTGAAACAGAGGTGTTCTTTGTCTACCATTCAGTGCTGTTGTCTCCTGCAGCCTGTAGGCATGAAAGACTGATGAAACAGGTAATTTCGTTATAGAGTATTTTTAACAGTAGATTTCAGTTGTCTTGAAGCAGACTGAGAGGAAGAGGCTCAGCATAGGCTGGGCTATGAGAACTTTGTGCTGCTGAATGTCAGGTTTCTGTTGATCCTTGTTCATGTACGATGTCAGAAATCTTTGAAGATCAGGATGGTTAGTAGGAGGGGAAACCTTTTTTGCAGACCAGCATGTTGAAAATCAAGGTGGATGTTCCTGTTCCTGACAAGGAAAACATATCTTCAGCTGGTACATGGAGGGTGCTTTTCTCTAGAAGCTCTTAAAGACATTCAGACCATGTGTCATATCCAGTCACAATTATGTGTCTTGTCACTGTGAAACCAGAAGACTGACCTTACTGACTTGGCTTTCACAATCATTTCTACAGAGCTGACTTCATTCCTGGTTTAAAAATGACTTGTAAATACATAACCCTGGGGTTTGGATTTGGTGGAGGTTTTTTAATATTTTATTTTGTTTGGTTTGTTTCGTACTGGTGTTTATATCAATAGTAGCTTGTACCTCTTAAGATTGCTTAAACAGGGCCAGGGAGTAGTGGCCTGCAAGTGATAAAGATCTGTTTCTTCTGTCTTGGAATAGTACATGGTTCAAGATGTTACTCAGCTTCAAAGCTGTACAGAATACCAGTGGTGGTGTCCCAGCAGAGATTCTCCAACCTAACAGCAGCACAGTGACGTGTGGAGAAGCTGCCAGCTGTGCTGATGCAGAGTGTAGGCTGGCCTGGTACGTGATACCAGCCATGTCTCAAACACTGCAGGGGACACACTCACCTTGTTGTGCAAGAGATGGGCTGGGGGCAGCTGCTCTTTTCATGGCAGTGTTCCAAATCCTGGTTCATTACATCCAAAACTTAGTGTAGAGAGGGTTGGTTGGAGGTGGGGGCTTGCCCAAGATAAGGTTGTAATTGCCTTTGATCATCTTTGATCACAGGTCTGTGAAACATCAGCACTTCAAAGTGATTTCATTAAATACTTGTGCAAGATGAGTACTGCATCACTGGATTTTGGGACAGCCATTAGCACTGCTGTGGAAAGGAAACAGTCTGATTTGCTTCTGTAAACTTCAGCATCAACTTGCTGATAATTAGTCTTGATTCTTTTTTCCCTTCTGCACAACTGTGCATTCCAGGAGGAAAAAAAAAATTTATGCTTTAAAGTAAAAAATGAGCAAACGCAGAAATATGGAGTGAATGATTTCCACGCAACATTAATATCTTTAGTTTCACACCTAGAGTCTCCAAGATTATAAATGAACCCTACTGTACTTTGTGCTCAGCATACTTGTTAGACAGAAACAAGAATTCTCCAGGAGTGTACTGCTGCCCTGGGGATCTTAACATCCCTTCCCAAGGAAGTTAGCAGGACCTGTATCCTGGTGAGTGGAGAGGTTTATAAAATGCCCTGTTCTAGCACTGGTGCTGAGCAGTTGTTGGACACATTCTGTGACTTCTGGCGTCAGTTAGGGTGAGCTGGCTCTTCCAGTTCCTTATCTGTCCTGTGTGAATAAGGGAAAAGTGGTGAAGCATGGTCAGCATTTGAGCGAGTCAGCAGGGTCTGACGCAAAAGAAGAAGGTCTGAGTTATCATCAGCTCCATGACTAGGGCTTGGAGGAACTCCTCATATGGAGAGGAAGAGTTGATGAAAGTAGCAGAATTCCAGTTTTAACAGCTGCCACTCCCTTTAGTCCTGAGAGCTGCAAGGATTTTTTCTCTCTGTTCACAAAAATGTTGTCTCAGGACAACGATTTTTCATCAAATGATTTTTGTCCACTTCCATAGCACTTCTGGTCAAGTTTGGAAAATTCTGCAATATCTTTTTTAGTTAGTAACATGCTGTAATACTCACCAGTACTGTTGAGTGTAGGGCCCCTACAGCCTCAGTTTCTCAATCTCGGGGGCTTTGTACCAAAACCAGGCCTTGAAGTCAGATCTGAAGTACTTTTTTACAGTGTCTTGCATCACTTGTTATCTGTGAGGAGGAGGGTCAGTAGTATGGCTAGGACACAGATAACTCTGTTGCTGTGGCCATAAACCCACCTATTCCTAGCAAATTCCCTAATGCTGATCCCAGCAGAAATGCCCATTGCCTGAGTGCAGCACATACTCTCTTTTCACCTGCTTCCATGTACCTGCCCCTACAGACTAAACAGTGTCTGGTCTGTTGCTGCTTCTCTGGTCCTTGCTCTGGAACAACATTCCTCTTATTTGCTGGTGAGGGGGATGGCAGGAATATTGATGGGGAGTAATTTTTTCTGTGGTCTTTAAGTGTTAGTTCTGCTGCTAGCAGTTGTTAGCCTTCCCCCAGTAGGTTCTGAGCTTTGTACATTTGCATTCATCAATGTGACTGTGCCAGGTGACAGTAACTGCAGAATGAATACTCCTGACTACGTGTTCTCATGTTACGTGTTTCAGCAGCGTACGTTTAAATTGGGACAGCGGTTGTGTTTTTTTTGATTGTAGTTTGTCTTCCAGGAAATTGGCACTAGAGTTAAAAAGTAGATTTTATTGCACATTCAGTTGCTAGTATGATTGCCTGAATGCACCTCTCAATTTTATGGGATAGGAGCAGAAATGCCTTATTTGCAATACTTACCTGAATCTGGGATTGAATTATTTTCTACTTCTGGTGCTGGTGTTTACCTTGGCACCTTTTTGGTCAGGTAGAGGAAAAGTCAAGTTACTGAATGTAAGATGCCATCTGCTCCCGTTTCCCCACTTAGAAGGATATTGAGAGAATAAAATTTCAAGTTGAATGGGACCTACGCCAAGGAAAGCGCTGCATCCTTTCCTCTTATCACAAAAGGTGTTGGGAAATACAGGGTGTGTCTTCAATCTGTTTCCCAAGAGCTTGGCCTACTCATCTGCCCATGGGCAAAGAGGCTAGAGGTTCCAGCAGCCCAAACCAACTCTCTTTAAGGTGTGGGAGGCTGATGTTTGCTTTTCTTTTTGATGTGCAGACCATAAACCCTTCTTTAAGTGCTTTTTACATTTATTAATAATATTGCCAGTGCTTTACATTGCTTTTCCCCATCTTTCCCCCATTTGTCTCCTTCTCCAGTTCAGTAATGGTAGGCTCCATGTGTTGCAGGTCACATGATTCCATGATGTGTGTATATATATGTGAGATGCCTGGGAGACTGCTCAGACTGCACTGGACTTCCCTCTTCAGAGCCACTCGTCATTTCAGAGAAGTCACCTACCACCATGATGCCTGGGGGCTTATCTGACACCAAGCCAGCTACTCCACAAGTTCAGCAGCTTGTTAACCAGGTGAGTTGCACCCTGTCTCTAGGTTAACTTGAGTGCAAAGAGTATTTCAGCATTCCTGAAGCTTGGGTAAAGCCTGGGAGACTGAGCCAGGTTTTAAACTGAAGAAGCTCATGCTGAAAGTGGGAATCCCCTCGACTGGCAGTGTTTTCTCAGCATTTTATGTAGGAAGTGCTGTGATAAGACTGAAACAAACCATTCCTCTGTCTCCTCTTTGTCCATGGCCCGGCATGGTACTGGCTACCTTCAGTTAATGTCCCTGTAAAGTTCCAAGCCCAGCTCTGCTGTGCCAGCAGTGAGGTCACTTGTTTAAATGAGAGGTGGCATAGTGAAAGGGAAAAGGTTGTGCCTGGTAGAAGGAAGAACTCAGTAGGACAAACCACATGCTAGTATGCAGTTAAGAATTACATATGCAGAACAAAGCTATTTTTAAATTGTGTGTTCCTTGCTGGCATTAAGTGTTTTCTAGAGTCACAGCTGTGATACAGGGGCTGCTGGTGGGGCAAGGTGAGCTTGGCACAAGGCAGGCCAGTGAGTGAGCCCAGTAGCCAGGTGGGTGGTTGCAGGCAGGGGTCCTGTGCTGGAGGAGTTTTGTGAGCAGCACCTCTGCAGATCCTCTAATGCCCTGCTGTGCAGCAGCTCTTTTTAAAGAAAGTATAAAATGAGGAATGAGAGGGGAACAACACATCATGGGAAAACTCCCATCTTATGTTTCCACCCAGCCAATTGTCTTCACCCTTCTGAAAGATGAGCTCTTCTCCCTTTGGCAGTTGCAGTCAGGTACTCTTTGGGGAAACAAAAATAGGAAGTAGCAGGGCTGAAAGCATTGGCCAATACTGCTGCACACACTTGCTATACCTGATGTGCAGGGCTCCCAGCTCTCTCCTTTGCTGTGGCACAGAGCTTCCACCAGCATCCTTCCACGTCTTCTGTGGTCTTGCAAGCTGAGACTGGGCAGCCAGTATTGTGACAGGGCTCTTTTCCTTAGTCCACAGGTGGAGGGGATAACATTTAACATCCAGTTTACTCATTACAAGACACTCCATTGTTACACCAGGCCTCTGATTTAGCAGAGTGATACAACTATACTGTACTGTAACTTGATACAGGTCTGTTACTTTTGGCAAAATGGTAGCAACTGCAATCCCAGTTCCCTGAGGATAGCAGCCTGTTCTGCACTCCTGGTCTGAGGGCATCCTCAGTGACTGGGAAGGGGATGTGGGTTGAAGTCAGCTCTAGCCAGTGGTTTTCTTCAAAATTCTTTTGTCCAACCATTTAGTTTTTATACTCAGGATTGGGCAGAGCCATGTGTTCACTCCCCCCATGCTGGTCTGGCTAACTCAGGGGTGTGTTCACTTTCTTTTACTGAACTCGGGGAGTTACACCACATGATCCCCTCCACTGACAGAGCTGTTTATCAAACACCCTGTGGTCAACCTTTGTCTTGAGATAAAGTCAGCTTAGTTGCAAAAGCTGTGGTCAGTCACACCCTGCATTATTTCCTGAGTTTCATGGGTGGCATGTCACCCTTCCCAGCTCCTCTGAGCCTTCTTCCATCATAGGGCTTTACTGGTCAGTCACAGCTGGGGTCACTGGAGCTGGGGACATGTACATGAGGGAGGGCTGGAGTTTGAGGTGACAGGTTAGTCAGAGATGATTTACTGCAGAGCAGAAAGAGAAATGGATTATCTATAATTATTTGGGGGGCACTGACTGAATTACTTGGAAGCAGTAACACTGTTCCTTCTATGCTGGCAGGAATGTTTGAAGGAGCAGCAGACATCAGAAATTCCCTTTTACCTATGGAGGGGAGACCCTAGCAAGGGACTTGTAGCAGTTTTGTGTATTTGCCATTCTTGTTTCCTCACGTTTAAGATGGTGCCAGCTGAGGGCTGTGAAATTTAATTAATGAACCTGTGAAATGACTCAAGCACTATGCCAGATACTGAGCTTCATTTTCAATGCTAGGCTGTGTTATTTATGGGTCATCAGAAGTCTTGCAGTGTGTATTGGAGGTCAAACTACAGCACTTGGGTGTCTGTGAGCAAAGAGGCACTTGAAAATGTGAATGCTGGTTTCAGGCAGTGCTAATGCTCCCAGAGTACAGGGCACATACGGAATCTGAAATGTGCATAGTACAAATGTGGATAGTGTCTGCTTGATTCTGGAAAGGGCTGATCCTAATTTGAGTGTTCTTTTGTTCTCAGTAGGTTCAGGAAAATGAAAACAGATTGTCCTTTGCTCTGTATTTTCTGCAAGGTGAAATTTCTGCCCTGTGCTGAGAGCAGGAGAGAGAATGCTTCCTGGTCCTTTCCTCTCTTGCAGAGGCTTTGGGTTAAGGAAAATATTCCTATGGAAACTTTAGGCTGGAGAAATCCTGCTATCCTTCCAGCATCAGTGTCACCCTTTCATGAAGCCCCCATTCTGTGGGCTTTTATGCTCTGCTGAGCAGAGAAGCAACTCCTGTGATTTCAGTGAAGTTGTGAAGGGCATCTGCAGAGCTTGGGATGCACAAGGTCTGTCTGCTTGTGGGATTGCGTAATTATTTACTTACACCTGTGCCTTGTCTGTAGCCATCATTGGTGAGCTGAGGAATGTTATTTATTTGTTCTCCTTGTTTTACAGCTGTTGCCCAAATCTGAGGAATGTTTTGGGTTTAGGATGCTGTTAGATAAGAGCTTAGGAATGTTATACTTTTTCATCTGAGGATTAAGGAGCTGTTTGCCTGCTTCATTTTACTGAAGGCTCAGTCTGTAAGTAACAAATGGGGGACAGAGGAGAGAGAGCAAAACTGGAGAGAAGTGGCTTTGTTTTGTTCTGAGAGAGGAATATGATGCACCAAAAGTTGCCACTTAGGAGCATTCTAGGAGGCCCCTGCCCCAGTCAGCTGGAAGGGTGGGTGTTGGGAATTAAAATTTCCCTGGTTTGCCAGAGTTAGCAGCTCCTCAGCTGAAAGTACAGTTGTCAGTTCCTAGGGATAGAAACCCTGTGGAAGCTCAGCAGAAGAGCAGAGTAAGAGATCATGAGGAAGCTGAATAGGATGATCATTTCTGGCTCTCTGGAAATGATCTGGGTGTTCCTTGGGTGCTTTCTGTGGCCTTCCTGCTAGGAAGTAATGTCATGGGAGTGGCAGCCCGCTGTAGGTGCATGTGCTGGGGAAGTAAATGAATTCAGTGCGTGCCTGTGAAACACGTGGGTGGTGAGAAGCACTGAGGTGCTGCTGGCCCTGCCCAGGGCAGCCTGAGAAGGCTGACACTGACACTGCTCTTCCCAAACTCAGGAATGCATCCGGTCATCAGCGTAGGTGTCACGTGCATAGGCACCACGTCACCCAGCCTAGGAAAGATTGTCTCTGCTTTCTGTGTAGTGGTCATGCAGTCATCATGAAATGGGAGAGTTTTTAATTCTTGGACAAGTAAGGAAGGGCAACGGCAAAACCACTGCCTTGGACTTCTTGAGGGAAGACTTTAGCCTCTTTGGCAGAATGGTTGAAAGAATCCCTTGGGAGGCAGTCCTGAAGGGCAAAGAGATTCAGGAAGGCTGGGCATTCTTCAAGAAGGAATTCCTAAAGGTGCAAGAGCAGGGTACCCCCATGTGCCAAAAGACAAGCTGGTGGGGAAGAAGACTGGACTGGCTGAACGGAGGGTTTTGGCTGGAATCCAGGGTAAAAAATAGAGTTTATAAGCTTTGGAAGATGGGACAGGCAACTCAGGACGATTACAAAGGTGTTGGGAGGTTATGCAGAAAGCCAAAGGTAAAACCCCTATTAGAACTTAACTCTGGTCACTGCCAAAAGTGGTGACAAAAAGTGTTCTTATGAATACATCAGCAACAAAGACAGGGCTAAGGAGAATCTCCATCATTTGCTGAACGTTGGGGAAAGCGTTGCCACAAAAAATAAAGAAAAGGCTGAGGTACTTAAAGCCTTCTTAACCTCAATCATTAATAGACCAGTTGTCCTAAGGGTACCAGCTCCCTGAACTGGAAGACAGAGACAAGGAACACAATGAAGCTCCCACAATCCAGCAGGAAAGAGTGACCTGCTTCTCCATTTAAACATATAAATCTATGGGGCTGGATGGAATCCACCTGAGGGTACTGAGGGAGCTCATGGAAGAGCTCTCCGAGCCACAGTCCAGGATTTACCAGTGGTCCTGGTGAAGCAAGGAGATCTCACAGAACTGGAGTTTGGCTAATTTGATGGCCCTCTAAAAGAACATCTACAAGAATGGCAGGATGGAGGATCCAGGAAACTACAGACCTGTCAGGCTGACCTCAGTGCTGGGGAAGGTCATGGAACAGCTCATGCTGGGATTCAACCAGGGATTCAAGCCCAGCCAGGATGGATTCGTGCAAGGCGGGTTCTGCTTGACCAACCTGATCTTTTTCCAAGACCTGCCTAGTGCATGAGGGAAAGGCTGTGGATGTTGTCTCCCTGGCTCTTAGTAAAGGCTCTGACACAAATTCCTGCAGCATTCTACTGAAGAAGCCTGGACTGCTCACTGTGTGTAAAAACTGGCTGGATGGCTGGGCCTGCGGAGAGGTGGCGAATGGAATTACAGCTGGTAGCCAGAGGTGGTGGGTGCACCCAGGGTTCAGTGTTGGGGCCAGTCCTGTTTAGTATCTTTACTGATGATTTGGACAAGGGGTTTGAGGGCACCCTCAGTCACTTTGTGGAGTTTCACTAAGGGAGTATGTTTGAAAGGATGAAAATTGGGAGTGGTGTTTGTGAAAGAAATCCCTAAGTGCCAACCTGCCAATCATTCTTCCCTTTCTTTTGACAGGTGAAGTCCCAGTTTGAAAGCCGGGCAAACATGAACTGTGATGTCTTTACAGCCATAGTATATAAGACTCAAGTGGTTGCTGGGACAATGTACTTTATTAAGGTTTGTATATATTGTAGGAGGGAGTGTTTTGGAATTAAATGATACAGGTGACTTGCAGAGTGGCTTATAGCTAGAAAGAGAAGCAAACATCATAGGGAACCATCTGATGTGAGTAACAGAAGTGGGGACCACCTCCAAATACTTACAAAATTCCTCTGTTTGGCACTACTGTAAGCAAGAATATAAATATTATAAAACATGCCCTGTGCTTATTCAGATGTGACTGGTAAACTTCTTGTGATCATCCCCCTCAAGGACTATAGATTGCCTTCCCAACTCAAATTATTTCAACAACTCATAACTCGTCTCCTGTTTCCTTTCAAGAAAAAATAGTGTCTGAGTCCTTCAGTTGTGTTTGTTGGGATGAAATTGAAGTCAGGTTGAGGAACTGATGAGAGATAGAGTCAATTTTGTAATGCAGTGCAGACATGTCTGCTGACTAATTTTGCATGCAAGCAGGTGTGTTGATGTTTTAGTTGTGTCAGGTGCTGCAGAGCCTGCTGGTTCTTTCTGTCTTTCCAAAACCCCCTCTCTGCTGCAGAGGAAATATGGGTAATGCTTATTTGGAGCCCTCTGATAGCACCATTCCTCATCTACTGGAAACCCTGACCAATGGCTGTGAGCAGCTTTCTGTGAAGTAGCACAGAAGAAAGGGCTGGGTGTTTTTTCATCTGAAGGCTAGCAAGCACTGCTGAGCAGCAGGCTGGCCTTCTGGAGCAGAGCAGGCATGAAACCCCATGTGTGTGTGGACATGTGCCTGGCATGCATTGACAAGGGAATTGGAAGAAGTTTTTGTTAGAGAAATTGGCCTGTAATGTTTGCTGTGAGCATTAGCTTCACACTTCTCATACTTAGTTGATCCCAGGAAGGACAGATGCTGCCAAACCTTCTTTCCCAGATGCTTCCTTAAAAGAACTCTCACCTCAGAAATAAAGATTGATGTATTACTGAACTTGGGAACAAATCCATTTGTAACACTGGAAATGGATGATTTGTCTCTTCTTTCCCAATTTTACCAGTGGTAGAAAACAGCTCCT
The DNA here is from genome assembly GCA_013389925.1 of Aegithalos caudatus. Lineage (NCBI taxonomy): Eukaryota > Metazoa > Chordata > Aves > Passeriformes > Aegithalidae > Aegithalos > Aegithalos caudatus. Next base: position 513,978 of record WEIU01009083.1, read on the forward strand.
CATTTTAACATTAACTGGAACAAATTCTGCCACAAGATAAATTCTTTTATATTTCTAAATCTTCTACCTCCCTGACATTTTACCAGCAGACTTACAGCTGAGATGCAACCCAGACCAAGCATAGCACCACACTGCAGCCACCAGAAAGCATGAAAAAACCTCTTGGAGTCTAAGGCATTAAAGCTTCCATGTCCCTCACTGAGGGAGAATTTAGCACCTGTTGTGCTTGGCTCTGTAAGAATGAAATTTTACAGCTTCCTACAAAGTCCTTATGTGAGAACTTTCTAGGGAGGAAGGTGACTCCCGTGCACTCCCAAAAGCACCAGGATGTGTCAGGGTCCCTGTTCAGGCACTGTCATGTCTGGACTAACTCTGCAGCCCAGGGATCCTGGCTTTCAGGTTGTCATTGCTTCTCAGGACCATGTGTTGGACTTTCTGTATTAGATCTTTCTGTACCCTTTGGGAGCTGCACTGTATCCCACCCCCTAGTCATGGAGGTTTCCTCCTTGTCTCTTGTCTCCTATGAATGTGCCAGGAAGCTGTGAGCAAATGTGCTGGCATCTTGGTGACTGAAATAGGATACCATCAAAACCTTTCTCCTGTTGCATCCTCTGGTGCTTCCACACCCAAGCAGTTCTGCTCATTTTCCCTTCACCTGAGTCTGAGGGTTTTTAATAGAGTTTTCTACAGGTGTTTCTGCCACCAGTTACTATCCAGATTTGGGTAAGAGCTGTTGAAGTAAAAATGAAGGGACATCTAAAATTAAGATCCTGAGCAAAGACGTTTTAAGAATGTAAAGAACAGACTTTTGTTTGAACCTGTTTTGAGCCCATGATCCTCACTTCCCTGCTCTTTTGGTTTCTAGGTCCAAGTTTCTGATGTTGAATACGTCCACTTAAAGGTGTTTCAGAGTCTTCCTTATGAGAACCAAGGTCCCAGCCTTGCCGATTTTCAGACTGGCAAAACCAGAGATGACCCTCTGACCTACTTCTAAAACAGGATGAAGTGCAGTGCCTCACCTCTGCAAATCTTATGGGGGTTGTGCCTGTGACAATAGCTTTGCAAAGCTATTGTCCACATTCTCCTTTTGCTGCTGATATGCCTGCAGAGGTCCTTCTTGTCATCTTTTGTGTCTGTCACAAGATTAAAATAAAGTACTTATAATTAAGACATAAACATAAGGTTATCTGGAATACAAAAAACACTTAAGGAAAAAAGCTGAGCAAGAGAATAATCAATAGTGAAAAACAGTGAAGTGAACAGTAAAGCACCAGTCAAAGATGCCAGCTCAAGTCAAAAGAAATGTTTATTGTTATAAATGCAGAAATGATCGTCCAACTTAAGTTCCTTTCCAGGACTTTTCCATAGGACAGAGAACATAAGCTGGTTTGGTATTTCAAACACACCCTCTATGGATATTACATGCTACTGGTGCAAGAGGATGACCATGATTATCAAGGGAATGTTTGCTTCAAACTACTCTAAGCCTTTCTCTTCCTTGCAAAATTGCTTCCACAAGTCTCTCATCAGGTCTTTGCCCATAAAATACAAAATACCATTTAAATCTACACACATATTCACAGCTGCAAAACAGCACAGAAGAGACTGAGGCTTTCTTCTTGCTTCTTGCTGCAAATATGTGAGTGCTGATGTCATTCCCCTTCCACTTTCCAGGCCAAAGAAGTCTGCAAACAGGACTCAGCTGCAGTATTCTGGTTAAATTGCACTAAAAGCCTAAGTTAAGTTGCAGTAAAAGTAGGGTTTACATTAGTGCAGGTAATAGGAGAGCCCTGTGACTCTCAGTTTTGGAGATTGCACAGGAAGGGAATGGCATAAAAGAAACTGATTTTTCCACCATGATGTTAAAAAAGGAGATACTTTTTTCCACCTTTGGCACAGGAATCAACATTTTGCAGCCTGTAGAATATGCACAAAAGAACCAGCTGGGGAAACACAGCAGAGAAGGTTGCTAGAAATAAGCCAGTTCATCGTGCTTTGTCTTGCTGCCCTGGTAACTGTGGAGGCTCAGCTGCTCATTCTCGTGGGGGAGGCTCTTGAACACCCGCAGGTGCAGGAACTCCTCATTCCCAACATGGACCTGCAAAGCAGGAAAGCCAGTGAGATCCCTGCAAGGGGAGCAGCCTGCAGCAGGAGGGGTGGCTGAGGCTGGCCTGGTTTGGAGGATGATGGAGCAGCAGACAAGCAGAAACAAAAACCTTTGGCTTGTTAAGGTCAAATCATAAGCATTCTCCTCTAGTTAAGGAAGAAAAAGACCCCCAGCATTCCAAAGATTAAACACATTAATACAAGAGAAACAAGCCAGCATTCTCTACCTTGATGAAGTAGTTTGTTCCAGCAACCAACTGAGTTTTAAACTCCACTGCAGTGAAGACATCAAAGGTTTTCCCTTCTTTTTCTTCTAGTTGAGCTTTTACCTTAAGGAAACAATAGGTTCTTTAAGACTGATGCAAGATTCAAGTATTTGGGACTTAAGGCTTACAGTTCACTGCTGCTGAATTCCCAGACACAGAGTTCCTGCTTTTCCAAGACATTAAAAGATCAAAATGAATCATGTTAAGTTTTGTATGAAAGCAGGACCAGGAATCCAGGGAGGTGGCAAAGCTGAGACCAAGGTGGGAGTCAGTCACTAAGGCTGACACCGAGCCTGGACAACACTTGACAATTCTTTCTGCATGTCTGCTGGAATCTATGTTTTCAAACTGCAAAACAGTGCTCAAGAAGTCAAAATAACCAGTACAGTACCCTAGGGGGAGCCCTGAACGCCTGAGATGCAGCTCTTCTCTCCTGCACTAGGCACTCTAACACATTGTGGCTATGTGGAAAATTCTTGGTCAGGAAAGCAGAAGATTTCAGCTTTTGTTTTGCAGGGCAAGATGAGTTAGTCTCAGAGTCCTTGCTTGCAAATCCTTGCCTGCTCCAGGCTGCACCTCCTGCACTGCATCATTGCATAGCCCTCCCTTCACTCCCAAGGCAGGAGTACCAGCAATGAGTAGATCCTCCAGCTATATGGTGTACTTCACCTTTGTCCAAAATTCAAGGAAAATAGATACTTCTGCACTCCTGCCTACATCCCACATGCTTCCCTGTGGAAAAACAAGTGCCAACTTGCCATAGCTCAGGTGCTGTAAGTGAAGCAGGAACAGAAATAATTCCTGAATAGGGTATGTTCTTCCACCTCTCCAACTCCTAGAACTCAGTGTGCCTTTTCAGTAGCCATCCTGTCCCTGCTTTTTATCTTCTCTCAGAGGCCATACCTCTACACTTCCTCCAGGCTATGATCAGTATGTCACAAGCAAGATAATAATGTTTGGACACTTTTCTGTTTGTTTTTTTGCCATACAGAAATCAAAGCTGCATTCTAAGATGCACAGAAGGGCACAGCCCCAGAAAGCTGGGGCTTTCAGTGCATGGCCTGAAACCGTGATTCAGTCCTGCCTCCTCCCCTTCTCCTGAGTCAGAGGCTGGAGCAAGTGGTTTCTGTTTTCACCACTAGAGATAATTCTACAAATTTTAAGCAGCAGGGCAGACATAAGTCTCCTGCTGACCCTATCCTGTTCTGTGCTCCTTTAGCAATCCTGGGCACTGAGCAACTTTGGTTTCTGAGGTCACTAAATCACCCCAGCTCAGCACATTTTGTATTTCCACCAGCAAGCTGAACACTGGGCCCTGGGTGCAGACAGCTCAGACTCCTGCAGCTGCAAGCCTGTCAGGGTGTTATCACTTGTGGCAGTGAGTCACCACAGCATGTGACCAATGAGCATCCTGTCAGTGTGGAAAGGGAGATCCCAGACAGAAATACTCTCCCAAAAACCTGGTTCTTGATCTCAGCCTGGATCTGGGAGTTCTGGTGGTACCAAAGTTAATGGCATACTGGGCTGCATCGGCAGGAGCCTAGCCAGAACACAAGAGAGTGATTATTGCCCTTTACTCAGCCCTTGTTAGAAAATGTGGAACCCTTTGTCCCGTTCTGGGCCCCCAGTACAAGCTACAAGCTAGACACAAACTGTGAGCTCAGTGAAGGCTTGCCAGGAGCACTCCATGAGCACACCAGGATGGCTGGAGCACTTGTGTTGTGAGGAGAGGAAGAAAATGAGCTTGCTCAGCCCAGGGAAGAGAAAGCTTTGAAGAAAACTTTCCAATACCTACAAGAATCCAGGCTCTTTCCAGGGATGAAACTTTCCAGATGACAGAAGAATGAGACACAACGGTCATAAACTGAAGCTGGAGGTTCAGACTGGATATAAAGAGAAACATTTCCCCTGAGGACATGCTGCAGTACAGCAGGAGTGTTCAGAGAAGCTGTGCAGTTTCTACCCTTGGAAGTTTTCAGGACCTGACAGGACAAAGCTCTGAGCAGCCTGAGGATGCTGACCCTGTGCTCAGGCAGGAGGGGCAGTCCCTTCCCACCCAAACAATCCATGTTTCAGTCTCAGGGCTGGAAATGATCACACCCTAAAGGCTCTCCACTGCCCTGCACGGCCTGTTTGCCATGCACTCCCAGAGCAGTTAGCTAAAAAGCAGATGGTTCAGAATCACCCTGAATAACCTCTGCCACAGGTGCCAGTGAGAAGCCAAAGCTCAACAGGTCTGGGTGGAAATCCTTGCCATGAGGAGGCTGTTCCTATGGGATTCCTAAGCCAGACACTGCCAAAGGAAGCCTTCCTGTCCTGTGTGACACTACACCCGCTCTGGCTCACAAAACTGAGCAACATTCAGCCAGCAGAAAGATTCTTATGAAACTGTAAAATGATGGCAAGAACTGGAAAAGCAGGAACAGGGAATATGTTTATGGCAAGCAAACTAGCAGGCTCTAATAAATCTCCACAAAGGCCTGACTTTAGGCCAACAAAACTATTTGAGAAGACTACCTCAATTTAACAAAACTAATGTTTTCTCCAGCAGTGTCCAGATGAGGATATGAGTGCATGGGCAAGTTTCAGGTTTGGGTTTTCTCACCTGTATTTCATTAAAGGAAGTAATTTAAACTGGCAGTCAAAACAAGCTGGAAAAACTTTAAAAGTATTTAGGTGATTTAAATGAAAATGAATGAATTTTTGGTTAATTCTGTTCACTTCTGCATCCAACAGGGTTTTGTTTTTGGATTACCAAACCACAGCAGTCTGCTACTGAACAGAAAGTGAGGATTTCAAACCTAGTTTTAAGCCGATGCTAATTGCATATCTGCATTACCTTTAACATGACATGTAGGCCTTTTCAGATCAAAGCAATTATTATGACTCTCAGCAGTTCTCAATCATGTACTTATTACTGCAAACTCAGGCTGGTGCTTAGGAGATGCATATCTCTCCCTTTTCCTAAAACACAGAATCCTCAGACTGTACAAGCTAAATATTAATTTCAGTGCCTGCTGTGCCTTTGGGTGCCCTGTATGTGTTTGGGAACTGCTCCTGCCTGCGGGAAGGCCCAGGCAATGACACTGTCAGAAGCTGGAGCACTTCCTTCATCTTTGCACCCTAGCTTATCACATCCTAGCCGACAAGCCCAAAAGCAGAAGGAACTTGAGTTTCCATGACAAAAAGAAGAACATGTGCTTCGAAAGAACTTAATTGCACACTGGCATTTTTAGAGTAAAAGCATGTATTCCAATAACACGAGTAGTAATCTAAGGTACTGTAAGCAGTATCATGATTTGGAGCTGGCAGTGGTTGGAGCTGAATTCTGTGTTGGGGGAAAGCAGAAGCAGCGAAGCTTTCTTGCTTATTCCACGTTTCACGCCCAACCCCCCCCCAAAAAAACCCCAAAAAACAAACTATGCCCCCCTTCCCACGCAAACAACAAAAAAACAAAACTCCAAACGTATGCACGAGGTTCAACTTTTGTAAGAAGCACTGGAGCTCGTTTCCCGAGCTCAAGGCAATGGCTCGGTCGGGTTTCCCCGTGCAGCCAGCACTCCCCACGGTCCCTCTGGAGTCACCAGGGCCACGCCAGGCGCGCACAGGGAAGGAGAGCTCCGGGAGCCGGCGACTGGTGCGTGCATTCCCCATTCCTCCCACCTTTTACAGCGGGGGGCGGTGTCCGGGCTCTCGGCCGCGCAGAGCAATGGCCGAGCACACGCCGGGCCCCGGACAGGCCTGCACGGGCCTTTCCCCGCCTGCGGGGCCCTCCCGGGACGCGCCCCGGGCCCTCACCTGCTCC
>WEIU01009083.1:520214-568759 GCA_013389925.1 Aegithalos caudatus
GCGGCCCATGGAAGACAGAAACAGCCCAAAGCGGCGCTTGCAGTGAAAGCTGCCGGCAGAATTGATTCCGCGCCCTGGACAGAAAGGGCTGCAGCCGCTCCTCAGCCTCCTCCGTGACAGCCCCGCGAGAGGACAGGGCTGTCCTCAGCCGCTGCGTTTTCCCTTCCCGTGTGTCACCTTTCCCAGCAGCGGCTTTCGTGTTCGCTTTAGCCGGAAAGGTCCATCTCCGGACTCCCTCGTTCACCACGTTCATCATTCCCTCTCCCAGGCTGATTTTCCCACTCCTCAGCCAGCAAGCCGAAGGCGGTGGTGAATTATCCAGCCTCTGGGAAGTCCCTGGGGAGACTTCAGTCTGAATGTTTAGGTCTTTACCTAAATTTCCCCACAATTCAAACATCCAGACTCTGCAGAACCAACAACAACCACCTACCTTCCTTCCTCCTGCTTTGCAGGACCCTTTGGTAAAGTTGGTCAATATAAACTGAAATTTAACAATAGCAGGCATTGCAAGTTGAACAGAGGTCGTGGACTGACACGGAGGGCACAGTGAGAAGTATGAAATATGTGGAAGGTTTTCTTTCTTCTAGTGTCATCTATAAATAAATTCTCTGCTGGGGCTTTGGGTAGGCAGACTTCTGCCAGGTTTGTGAGGAGACCAGGGTTGAAGGGTTGGGCTCATCATTGGGATGGTTCCCAGGTTTTCCAGTGGAAATTCCACCAGAGAGCTGATACACTGTTGTTGCTTCACTACTGGATAATTCAGGAAACTGGGGCAAGCTTTCCAGTGGATTTTTGAGCCCTGGTGGGTAGGATGAGGCAGCCATTCACGTGGGCATCTTCTGGTAGGAAACATCAGTGGAGGTTCTCAGGCTCATGCTTTCAACAGAAGAATGTTCCCCAATCTTCATCAGTGTTGTCATGTGTGATACACCAACAGGCTTTTGGACAGGTGCCTGACCAAGCCTTCTCCTCTCCTGGACTTGACAGGATGAGAACATATCCCCGTCTCCATGCATGGGAAAAGGGGTTTGGTTACAAAGCACCTTCCCAAAGGGGTCCTTTTTTACTGAACCTCCCTCGTGTCCAGCCTGTGTGTGGCTGCTATCAGCTGCAGCAGCAGCTCCCACCCAGCACTGCAGCTGGAGGCTTAGGGCTCCACGTGTGAGAGCAGGGAGGGTGGAAGGGGCTTCCCCAACAAATGCAGCACGGCTGGCCATGCTAAAAAATTATTGCAGCTCTTGGACACTCATTGTGTACCAGGGTATAAATTCCTTTTAAGTAAATGTAAAGAATGAAAAACACCCAAGGAATGAAAAACACCCAAATGTGAATATCATCTACTCTATACATAGCTAGTGAATATTGCTCTCCAAACAAGGCAGCTGATGGTGACTGTTTCTTACATTGTCTGTGTTTGTACACCGTCTTTGGTTTGTAAACTGTGTCGTTTTCATTTCACTCACTGAACACTTACATGTTTCAGTGCTGTCAGCATCACTTCAGAAGCTGCTGAGCTGGGTTTGCTCTAACAGGAATGATTCACTCGCACTAAATCTACTCTGCTGTTGGAATTTTTTGGAAGGGTAGGCCGTAACCAAAAGGCTTTTTTTAGCCCTTTCTGCCATCTAGTGCTCATCCCTGTTCGTGCAGTTAGACTCGGGAGACCCCGGGGCTCAATTCCTTACCCTGAACTGAGCCCACGGGCCACAGTCAGCAGCCTGGGGAAGGGACCTGGGTTTCTGAAGAGGTAAGCAGCTCTTACTGGATCCAGAGATGGAATGTGGTTTCCAAAATTGGGGCTAGAAGAATTTGTGTTTTCAAACTCGCTCTTGTTTGTTTGGTTGTTTTCCCCAACCGTCTGAGCCACAGTTTTAATCAAATAATGTAATTTGAAAGCCTTCCTATTATATTTGGGTTGGTTCTTGTGTGGTGTAGTTAAAATTTGAGCCCACTCCAAGGGGGATGTAACAGATCAGCAAAAGGGTTAAAAGATTTCCACGGAATTTTTCCACGGAAATCTTTAGTAAAAGGCGAAAGGTTTATTTGATCTGAAGAGAAACCTGTCTGAATAGCTTGCTTATTTGGGTTCTGGACTTCCACTTTGCTCCTGTAAGTCAAAACTCCTCTTCCTTGTCAACAAGTGGAGGTGGCAAAACAAAGTTTTTATACAGTAATGTCACCTGTAAGTTTTATTTGCCTGCCCTGGCAGAAGAACAACCAAGCAAAAACAGTAACAAGAGAATTGTGGCGTTTTTCCCAATGCATTCAAACACAGTCCTTTTGTCTCTGCTCACACTGAGCTGCAGGCCCATCTACCTTTCTATAAGAGGTCTAGACTACCTTCATGCTTAATGAGAGAGGCTACTGACACCTTCCTGACAGATGCTTGTTTTTCCATGGGGAATCTGAGAAGAGGGAATTAAATTTTGCAGTGCAACCCTGCCCCCTCCTGCCAGGCTGTCCAGGGGTGTTTTTTCTCTCATCAGTCTGCACCAAATCTGTCTGCTAATGACTCTCTTCAGCTTTTCCAGCATGAATCAAAGAGAATCAGGCATGCCTTGAAAAACTAGGAGCACTTATGTCTGCTTTAGAAAGAATGGGACGAGAGTAATCAAGTTCTGCCATGCTCTCTGCTGAAGTCCTTACTGTTTTTCTTTAGGTACAGTCCACCATTCTTGTGCTAGGTGCCCTCTCTTCAAAATGGGAAATAACCTAGTAGGTGGCCTTTAGGAGCAAAACTGTATCCAGTTCATCCATTTGTCTCTATGTGTGTCCAAGAACCCAGGCCTGAATGTATTTCTCACCCATTCATCTACCAGCACACTCACATCAAGATATTCACCTGCTCCCATGATCCTATTACCACAGCTGGGGGCTCCTCCTCCATCCCTAACTCCTCCATTTCTCCTTGTTTCATTTGCTGTGCCAGGCCCCCCAGTACTGCCAGGACTGGCGCAGTGCTCCGTGTGGGTGTGAGGCGGGTTAATATGGCAAAGCACAACACTGACTATGGTGTGAAGGGTTAGCCATGTATGCCTTGTGGGATAGTACAGCAGCAGCACTCGGTTAAGCATACAACTACTAGCAGCATAATCAATCAGGGATACATCTCATTGTGCTTTTGCAGTGTTCTCCGGGAGGGATTTACAAGCTGTTCTCCCCCTCCACCAAAGCAGGCAGACTGGAGGTAAAGCCGTTCCAGCTGGAGGAAACCAGTGGGAACCTAAGTAGCTTGGTCTAGTGCAATGGAGTCTACAGAGAGCATTGTCCAGTATTTCCTGTTGGGCAGAAAGGAGAGACTGGGACATTACTAAATATAAATAGCAGGGCGCTCAGTCACATTAAATACTTTACATGTTCACACCCTTGGCTGTACACAGCATGCAGGATGTTGGGGGCTTCTTTATTTTCCCCATGACTGTGCTTTCCTGAAGTGAAACCTTGCTTTTGTAGAGCTGAGAGTCCTGATGCACATGGTTACAGATCACATATACTGGATAAAGAGGGAATATTATACATAGTGGGAAAGAGGAATATTATACATAAATGTAAAAGCAGGGTATAGTGGAATTGCCTAGTGCCTCCCATAGTCAGCTGAGTTGCAGTCTGGCAGGAAAAGCTTATGGAGGCAAGGCAGCATGCAGACTTCTGCTTAAGCCCCACCAGAAGCGATCTTCACTTGTCCTTCCGAGATGTCCTGGTTTCAATAAAGCAAATGCAAATTCAATCCAAGGCTCCCCAGACACAGTCCTTCCTCTGGAGGCACACGTGTTACCCTGCCGGCGCTAACATTAAGATGTGGTGGGGCTGTGTCACAGCGGTGTGTCTTTGTTGCCTTTCCCATTCAGAAGCAAGAGGTGAGCAAGTTCCTCTTGGGGGCTGGTGTACTTTTCCCAATATTCTTTCGTTAGGAATGTACCGTGTTCTCTGTGACAGAGCCACCTCCAGTGCCTATAAAATTTCGGGAGTTAACCGATGGCAGGGAAGGCTCTGCCTCAGGGCTTGGTACCTCTTCTTTGTTGTCTCCCACCACAGACTCCTGAGAGCTGGTCTCCGGGCTGGAAGCTGCCTGGAAGGCGGGCTCAGCCCCGAGGGGCTCATTGATCTGCAGGGGAAGCAGGGCCCGGTGCCGCATCAGGCTGTCGTCGCTGTTCTGGGCCTCCAGCGAGTTCCGGCGCTTGGCGTTCCTGTTGGCCATGGCGTTCTTCTGCGGCTCCTCAAAGCTCAGTGACAGGGTCACCGTTCCGCTCCCGAAGCTGACTTTTTGCTTGCACCCGCGCTGCTGCTGGCGCTGCCGCTCGGCGCAGGCCGGTAGAGGGAAAGGGTCCTCGTGGTTGCTCTTGCTGCTGATGGAGGAGGAAGGGGTGGAGCCGGTGGAGCCCCCCAGGCTGTTGGAGCGCTTGCGGGACACGTTGCTCCTTCTCAGTGTGGCCCTGGCAGCCACTTTGAAAGCGTGAGCGGCTGTGCTGCAGCGCACCTCCTCGATTGTGTTGCGGGAGGGCTTGAAGAGGATGATGTAGACTTTGTTGAAGAAGATGCAGGCCAGAAGCCCAAAGCTGGCAGCCAGTATTGCAATCACCTCCACAGCGGACACAAACTTGCCGTACGTGCTGGCGTAAGCCGGGATGAAGGAGATCCACACGATGAAGAATATCAGCATGCTGAAGGTGATGAACTTGGCCTCATTAAAATTCTCAGGCAGCTTTCGAGACTTGAAGGCAAAGAAGAAACAGATGGCTGCCAGTAGGCAGGTGTAGCCAATGAGGAAGCCGAGAGCCATCAGGGAGCCTTCGTGGCAGGTGATGAAGATGATCTCGTCCTCCAGTTCATGGTTTCGGTAACTGGATGGCGGGGCTGTGTAGAGCCAAATCACACAGATGACAATCTGCACAAACGTGCACAAGAAGACCAGGAGGAACTGAAGGTTGAGGCCCCACCACTTCCGGTGGAGACTGGTGGGGATCTTTGCCTCAAAGACAAGAAGGACACGGTTGGTTTTCACCAGGATGCAGGAGATGCAGAGGACAAAGCTGATGCCAAAAGCTGGCTGCCGCAGACGGCAAGTCCAATTCTGGGGCTCACCAATGAAAAACAATGAACTGGAGAAGCAGCATAGCAAGGAAAAGAGGAGAAGGTAGGATAGCTCCCGGTTTGTGGCCTTGACGATGGGTGTGTTGCGAAATTTGGTGAAGACTCCCAGAACAAAAGATGTCAGGAAAATTCCAAGCACAGCAAAGAGAGTCAGAGCAATCCCAAAGGGCTCAGTCCAGGCCAGAAACTCTATCTGCTTGGGGATGCAGGACGTGTGGTTCTCATTGGACCAGTAATCCTCAGGGCATTTGTCACAGGCACTCGCATCTGAAAAAGAAGTGATAAGGAGAGGGAAGATTTGTCAGAATGAGAGGCTGAAGTGTGGGATGACATATATTGCAGCTACACACCGGCCTTGATCTTAAACACACAGAGTGTTCTGCTCCTGTGTGCAGATCCCCAGAGTCATATATTGATGTCTTGGAGTTTCTTACACTGAAACAACCAACCTCCCATGGGCTATATAGCAAAACACAAAGCATGCTTGGTTCTGGTTTAAAAGAAGTCCTGCCTCTGCACTCAAGTTTTTTGTAATCCATTTCTTGGCAAAACTTTGCAAACTGCGATTGCTATCAGCTCTTACACAGGCTCTGTTTTTCCCTCTTCCTTGTTCCTTCACTTTTATCTTCTTCTTCTGTCTGTCTTCATACCTCTCACACTTTTATCATCATTTGAATATCCTGCCTTTTTCTATTACAGAGAAAATTAAAAACGTGCTTGCCTCCTTAAATGCTTTGAGAGCCTATTTCATATTCCATGGAAGCAAGTCTTAGTGTTTAAATTGCTCTTCCCTGAAGGCAGGCAATGCCCTTGACTCCCAGCACATTCTCATTTCATGTTGGAATGCCAGGGAAAGATGTGTCTTGATGATACCACTCTCCCTATACCCAGCATATGTCCCACTAATACTTGCAAAGGGAAAACTGTTGCCTCCATCTCCTTCATGAAAATAGTTGTGCCTGCTGTGATGGCATGGTCATGCCAGTGGCTTGCATCATGAAAAAGCAAGGACCTGCTGCTTCTGCTTTGACTCAGATTGGTCTTGTGCTCTAGCAGGGAGGGTCACGACTCTTTGGATGGCAGTAGAAAAGCGTTGAGAGCAGAGAGTTGGAGGTCTCAACTTAAGTCTGCTTTTGGGATCCCAGCCGGATAGCAAGGGGCTGCAGAAGATCCACAAGCTCCTTTAACACCGAGCACCCTCTGAGTTTTTCACCTGAGCACAGACACAGACTCTGACCTTCCAGAGCAGAGATTGATGCTAATGAGAAAGTCAGGAATGCCAAACTAACAAGGCCAAAGGTTTTCAAGCTCTCTTGTTCTTCAGGTGTGGTTGGAGAGACGATCCATGACCTGATGTGACACTGCTTTCCTAAGGACTTTTTGCCTCACCTCTAAGGTGTTTATTTGAAAATCTGGCACTAGATGCAAAAGCTCAGTCAGAAGCTGTCATCATCAGGTCATTTCATTTACATCCATTCAGCCAATAATTCTTACTTTTCTTGTGCCTTTTACCTGGAAGCTCATTACAAATTGCAAGCTGCAGACAAAGCAAAATTAATTTTGTGTAGCAGGGAATCCAGCAGCCTCTGCCAGAGACAGGAGCAGCTTTTTAGCACTGCACCCTAAAGACACACTTTCACTGCTGTCTTGTGGTGGCTTAGAGACTGTGCTGCCACCAAAGGGAGTAAATCAAGTCTCCCTGCTTCTGCAAGGCTGCTCGTTCTTTCCCCCTCCTTTGCGTTGTTAGCACTAGAGGGCATGCAGCTTCTCATTCTAGTTGGAAACAGCCTCCCAAGAACTTGTTTTCAGGAAGACCAGAGACCTGATCCAACTTGCTCCATGGTCACACTAGTATAGGACTGCTCCCAGACAAAGTGTGGGAGCAAACAGCTAGGAAAGGACAGATTGTTTCCTCTGGTAACATCACTGTCTCAGCTGGATGAAACTGGTTGTAAAACTGCTCTCTGTACCTATAAAACCGGCAAGCACAGGAAATAAAGACTATTACTGTCAGCTGAAATTGCAGTGGGAAACTAGATTCAGAAAACAGTCGCCACCTTAGCCCCGTAAATTTCACCTCCACACCAGAGATAGCTCCCAAAATTTTGTAAAAAACACCAGAAAACCCCTATTACACATGACCAGAATTGTTTCTTTTCAATATGAAAATGCTGCTTCCAAGCATCATGTAGTACTATATGGTCATGCTAAAAAAATATCATTCCTGTCTGATAGGATACAAATTAGATTCTCCCAAAGAACACTTGTTCAGTTTTGTAAGCAGTTTTCTGAATTGTTCATCTCTGGCAAGGTCTGCAGTGTTTACTGGGATCAGTGCAATGGAGAGGGTGTCAGGAGGTGCCAAGTGCCTTGCAGTGTGGAGAGGACTGATATCCTGAATGAATTTATCCTGCCTTTGTTACTCTGGGGATGCCCAACACTGAGGGAGCACTAGTACTGTTGGAAATTCAGAAGTTCTCAACCATTTCTAAACCTGAGTTAACCTTTTCCATCTCCTCCAGAACCCAAGTGGCTTGATCCAAGCTCCCAATGAAACAAACAAAAGACATGTCCATGAGTACTTGGTAGGATCCACGGATTCTGATCTTTTACAGTGCTAGTGATCAACAGAACCTGTAGCTGGTGAGTCCATAAAGGCAAATATTTCTCTCTGCTTGTGAAATCTGGGATGTAATGGATTTTAGTTCTTTGTAAAGCATGAAATAAAACCCTGACAGTTTGAGGAAAGGATGGAGACAGACAGATAACTACAGAATTTAGGACGGGGAATCTCTCCCTCCTCCAGGTTTTTGGAGAAAGAAAAGCTACTATTACAGTGCAATAGAGTTGCTTGTGGCTGCCTGAGAGGCTTTCTGTATGCAAGCTGTTTTTCAGGTTCTCTCCTTTAATTTTCCTAATGCAGAGCAGAAGGGACAAGCAGGCTTAGCAGTAGTCAGGACCTGAGGTCCACAGGACTCAACTCCTGTAAGCTTTTCAGAGTCCCTCAGACTTTCTGTGAAGCCTCCTGGCAAGGCAGGCACCAGCCTAGCACTGAGGGCAGCAATTCCAGCACAACTGCGGGCAATGCCTGGGACAAGGCCTGGAGCAGCTCCGGGCGTTACCTGTCTCATCGCTGTACTCCCCGTCGGGGCAGTCCACGCACTCGAAGCAGCAGGTGGGCTCCCCCTCAATGATGCCCTTCCTCGTGCCTGGCAGGCAGTCCCTGCTGCAGTTGGAGAAAGGCACCTGCAAGAAAAGAGCCCAAGCAGGTTAATGGTGCCAATGCCTTACTATGGCAAGGCCTTGGCTTCCTCCAAGGGTATTACTGCTTGGGTGGCGTGCTGGATGAAAAGCCTCAAATGCTCACCTCTTCCTCCCACAGAACAGACACATTTTGCATAATAGTCCTTCCCCAACCCACTGCAGTGAGATTTCTCTGAAAGAACACATCAATGGATAGTAAGGAACATCAGCAGATCTTTGTAATCTCTACTGTGTTGTGGGCATTTCAAACTGAAATGTGACCCTGATATACACATCCCAAAACAGTCGTTAGACGATTAGAAGAAAAGGCAATCAGTCTCTGCTGGCAGGAATTTGAGTCAGCCTTGGAGATGATGGGCCCTCACAGTTGATCCGCAATCCGACATATTGCGTATTGTCTGCTAATTTATGGAATCAAAACAGTTTTCTGAAACTCACTTCTTCTTTGAGAACACTGAACATCTAAAGATGCAAATCAGTAGCACTTTGTGGATCCAAAGGTTTCCAAACCTCTGGTGCTGTAAATGATGTCACCTGCTGGCTGTGCATTTCTCCTGTGCCTGAGCCCACATGAGCTGTCGTGTCCTGGCAACAAGTGGTTGTATGGCCACACTCACTGCATGCCTGAAGTACACTACACAGAGACTTCAGCATGAGAAATGGAAGCCTGCACCTTTGACGCACAGCTCACCTTTTCCCAACTAAATTAAGCAAAGAGGGTTGACAGAACATGGCTTTCTCAGCTCAGGAGAGTTAAACCTACAATTTCCACTGCTAGCAAAGTACCATGATCCATACATAGTTAATGACTGTTCTGTTTGGAAGCCTCCATTCACATTTTTTTGAAGTTTGATGCTCATTTACCCTAGTGCTGCCAATCTGTTATCTCTGTGTTGGTGCACTTATGCAATGAGTCCTACCTATGGTTTGGAAGTTGCCTATGTGCAGGCATCAACCTCAGCCACAGGGAAAGCAAAGCCCTCACTAATGACAATTACTATGCAGAGATGACCACCCTGTGGCTCAGGTGAGGGCAGTCTCTGTTGCCCATCACTCTGAAGCGCGGCTGCAGCACAATTTGGGAATGCTGTTCCTAAGCTGTTCATCAGGATTACATCATTGATGGGACAGACACATAGAGCAAATCCCTGCAGCTCCCAGCTTGAAGCACTCTTTGCTGTTAGTGCCTATTGCCATAAACACAGTGCTCCTATTCCTTGGGACAGTCTTTGAGCAGGCAGTGCATCCTTCAAGAGGACTTCATCAGTCTAGGCTGTCTTTCCCTAGGCTGCCACCAGTGATTTTGAACAGAGCTGAATCAAAGGCCTGGCTGAAGTCACACACTGCTTCCCCATTATCTACTAGGTTGATTGAGCTTCCAAGGAGGAAAATTAAATTGGTTTGGCATGATTTTATCTTGACAAATACATGTTGGCTTGTTCTTATCAGTTTATTATCCTCTAAGTGTTTATAAACAGTTTAATTTTATTTTATCAAGTCTTTTAGGTTACTGAAGTTCAACTCAATTGTGTTTAATTCCCGTGGTTGTCCTATAACTACTTTAAAAACAGGCATTACAATTGCTCTCTGGTCCTTTGAGACATCATGCATCCTCCACATTTCTCAAAGATGAATTGCCAGTACTTCTGTGATTGCTTTGGCTGAATTCTTAAGTATTCTGTGGGGAATTTCATCAAGTCCTGCCAAAATGAATCTATCTATCTTATCTACTCTTTAACTCATTCTTTTGCAGGTCTGCCCAATGCTGAAGTTCCTGAATGTTAAAATTAACTACATTTAAACTTTTCTTGGGGATGACAAGAGGCACAGTGAGTGAAGCATTGGCTACTCTTTTCAACAGAGCCTTTTATCTGAGAAAAAATAGGAATCTATAAACTGAAAAAAAAAAAAAAAAAGAGGCTGCAGCAGACACAGAGACTGCAAACCCCTCCACCACACAAAATTTACATGCCCTGGCATTACACTCGGCAACATCCTGCCACATTTTTAACAGTTTAGGACAGAGAATGAACTTAAATATTGCACTGCTGGAGAAATTTAGGCCAAGAGAACACAATTACTCAGTTTAAGTAGGAAACAATAAATCCTAACTGTTGGAAAAAGTGCAAGATGCATTTGCAACAATCAGAAGGAGGGATTATAATATCAGGGTTTTCTAAGTTCTACTTGTAGTTTGTGCTTAGAGACTCTACCTGGGCTTAGAAAGGCTCTGAGCTCCATATTTCTGTGGTAGTATGCTCTGTTCAATTCATGCCTCCTTCAGAGTGTTCCGGACGTGAACCAGAAGTGAAGCTGGAGTAAAGGAAAGGCTGAACTCATGCTGTGACTGTTTTGGGCAAGTAGCTAAGGCAGAAACCTTACCTGATCTGCCAGTCAATGTGAATAATCAGCTGGAAGTGAATTGCCTTGTTCATTAATCAGGTACTGGTTTAACACATTGAAACATCACAGCAGGGCCTGGCAGTGACATTTCTGAGCTAATACTCTACTCCCTGTGTCAATCCCCAGACCACAAACCATCCGCCTGCTCAGTATTCCTTACAGGAGTCAGAGTTTCTGCCTACCTGGCCGCTGCCAGCTGTGACAGCAGTTCATCTGCCTCTGGTCTGGAGGTGTCAGCACCATGTTTCCATCATGTGGGTCAGACGCAGCCTGGCTGCTAGTGACAGTAATTATGCTGAAAAGATCTAACATATGCAAGAGAGTGGAGAAGGACTGAGGCCTGACTGAATTCAATTGATACATCCTGAGATCACTACTTCTGAGGCTGCAGAAGCATCCTCAAGGAGAATACAAAAAAATGTATCAGGTGCTGACATCTTCCACTATTTGAGCACCATGTCCAAGTTAACCCAGGCAGATTGGCAGAGCTTGTTCTGTTGGTTTGCAAGGCAAGGTTGTGAGGAAGGCTCTGGGACTTACTTGGTGGGTGAAGCCAGCAGAAAGAGTTGTAAATATAACTAAGAGCAAGAAGAGACACTTCTTGATACAGAGATAATGGGACTGAAAGAGATGGCTCTTTTCAGCAATGAAACTACCGAGCTAAGGAAAAATTGATTTAGTCAACAACCAGATTTGGGTAATGAATTTCTCATCCCTTTTGAAACACTGCTATAAAATTCTACTCTACCTGCTTGGGCCAGGGACATTATTTAAAACATTATGATCCAGAGCCAACAAATGTACAGAAGGAGGGGAGACATTGTCTGTTTTTTCAGTGTATAAGAAGGGTATGAAAGACTATGGTGGAGACTGTGTATACCCTAAGGTGAATGGATCCTTGAATGAGACATGGAGCCATAATATGAGGTGTGTGCAGGGCAAATTTCAGCTTGTGGATCTGGAAAACACTGCTGTGAGGATTTAATCACTTACCTCCTTAGAGAATCCACCCCATAGGATCTTGTTCTCATTGATAAAAAGCCTCTCCCCTTTCTTGGCATAAACATTGTAGTGCCCAACCTCTTCAAAGACGACTGAGCCATCCTCCGGAGAGAGATGCCAATTGATTATTGAGTAATTTCCTACCAAGTCCCCAAACTCATCAAAATCCACTTGCTCCCCCATGTTGTTGGTGAAATTTAAGTGTCGCAGATGCTTGAGAACCTAGAAAGAGACAGAGAGACACTATGAATGCCTGTGTGTTACAAGACAACACACATCTGCTACAGGGACAGAAGAATCACTTTACTACAAACCCGATCTCTTCAAATCTTTTAATCGCAGCACTAGGAGGTTTTCTCTCACATGAACACACAGAGCCCGTACAAACCTTGTAGACAACACAAGCTATTGTGGCCCTCTGGGTGGCTGGCAACCCATCTGTAACAC
This sequence comes from Aegithalos caudatus, assembly GCA_013389925.1. Taxonomy (NCBI): domain Eukaryota; kingdom Metazoa; phylum Chordata; class Aves; order Passeriformes; family Aegithalidae; genus Aegithalos; species Aegithalos caudatus. The sequence continues at coordinate 532,422 of WEIU01009083.1, forward strand.
TTACTGATGCTACCCCATCATCCATTTAGCATTCCTGTTTGGTCCTCTGAGTCACCTCTGCAAGCCCAGAGCTCTTTATTAGGGCCAGGGAAGTGGCAGCAGCTTCCCATGTGTTTCAGTCATCCATGCATCACTCTCACCCTGCTCTTGCAATCAATGATTAATCACACAGAAACAGGAGTGCTTGAGAAACAACTCAGACTTTATTCTAGATTGAAAAAACCCAAGCCCAATGCACATCAGTAAGAAAACCCCAGGAAATCAAGCTCATTTGCCATATGGCAGACCTGGAGAATTCTTACCACTTTTTTGGCTTCTGTCTCATGGTTGCATAGTTGAAAGTAATCACATTCTGCCTGTTCCCAGGAATTCTTCTCTGTAATTTGCACCTCATTCCTTAAAGTGTCATATAGAATCATAAAATCATTAAGGCTGAAAATTACCTCCAAGATCATCAAGTCCAACCATTAACCCAGCACTGCTCTATTTATCACCAAACCATGTCCCCAGGTGCCATTTCCACACGTTTTTTGAGCACTTCCAGGAATGGTGATTTTACCACATTCCTTGAAAGCCTATTCCAATGCCTGACCACCCTTTCAGTGAACAAACTTTTCCTATTATTCAATCTAAGCCTTCTCTGACACAACCTAAGGGCATGTCCTCTCTCATTATGTCACTTGTTACCTGTGAGAAAAGACCAACCTCTCCCTTGCACGACCTCCTTTTAGGGAGGTATAGACAGTGATAAGGTCCCCCTATGCCTCCTTTTCTCCAGCTAAACAGGCCCCTCCTTCCCTCAGCCACCTGTTATCAGACTTGCTTTCCAGACCCTTCACCTGCACTATTGCCCTTCTCTGGATGTGCTCCAGCCCCTCAATGCCCTTCTTGTAGTGAAGGGCTCAGCACTGGAGGTGTGGCCTCAGCAGAACACAGAGGGGACAATCTCTGCCCTGGTCCTGCTGGCTACACCACTGCTGACACAGGCCAGGATGCCATTGGCCTTGGGCACCGGGGGACAGCTGGCTCATGTTCAGCTGGCTCTCAACCAGTATACTGCATGTCCCTAATCCCAGGGACAACTGTAGTTGTGAAGTTCATACCTAGATAGCCTGACAAGTAGACCTAAGAAACTGCAGCATGAAAGAAAGCCTGTACTGGCAACTGTGATACAATTCATCCACATCGTGTTTCGTTCAAAAAGCAATTGCTGGTTTATGCACTTCAAAGATTTCTCCCCAAGCTCATGTATGGAAAGATGAGGTGACTCTGAGGGCACCTGGCTGTCAGCTGCCCCTGGACCCCAGCAGCATAGTTACTGCTGTGGTTCTACTCCCTGTGACAGCTTGTAAGCCCAGTCTATCACCTGTGAGTGCCCACACACACAACTCTGGATGGAAAAATGTGAGAGAAACCAAAACTAAATCAATTTGTCTGGGCAGGCAGAGCCCTCTTCACCCCACAGACATAACAGACAATATTGTTTTGATGAATCCTTTTCACCTGGAAACACAGGGACAGGGGAACAGAATCACTTCATTAATTCCTGTCAGTTTTGCTAAATTGTCTCATTTTTCGCTGTTTCCTTTTGGGATCCTCCTATCTCAAGGTAAAATCTTCAGAGCCACAGATACCCTCCTCCCACTGCCTGTTTCAGTGCCAGCCTGAGAGAGTCTGGAAGAATCACTGTAGTACTACAAAGGATATGGCCAGCAATATCTTTTCAGCTTGGGTGATGTTGACGGAAGGATATCAAAATATCGCCACAGCATTCAGTCTTTGAATAACGGGTGAGACAGAGAAGGCAGGATTTTTTCTGTCTTTCTCATCCCTGTTGCCCCTCTTCTGGAGACCAGCTCATCCATGAGATGTGCAGCTGGAATGATCTCACCAAAGAACCAGGACCTGTCCCTGGAAGATCTCACCCTCTGATGGACACAGCAAAAGAAGGTGCTCTGTGCTGGCACTTTGCTGTGGAGAGTTGGGGCATTGCCTGCTGTGGGTAAGGAAATAGGAGACTGGGTATCCCTCTCATTCCCCTCATTCCTGAGGGGTACCCAGGAATATGCTACTTGTACAGCTCCATCAGGGGACAGTGAGAACAGAGCAGAAGCAGCTCTGAGGTCAGAACAGGTGACAGGGTCTGTCACCTTGAATTTTACAGCCTTCAGAGTTTTCTGATGTTTACATTTTGAAATGGAGTCTTTCTCAAGGACTTTTAGGAAAAACAGTCTTTGTTTACATTCCTCTCTCGAGGAGAGACAATTGATGGACTTCTGCTTTGACCAGTGTGGATGGAGAGGTGGCAACCCTGTCCTCCAATCCATGGTCATTGCCACAAAAGGTATATAAGTTGTAACAGAAAAATAAACTTCCTCCTTTCCCTGCCACAGCTGCTGCATGTGTCTGTGCTGTTCATTGTGTGTCCTATAGTGACAAGGGTCTGCAGATCCACAGTGATATGTTCTACTGCCTCACCTCACTTTGGCCTCATCTGCACAGGGGCTTCAATCTTGGTCTGGCTGTTACCAGAAACTTTGTCTGTCAGCAGTGCAGGCGCTCAGCAGGGCAGCTCACAATCCTCTGCAGGCTCTGGCCCCTACCAGGGTGACAGCTGCAGCTTTGATGTCCAGATCAGGTTTGTCCTTACACTGAGCCTAGTGCCATGCTTCTCCTTCAACTCTTCATACTCTTATGCAGCACTACTGCATCCTTCTGAACACCAGGATATCCTGAGTGAGTATCACTGCTGGGTTGACTATTACCTCTATAAACAGGAGACCTTGCCCTGGTTTTGACTGCAGTTGCTACACACACTAGGACACAATCTTGCAAGAGCCATATTGAAGATTCTTCAGTTCAAGTCCTGCCTCCCCATGTCAGCTCACTGGTCCTAGGGTCATCAAGATTAATGGTGGGGAAACTTCTGGATTCCCTGAATGCAATTTTTTGTTAATTTCATAACATTCATATCAATTAGTATGTACCTTTGGCTTCCCCCCTGTCATTAGGTCTCTTAGAAAGTAACACATACCCCTGGCTTTTAGTGGGGTTTTGTAGGATTAATTTGACAGGATCTTTCCCTTGGTCACACACACCCTACACCTGAGGATTCAGGTTATAAATGATTTCATGTATGACCTGATATGTCTGACTCTTAATTCATACAAAAATGCTGATCTGCAATTAATGTTGTCTTTCCCCAGGCAGAGTATAACAGCTTCAGCTCTGCAACAATAGCTAGTGGATACAAAATGTGTATCAGTTCATGCACAAAAGGCACGTGATCTGATTAAAATCCCAAATGGAGAGAAAACAGGAACAACAGAAATACAGAAATAACAAAGCCTGTTTTTTTTTTTTTTTNGAAAAAAATGAAGTTTTTCTTCAAATCTAAATTTCTGAGGGGCAGATTGTAAAATGAACTACCAGAACATGTTCCTTTTTTAGAGAGCAAGAAAGTCCCAGGATCATATGTCTGTATTTCACAAGCTCTGCTCTTCACAGGTTGAAAATACAGTTTAAACAGACAAGGAACATATAAGCCCTAAACTTTAAAAGAGGAAGCTGTAGACTCTGAATAACCACAGCACTATTTAATAGTCACCAGTCTATCAATGATTAGCTAAAGGCTTTACAGTTAAAAATGTGTCACTATGTTTTGTATCTGAAGATAGAAACTTACATAACCAGGACTCAATCCACAAAGACCTAAAAGACCCTGCTTCAGCCAGGCCAACAGCATGGTAGGAGTATCATATCCTAGAACCAAGAGTTTATGAAAGAAATGCTATCCTTGTGGCTTGGATACACTGTCATCAGCTGGTGGAAGCCTGTGGGGAGAACATTGTGCAAGCTGCTGTCTTCAGATATTTCCTTCTGTAATTTTTCCTTCTTTTCTCTTGTCACAAACTTCATGTTGGATTGCAATGCCTTTTAATTAAAACACCTATCATCGGAAAGGACTTGCAAGCTGCCCTCTAGTTCACCCTCCCATTGTTCCTGGCAAGGCCATTCCCAGCCTTGCAGCATCCCATACTTTATCCAGGCTAGATATTCTGGGTCATGTGGTTTCCACTTTTATGGGAGAATCATAAGGCTGTAACATAAATACAGTTGTATTAGACCAGGCTGGCAGCTCAGCTGCCCAGGACCTATTTTGGACTGTGGCCAACAGCAAATACCTACAACAGGAGCACAGGGGCTGTGATACTTCCCCTGAACACTCTCACCCATTTTGCAGCTCAGTGACTTCCTGGGCCAGAGGTTTTGTACCCAATAATCTTTGGGTGAATTTTTCTTCCATGACATTGCACATTTGTGTTCTGCACCTGTGCAAACTTTTCACATCCATGGCCTCCTACAGCACAGAGACCTACATTTTATGAGACAAGCACCTCTCATCCCTTTTGGAACAGAGAAGCTATGAATCTCTTTTGATGACCTTCATTCTTATATTGGCAAAGAACTGTCATTTGCTGGTCATATTTTCCATGCCTCTCAGGACTTTTAAATCACCTCTCTTCACACCTCTTTCTCAGGCTGCTGAGCCCTATCTGATGTTGCTACATCTTGTACAGAAGCTGCTTCACTGACCCTTCTCCAAATATTCCTGGTCTTCTTCATGAGTTCTGAGTCCTTCACATGATACTGAAGTGAGATGCACCAAAGGGTTGAGAAAGTGGCCCCAGGACACTCTGTTTATTCTGTCTGTCTCTTTTCCAGTGTGAATGTTCTTAAAAGTGCATTTGCTTTTTTTGACTACTGTTCAGGCAGACCTGAGGAGTCTGCCCATAGACTTGATCAACTTCATTTGTGATAAGTCAGGTCTAATAATTTATTTTTATCCTCTGCTGACTATCTTTCAACCAACACACACATAAGTTCTGAATTTGCTGACAGACTACCAGAAGATGCCTTCAAGAAGCCTGAGCATACTCTATGGATAGAAGTTCCCTTATCCATACACACCCCAAAGCCTTCAAAGCACTTCAGGAGGTTTGTGAGGTAGGGCTTCTCTTTAGGGAAGTCACGGTCACTTTTCCTCAGTATATTCTATTTTTTCCTTCCTAAGTTTTTTAAAACCCCGATTTCTAATAATGGGCTCAATCATGCTCCGCTAGTTCCTTGGATCTCCTCCAGAACCCTTTCAGAAAATTGATGTCTCATCCGTCAACTTTCTAGGCCTTAGGACCTAAGATTTTCAAGTGAGGAGATGAACACCACAGCCAGCTCTCCAGCTACTTCATCTGTGAGCTCTGGCAGATCCCTTGGGTGAAAATTGTTCACTTGCCCTGAAGCATCAAGGTTCACTTTGCTTTTGTGTTCCATTGTTTCTTTTATAGTCAGATGAATTAGACAGTCCTCTAAAAGTCCCCCATAAATAACTAAACCTTCTTAAGTTTGTCCATGAGCAACACACTTTTCTTCTGTCATGGTCTTACCTTGTCTTTTGCAATAATAATCTATGACTCAACAGACAATCCTACTCCTGAAATGTTTAAAATAAGATTTATGAGCTTTTACCCCATTTCAGGATGTCCCTTATTCATTTTTTCTGGCCTGCCTTATTTTATTTTTACATTTAATCTGCCAGAGTTTATGAATCTTCCAATTTTACTCATTGGACATAACTCAGTTGTTTGAAGGATGCTGTCTCACTTTTAACAAACACCACCTAATAACTTTGTTTTGCCTTGCCAGCCTCTTTCTGCCCCTTTTCTTGATCTGCAGTATACACTTACATTCTGTCCATAGTATTGAGGCTGGTGGCAGGCAAAAGCATCCATTTTAAATTTTTGATGCTGTCAGATAGCAGAGAATTTTATGTGGGCATGTATGCCCAAAGCTGAACTTTGAGCTGTCCTCTGAAACACAAGCCACAGACTACTACATCTTGATATCAGCTGGACTAAACAACAGTGGCACTGCAGAAAGAAGCCAAGGATATTAAACCTTTGTATATGGACACTAGTTAAGGACCTGTCACAGTTGAGACAGAGTAAAGGAGAGCCCATAGCACACCTGGATACTGACGTTTATTTACATTTATTTAAGAACTAACCTTTATTTAAGAATTAACAAGACTACAACTTTTAACTGCTTGGTATCTCACACACTCTTGCTTTCCCCACAGTGTTTCATCACCATGTCTCACCTTTCTTTCCTGGTAGGGACATGGTGGAGGTCTGTCAAGGTGGGATTTCTCAGTTTATGCTGTGCAGCTCCTCTCAGTTGCCTTTCTCAAGCATTACTGGCCAAGGTTACTGAGCATCCCCCAAATTTGTCTCCATACCTCTCCTTTGTCTTCAGGATCTTTCCCTACTTTCAGTGTTTTTCATCTAAACATGAACTTCACTTTCTTTTTTCTAGCCGTGAGCCCTAGGTTTTGGTTGTAATCAGCCTCCTAAATGGTGGATCTATCTCTTGTTACTAATTGGAGTATTTAGGACACAGTGGCAAGCAATCCTGTCTCAACAATTAACATACGTTTTCCCATGCTTAAGTTTTAATTTCTGTCTATCTATTTCTCTTCAGGCCTGTAAAACAGTTCTGGACTGATAGGTACCAAATGTTTGAGTGCTCATGCTGAGAGCAGCCAACAATACCACATCAGGGCTTAGTGTGAATGAAGATGAAAAGCTGGCAACTGTCCTCAAGACAGCAAGTCCTGACTTCCACTTTGAATTGCACAGGGCCCAGTCTCCTCTCTTGTTTTGGATCTCTCATCAAGCACATGGAGAAGATGCCTTCATAATGCTGTAACAGGTGTAAGGACTTGAGAGATCAGCTACTGCATTAGGCCGGGGGTCATGCTGCACAGGACCTGGGCTTTGCCAGTGGTCAAGTATCATGAGGAAATATGGCCAGGCCTGTTCTGAAAGAGCCACTCATAAAATACTTTAAGAGAAATGTTGTCTGAAGCAATTTTTTTTTCTTTCTTCCTTTCACTTTCAAATACCTATGTGCCAATCTGTTTACAGACTAGAAAACTCAAGTTTTCTCTTTCTGTATAAAATCCTTTATTCCTGATGCATTCTCTAATTTACAATATCTTGCTCTGCCTCCATTTTTTATGTAGGGCCAACTCTTGGGCTTTTTGAAAGGCAGTACTGTCATCACAGCATCAACCAGTTCTGGCACACACAAACCAAGCATGAAGGAAGGTGCTGGCCCTGGCCCCTTGTGTCAGTAATACCTGTTTTCAGAAGCCTGAAGCAGGGCAAGATGAATTTCACCCTTCTGTCCAAAGCATTCTTTTTGCCAGCAGGAGCTGAACTTTCCTTCCCCTCTATAACCTCTCCTCCTTCCCTGCTGCCCTTTGTACACCAAGAGGAACAGCATGTAGTGCTGATATTGTTTTTAAAACCAAGATGCCAGAATAGGCCGACACCATTAATCTCACCTTTTTCCAAAGGCTGTCCAGAAGATAATGGAATTCTTCTGCCAGTGAAGGATGTGATCCATTGCCTCACACCACCACTTGCTACATTTAGAGAATCATAGAATATTCTGAGTTGGAAGGGACCCACAAGGATCATCAAGTCCAACTCCTGGCTCTGCACAGGACACCCCAAGAATCATACCATGTGCCTGAGAGCGTTGTTAAATCGTTCTTGAACTCTGTCAGGCTTGGTGCTGTTACCACTTGTGGAGGCTGTTCTAGTGCCCAACCACCCTCTGGGTGAAAAACCTTTTCTTAGTATCTAATCCAAACTTCCCCTAACACGTTCCCTTCGATCCTATCATTGGTGACCAGATTCCACCCAAGATGCCTGGTTTCTATTGGTCTGCTCTGAAGAAGTGTCTGTTAATATTTTTTATCACTATAAGGGTAACTAAGGTGGAGGAGCTGGAAGGTACCCAGGAACAGAGCTGTGATTCTCACTGTAAATACCTCACGAAAAATTTGGATGTCTCCCTGTTACACACATCCAGCTTCATGCACAAGGTAGTAGTGTGGCGTGTAGTTGGGTACTGAGCACTTCATGCCAAAATAATGAAAACCAGTCAGCACCTACTGTGCAACGCCTGGGCTGTACTCCAGGATTGAAATTGTCAGGTTGGTAACAGGGCAGCTGAGCTAAAGGAGAAAGACTCTGGAAGAAGGGCTGGTGTCAAAGAGAGATGAATTGTTGGTCAGCCAGAGATAGAAAGACAATTCTCCAAGGGAAATTTGGCAAGATGGAATGGACATTCCAGCTCTGGTGAAATGCTAGATCTGTACTGAATTGAAAAGTAGAATGAAAGCAAGAGTTCGTTCAATACTCAAGAATAACTGTGTGAAGCCTGAGAATAACTCAAGAACATTCAATGTTGTTATGCTTTGATAAGAGCAGAATGATTTCCTTGTAAAGCTAGGAAGGTCAGTGGATAACACAATTAAATGTGTATAACAAAAACAATGTGCCATATGTTAGAAGTAATAATTTAAGCTATTCGTAACCTTTATGGAAGAAAATTAACTAACCGCTCAAGACAAAGACGTGTTCATTATTGTAGGCAGCTCAGTAAAAACACTCTGTGCCTTATGAAGCGGGAAGAGCAAACAAAATATTAGGATATGAAAGTAAGAAAAAATGATACTGAAAATAAAGCACCAGTAGTATAAGTCACCTCTGGAAAAAGCTGTTAGTTCTAGTAATTTGATCAGAAAAGAAGAATTAAATTAAATTAAGATAAGAGAGGCCCATAGGTGCTGATGATAGCTCTTGGACAGTCAGTCTTCCATTTCAAGAGAAATGAAAGCATGGATTTATTAAACAATTGTTTAATTGTTTGTGATGCACATAGTGATTTGTGGGAAAGAGGTGATATATTCTCCAGAAGCAGAAACCCCTGTCCCTGCAAAGGCAACTGACCTTATTCAGGTCTCCAGGGAAATCCAGGACATCCAGCTGACATGATGAGATGTACTGATTGTCACATTGTAACTGATAATTGGTTCTTTTCTGCTTCCATCAAGGATATGATCCCTAGGCATATGAGGGCTGCATCCCTCTCTGCCTCTTCCATTGATCAGTGCCCTGTCCTTGAGAAGGGGCAGCACTTGTGCTGACGTGGGGAACCATGCATACATTATGTCCTTTCTTTGTGAGAGGGAAGCAGGGTCTCCAAGAGAAACTTGAAGAAATTGGGAGAAGAAGGAAGTTGTGGACTGCACTGGAAATACCCTTACTTGCTGCTCAAAGGAGGGTGCTTGGGGGTTCCCTTGTCTCATTCTATGCTGTGAGTGCTTAGTCTGCTTGGAGCTGGGGAAGCCTAGAGTTTCCTAGGACAAGGACCAGTTTTACTGCTTTTAACTGGGCTTGATGGCTCAGCTTATGTGGTGTTCTCACCAGCAACCAAGTCACCCTGCTCTGCTGCTTAAAAACTGCAGCTGTTTTGGTGCTTTCTTCCCAATGAAAGGTGACAAAACAAACAAATTAATAGCTACTACTACAGCAGTAGAAGCAAACAACTTAAACCAAAAATGTCAAAGGCAAGCATTTCTAAATGGGACTTGATATAAAATGGGACTAATCTGATTTAGGATCAGATTTACTACAGTACCATATTTACAAGGATGTCCAGAGAGAAATCAAAAGCCCAAGCCTAGTGGATTTCATAACAGAGGCTGCACAAGTCAGGCCCAACTGTGATACTTCAGAAAAACTCATTTGGTACTTACTGGTATTTACTGCAGATGACTCAATTCCATTGCAAACCTGAGTCTGAAATGCCTCTGAAAGACCTGTCTGATGAGTCACAGAGGTTCCCAGAGGAATCAAGAAATGATCTTGCAACATTTTGGCATTGCATGACTGCTTTTCCAGACTGATTTAACCATCAGTTAGGAGGTTGTAGGACACAGCAAGAATGCAACTGGGATGTTTTGTTTCTCCAAGGTCCTCCACAACTCCTGCTGGCCCTATGCATACCTACAGTTTTAAATGCAATTGTTCATAGAACACCAGTCCTGAGCCTGTACTGTGTAATGCTTAGCTGGTAGTAAACAGCACCTCACATAGGTGTGTTATGGTAAAGAACAATGATTTCTCCCAGTGTGACCAAAGATTTGCATAGAGGAACATGTGAAATCCTGTCAAATGCAATTCAGTACAAAAGTGTTTTTTAAAGTCAAACTCAAAAGTATGACCTTCAAGTGACAGTTCTTTTTTAAACTGTAATTACTCTATTTTTTTTTTTTTTAGTGGGAAAAAGCAGAAACAATTCATTTTGAGTCTGTCAAAATGTTGGTTTGGACAGTGATATTTCCATTAACAGCAATTAGTGAATTTGACTAGCTGTAGAGTAGAAAAGAGATGACAAAATACTCTTTTACCTCTAACATTTTCCCTTTTTCTGTTTTAAATTAGGATTCAGCTGGATGATGACCCTAACATATTTGTATGGTCCAAAGCATGATAGTGTAGCATTAGTTCCCTAGAGTCCAAAAAAATCCTTTCTACAAGCAACTTCAGGAGTTAGGGCATCTGGAGTAGCCTCAATTCCAGTTCAGTGCCATACCAAACAGACTTAATCTGATCTACTGACTGCAGTAGGTTTCTTCTGGGGAGAAATGGCTGAAGTGACAGCACCTCTCCCCTCCTTAAATTCTGTGAGCATTAATTCAGTTCCTAGGAATCAGGACAAAAATTATGGTGGCAGAATGCTAAATAATGTCTGTGGAAAATGCCTAGATGCAGGATATAATGCTATATAAAATCAAGGAGGCTTCTGACTAGTCTCTGCTCTGGTGATGTACAAGAATAGGACAGTGATATGGAGGCCTCTGAGCTGTGCAAAATGGAAAATATCCATGGACAAGCTAGGGTAAAGGACTGACTGACTGTACCATATGCATGATAAACCCATTCTCAATTCAGAATTTTGCCTGTGCTCATTAAAATAAAAGCTCATTAATTAGACAGTAATGATATGTTGCCATCCTTATCATACAAATAGAGCTCAAATAGCAGTATTTATTATGGTGGGCTCTAAAAGCACTAATCTAACATAGAGCCTTTAAGTAAGACTGAAAAACACAGGTGGTGTATTGACAGAAAGCAGAATATAAAAAATCCTGGAGAACAAAGAAGGAAAAAATCACCAGGCAATGTATAAGAAGTTCCTTGAACATATAAAAATTGAAAGGTGTCTTGTACGGCAGATTGGCATGACATTAAAGCTGTAAGAGACAGCTAAAGAGGATGGAATGCTAAAGAGAGAGCTGAGGAGGAGTAGGAAAGCTAAATGAATGATGTGTTAGTACCCTTGCTTTCAGAAAAAATCAGACATTCTTATCTCAAGGGCACTTGTTTTGGAGCCATAATGTGACATTAACTGAGGTAGAAAGTCCTTAAAGAGAGATTAGAGGGCAGCCTGAGCAATTTAAATTGGATCTAAAAGGCTGACAGAACCAGCCAGTTCATCACAGCAGTCCATGAGCAATAAAGAGAGCACTAATACAGCAGGTTTATGATATACACATAAAAGTGCCACTGGCTTTGAATGACAAAGTCAATATGCTATCTAATCTTATTCCACAGCAACCTCAATCCACCTGTCTGCTACACCTGCGAATGTAATGCATTCCCAACACTGTGTCCAAAGTTCTGCTCAGTGTTGCCGCTCTGGTGGAGGGCAACAGCTGCCAAGAAAAGACAATACTGTAAAAGGCAGTGGGAGGTCCTCTGAAGTCAAAGGCTGGTTAGCCTGACATGAATCGCAAGAAAAACAATGGAAAACAAGAGTTTAGGGCTGAGGAGCAATTAATACAAAACAGTAGAACTAAAACCTAATTGCTGCAAACCTAGTAATATTTGAGGAATACAGATCTTAAATTAAAGTTGGGTTGACAGACATATCCCTTTGTAAGTGAAATAACTGATCTTTATACTTCATGTAACGTGGATCAAGAATTGCCCAACAGATATCAACAGAGGCCAATCATCAGTTCATGGGGAATTCCTCCAGCTTCAGTAAACAACTCATTGTTTCCCAATACATTCATTAGTACCCTGGCAGCAGCTACTAAAGCACTGCTGGGAAAATTTGCAGAAAATTCATGGATTAAGGTAATAGTAAACAATATTCAAGGAAAAACATTTCCCCTCAGATTGCTTTCAAACATCTGTGTTTAATACAGTGAAATTCAGGCTTGTGCATCAGTGCATAAGGAATTCACACCACGCACAGGAAGGGTACCACCTGCTGCAAAGCATTACTGGCAACTAAATGTGACCTTTCCATTGCACATGGTGGCATGGAAGGCTCAGTGCTCCTACAAATGAGGAAGTAGTAGGAGTATGCAAATGTGGGATTTTTTTTACTCTGCCTGTGCTGAGTCTGTTGAAGGAATACTGAATACATGCCAAAAAAGAGGGATGAGTGAATGGACAAGGTACAGAACTAAAGCAGAAAACATACCTTATGAGCAAAAGTCCACTCTGTTTAAATTATCAAGGTAAGACCGAGGAATAATTTGATCAATGTGCATACATATTATATGGAGAAAAATGATGCATACCTCATCTCGACTTTTAAATCTAATAAAGCAAGCCCAAGTAAGGACCAATGAAACTAAAGGTCAGTAAATCCCAACTGGAAATCAGACATGATCTGTGACAAGAGACGTGGCCTGCCATGGATCATACTAATTAAAAAAAAAGGTCTACTAGTCAGCATGTCTTTGGGGAAAATAAATCTTGCTAAACACAAGTTTGGCTGCCAAACACAGCCCCTCAGAAGTGAAATACCTAGGTTTTATATCCAATGTGAAGCAGCCTTTAGCTGGGTCAAGATAACTTACTTTCCTGAATGTGGCATAAATTTACATAATTAATTATGGATTAAAGGTTTACAAGCTGCATGGTCATTTGGAAAGTGACTCAATTTGAACATGTTTTATGTTTCTGCTGAGGTTTTGTGGAGAGAGATGGTCTCTGGACAGAAAAAGGCAATTGTACAGGTACAATGAAACCTAATTGTCAGTGCTGCTAGATGGTATCTTGTGCTGTATGCTCCTGTCTTTACCTACAGCCATGGCATGAAAAAGTAATCAGAGCCACTTAGTCTAGACTTAATGTCATAATTGCTTTGCTTTTCACTTACAGCAAATATAATATAGAGAAATCCATTGGGTACAATAGCCCAGGTCACTGTGTACTAAGGGTGAAGGATCTACTGGCAGGAGTCCTAACTGAGTAAATGATGCCTTAATACTCTTGGGACATCACCATACTGCACAATAACTGTTATGGTGAATCATCTAACAGCTTAAGACAGGGCTCTTCTTTATTAATTTAAGTTTAATATTAAATAATACATTAAAAATTGATGTGGGCCTGATATTTCTGATTCTGAAAGGTTTTAGCCTGCTAGTAGGGGCTGATTTCTTCCCAAGGGAAGATTCCTTGGGAGATTTTTTTTCTCAAAACAATCATAGTAAACAACTGTCCTTTCTCACAATAATCCTGTACAGCTGTGTGTTTGTGTTTCTCTAGTTCCACCAATGGGACTGGAGAGGTGTTGTTCCTATTCACCAATCATGTTAAGCCTGTATCAGAACACCTTATAAAAAGTAGTAAGAATTAGACAATAAAGCCTTCTTTATGCTGTTTGCCTTCTGAAGTATTTAGAGTCTCTCATGTCCTACAACAGAAAACTGTCCTATTATTAAAGCTACTAGTAGATCCAAAGGTTCAAGTGCTCAATATTTTCAAGTAGTATAATGAAGCCAGGAGTTACCCCAAAATTGTGGGAAACTACCGAGTAACTTAATCACACCAATGTGGCTACACACATTCTCCTTTATTTCACTCAAAATGGCAGATTATGTACAGTTCAACATAGTTTACATTTCCAGACATTCCCTCATTGGTGTGCAGCATAAAAGAATGTAAATAAACAAGTGTTTATTCTAAACTTAAGGTGGCTAAAGTGTTCAAGCTAACACTTGCACCTATTACTAAATAGGTGCACTACTTTCTCCCTTGGCATACCTTAACATAATTTCTAACTGCTCCACAAACCCTGGCCTTCCTCAGGCCTCATACCTGAGGGCCCAAGCTGGGGCCCGGTCTGGGTTGGCCAAGCTAATTCAGGAGCAGATCATGCCCCTGCTCTCTAAGACATTCTGCTACAGTATAATTCACATATGTTGTCTTGTGTTAAAAAGGTCTGATTGAAATGTTTTTTCTGGGAGGTATTTCATGCCATCCTTACCCAGCTGTTCAGAGAACAATTGTGTAGATATGTCCCTTTACAGCCCTTTGCTGTCACTTTCTTCAAAGAGCCCTTTATGGATCAGTCTCTTCCAAACCCCAACGAGGTCTGAAACTGCATCCTGCACAGAGCACTGCTGATACTGCTTTGAAGAACTGTGTTGCTCTCTAGGCCAGGAGAAAGTCATAGCTTTCGACTGTAAATTCATTCCTATTTGGAGCTACAGGATGAATTACTTCAATGTTTGGGTAAGCTCTTCATTAGAATGAGAACCCACAGATTCTGCACTCTAGGTGTCATTTCTTTTAACAAAAACCATGGTAATTCATGAAACCTGAGTTCAATGCTTATTTATAATCTATTCAAGCAGTACTATCCATGGAAAAAAAAAAAAAAAAAGAGTCCCAAAGTTTCCTAACAGTGAGTTAACTGAACTCATGACTCATGTAAGTGTTTCAGACATTCAGAATAGGCAAGTACAGTCCTAGGTCCTTCAATGGTCAGCTAATTCAGTTATTGTGTCTGGGCACATGTTTCCCTTGGCTACTGGCTTAAATCTGTTTTTTCCATTTCCTCTGTCAACTAAGTCCTGGCCAACAAAGAAATCTCATTTCAAGACTTTGATTTCTTTGGTCTTTCATGTCATTCTTCCTAGAGGCACTGGTAAAAGTCCTTTCAGAGCAAAGTATTGCTTCCAGCCCAGTTGGAATATCCCTCTTATAATTCTACAAGGCAAAAAGGTCACCATAAAAAGTAATTTTTTCTCATTCCTCATAACTTCCATGTGGAGCAACACCAGTCCTTCATAGCACATGAAAGTTCACTTTGGGTATAAAACTCTGAGACTGGTTAGTAAAGCATTTGTGAAGATAGCTGACTACCCAGAAAGAAATGAAATAATAAACTATGCTATGATTATCATGCCTTTGAAGTCAGCTTCAACCCTACCTTAGGATAAATGGAATTTTTTGTATATCCACTTGATTCCTCATGTCACTTTGTGAGGGCCTTTAGGAAGCTCTCAAGATGCCCTTTGTCACCAGCTCCATTTGTGAGTAGTACCAGGAAAGGTCAGTCCTGGAAGAAATTTTACATCCTTTTGTGCAATAAAGACATGCTGTGTCTTTGTAACAGATACTGGTGTCTGACATCTTGGTAATTCAAGGGATAATTGTTGTCTGAAGTTGCTACAGAAAGACATTACATGAGCATTTAATGGAGCCTTCCCTAAAATTCACTGTATTTCACTATAGGCTGAAAAACTGACTTTTCCCCAACTGACAGAAGTACGTCATAAATAGGCTTCATAAATACAAAAAAAATTCTTTTCAAATACAACTTTTGTTGTAAAGCAGCACATAAATGACTGTATTAAAAGTTACTTTTATGAAAAATTCAATGTTTTTGGGAGCAGACAAGAATATTGTGGGAGTGGTCATGAGGCAGTGTGTACTAACCCAATTCAGAAGAATCTCAGCCATTCTGTACTTAGTAATTAATAACCATAACTCCTTTGTTGTATTTCCTACATGCAGTTTATTCACCCTTCTTCTAGCAACCTTTTCAGGGCAATCGTTTCCCAGCACATTTTCTCCTGGTGAGTCCAGTTAAGTCTTTCTCCTTTTAGCTGTAGAGATGTCTAAATAATACTCCATCTATGGTCTGCTTAGTTGATGCTCTCAGCTGATGGCAATTTGTTATCTTCAAACTGATGAATAAGCAATTGTCTGTCATTGTCCTGGTGGGGAAGTAGCTGTGTTTGCTCTATTGACCCCATGTTTCTGTGTGTGGCTCAAGTTGTGTCCCTCTCAGTTCTGTCTCCCACAACAGTGGCACACCTCTTGCCTTCTGTTCACAACAAACACATCTCCAGAGCATTTGTAATGCAGAATAGCCAAGGTTTTGCAGTTGCCTGACATTCAACAGTTTCCTCTGTTTTCCTTGTGATTCTTCCCAAATGAATAATTTTCCCACTAGCCATAGATAATAGCTGTTCTGATACTGTTTAATTCTGTATACCACAAATCAGCTGGTTTTGAATTGTTCAGACAGGCCTCTCTCTAGTTTAATAGACAAAAAAATTGATTAGATAAGCCATTAGGCTCAAAGGTCAATGTCATCCAAGGCATTATTTACTTCTTTAAAACCTTGCACTATCAATTTCCAGCCAGGCAGAGAAGCCTAAATGCAAAGCTGGAGAAGGATCTAATCCATTTTTACCCCTTCACAATGATCATCACCAGCACTGAGGAAGGAACTGTTGGCTGGGAGGTGCTCAAGTGTAATAAAAGACTTTAGGTGTTGCTAGGTGAAGCCAATTTGTATTTGTTTTTGTTTTGTGGAACAGCATATGGCAGCTTTTCACTGAGTCTGAGGTCAGTCGGATTTCCAGGCATAGGACAGTACACAGAAGCAAGTCTCTAACCTGCGAATCATTAGGACAACACATTTTTCAGCCCTTGCACTGTGCTTTGCCTTGGTGCCTGGAAGAACTCTTATTTTTCATTCATGCCAAAGTTCAAAGCCTCCAGTGTAACAGCAACCTGCAAATTGTCTGGGAGTCAACCCAAAGATGCTGTGCTCAGTGACCCAGTCACTGCACACCTTTGCCTTCTCAGATCCTTGGGAGCCTGTCTTCCCCATTTAATCACAATGCTTTTACTGCAAGACACAAAGAGAGGTCCAGCAGCTGCTCATCAAGAATCCAAATGAATGGGCAGAAATTGAGTGACCTCAGTCCAAAGAAAAGACAGGTCTTTCATCTTCTCACACAGAAATAATACAAAGCAGGAAATATTTGCTCTAATAGATAGATTAGGATTCCCTATTAGTTTTCTCCCTATTTCTTTGCTCTCTCACTGTGTAGTGAGAAAGACACACCAGAGAGGCTCCTGAAAATGCTCAGAGGGGAACTGAAAAAGGAACAGATGGACTTTTTCCTCGATGTGACCACAGAAATAGCCTCATAAGCTATGTAACTAAGAAACTGAAGGAACTTGAGGGACTAGAGAAATCTTATCAGTGAAGATATCAAGAACAAAGGGCTTCAAAACCAGACTGTTAAAGCAATTATGGAGAAACAGGCCAAAAATGCAGGGAATTGTAACAGAGGCAGCATCAGTACAGAAGTTCTTAGCCTGTATCCCACCTCTTGCCGTAACTTCTCACTTCCATCCTGTAGCTGATGGGAGAGCCTGTGTTTGGGGTAGGCAAGTCCATGAACAAGAGCAACACAAAGGATTAGATCTACTTGATACGGTCTCCTAAAAAGTCACAACCCCCAATCAGAGGAGAGTGGTCTTCTGACAGCCAGAGGCACTGGAAGCCTTTAGAAGGATTTTTTCTGTTGTACTATTTGCACCCATACACTTTAATTCTTAGTGCTTTTTGTAAAATTTTGCCTTGCCCCAAAATGATAGAATTTATACATTTTGTTTAAGATTTCCCTTCACCTTTTTTTTACCTGAACAAAACAGTGCAAAAAGAAGTAATTGATTGATCTTGTTCAATATTGTGCAGGACACAACAATGGCACATGCAGACAACACTGCCTGCCCTTTGTAGGCATCTTGCAAAGGTGTGCACCTTGATTATCTTCTGCCTTGCAGCAGTGTAGATTCTTAAAACAAGACAGTTCAGATCTCTCAGAATAAGGGCAGCATAGACATCCTAATAAAATCTGCAATCTTCTGCAGTTCCAGCTGCCCCATTTTCAGATAAAAGTTTTTGAATTCCCTGGCCAGCTCAGTATGAGGAATGAGTGGCACAGGTTCCTCTGGGCACAGCCTGGAAGCTGTTCTGCCTGCTCACCAGCTCTGCCTGTGCCTGCATCTCTGTACAGGCTGGGCAGCTGGACAGCTTGGGTTGGCCAGTCCCATCTCCACTGGGAATGACCATAGCTAGCTTCAGAGGCACTGGCAGAACAAAAGAAAGCAAGATGGGTTTATGGACAGGATCTGTCACACATCACTGACCCAGGTGGAGAAAATGAGCAAACAGTTTCTTAAACAAGTAGCTATAAATAAGTAAACATAAAAGTTAGTAGTGTTTGATATTTCACCTGAGACAAAAATCCTATGCTCCCCATGCTGAAACACATCTAGAGCCTTCTTAAACTATAGATGGTAATTTGTTAATAGGAAAACTTTGCTCTGTTTAACCAACTCACAGTGGTTTGTGCAAGGCTGTTCATTTCAAATTAACTGATCACTGAGGTAAAAATCTTGGGTTTATATACTGACCTGCACAAGCACCCTCCATAAATGATACAGAACACATCCCCCAAAAGATTTGTGTTATAAGTACATAAAATTAGCAATTAGCAAACAACAATAAAAACCTGTACATGTTAATAGGATAACGCGATTGAAAGGCAACAAAATTAAATGGAACATAATTAAATTGTGGAATGTATCAGTTTTGCTCCCCAATCACTGACCCTGCTGGCAGGGGCTGCTCCAGACAGGAGCTCAGGCTAATGGAGCCACAAGTTCAGCAGGTTCACCTTATCTGTACCACTCAGCACCTGGGCAGTAATTGCACACACCATGAGCAGCTGCCCTCCAGTCACAGGTTTGGGGCCTTCTAACACTGTCCTTGCCCTCTCAGGTCACTTCCCATCAAGAAAACCCTGACCTGACTGTGAGAAAAGGAGCAGGCAGTGAACACCGGCAGATGTACCACTGCAAATGAGATTGACTTTACTAGAAAGATTTTCTTCTGTGTGGTTGTCAGAAAACCACTCTGGGAATGCTGGAGGCTGTATGTTTATGAGGTGGACTCATTACTCCCAGGGCTGAGGAAAGCTTCTTGAAGGCAATGAGCTGCAATACCTGGTATGAAGTAGATGTGCACACAAATTTCACATTTACCTGCTATTTATGTGTTTGGTTTTGAAACAAACTGAAAAAAAATGCACAAGTAGGCTTGAAAGCCACCATATGATGGTGGTCATTATAAATATAGCCTGTTTCTTGGTAGGACTCCCTGTTCCTGCCCAGTGGGGTTATTCTCTACATACTTCTTCTTGATGCTGATTCCCTCCTCTCAGGCAGGTATGTATATCCAAATGCCTAGATCAGCAGGATGTTTTACATTTTGATGTGAATATCCTTCAGCACCCGACAAGCAACACAGAAATGAGAGGTCATTCTTCCTAACCATGGAATCTTCAACAAACACATTATTTTACTTAGCAATGGCATGAATATTCAGCTTTACTTTCCAAGCTGACAAGGCATAAAGGAATGAATTAAACTACATTTATTCTGGATCATTTTTACTGACAACAGTGAAAACTAAATCTGTCTGTGACTTGCCCATTTCTGCCAGTATTTTCCTGAAGAATGGAATAGCTTTAAAAGACAGAAACTTTGGAGACAGCCAGCAATTGCAGGATTTCTCTAAATCAGGGTCAAACATTGCACTCATCAACTCTGAGTAAAGTGGTTTTGATAAACCTATTCAGGCACCTAGAGCAGTGCAAATTTCCTGTAAATGCCAAGACAAAGCCTTTTACTTCAATCTGACCTGATGTTTTTGAGTTAACTGTGACTAGATAGGAACCAAACTGCAGCTCCTGGATGTGAATGTGACCTGATATCCGCAGTTTGTGGCAAGGACAGCATTTGTTTTGGTTAGACTGTCCCAAAGAGAGGAAAACACCCATGCAAATGGGGAGGTGATCCTCCATTTATTCACCTGTATTGTTTAGATTTCAGGCATGTTTGGGCTCAAGCATTTTGTGGCAAGCAGAATGAGGCAGACAGAATTTGCTACATATTTGACATACCATCATTTGATAGTCCATGCTAATTGTGTTAAGAATGCAGTAGATAATAAAACCACAAAGTGAATACCACGTTGGGTAGCATGATCAAACAGATAGTAAGGTAGAGAGTATTCATAAAGGATCAGAAGACTAAATACCAGAATGTGTTCCATGTGCTGGTGGGCAGAATGCATTGAATGAATGGGTAAATGGGACTAAGTCATTAGTGTAATTTCATCAGTTCACAAATATCACTGCCAAATCAAAGCAGCTATCTATCTTCTGCCCAAGAGCCACACATTATTTTCCTTTATTACTCAATCTTTAGTTTGATCCTATATTAGCTTAAAACTGTGAGGAAAAAAATACAGCCTGTATGGAAAATTGCTGTGGGATTGCAAAAGATATAAAGCTTGCCAAAGAAAATGAACTCTACAAACTGTTTTCTTTGTTTATGTGTTCTACCCAGGCCCTCTTGTTTATGTAAGGCTCAATATATGATCAAGTTACCTTGCGTCAGCCAGGCTGTGGTGTCTGTGTGTGCACTTTTGGCCCACAGAAAATACAAGAAAATTTAACCTGGTTTAAGCCCCTTTCACTGCAGGCCTAGCTCAACTTAACTTACATTCCCTGTGGGGTGGGAGCATGCACCTACACCAGACACAGTCACACACTGCATCTCAGGAGCCTCATGCTGTGCCTGAGACCCAGGATTATGAAAGGCACCCTAAAGGGCATTTGGAACAGCTTGTCTTTCCTTCTGCAGGTATATTGCACAGGCACACAAATGAAGAGCTTACCTGCCATGCCTCCACCTTCTTTATGTCTGCACAGGACCCGTTGGTGAAGAGTCCCTTCCCAGGGGTACAGGTATAAATATCCTGCAAGGCATGGGCGATGGAATACACTGCCAAGTACACATTGTAGGATATCCTCAAGTGTGTGTAGTCCATGTATGGTGTCTCCACGCTAGTGATGTTCTCATCCCCTGTGCACGGAGGTCGGAAGGCAGACGTTCCATTTCCAGATCCCAGCCCCTCTTCATGGCCTTTGTGGAAGGAAGTTGAAGCAGGAGAATTTTTGGACCCATCAGGGAGATAGCAGTTAAATGTCTCCTCCCAAAACTCCTTGGCAAAGCCATTGTTGGTGGACTTCTTGGGATGCACCTTCTGCAGGAACTCACGAAAGCCTGGGATCTGTCCTGCCTTCAGTGCAAACCCAATGGTGCTTCCGATGACACGGAAGAACTCTGGCATGGCTATTAGGGAAGAGCTGGCCCAGGCCTCACTTGCCAGCCAGATCTTGCCAGTGATGTTTCTCCTGACAATCTCTTTGATGAGAGGCTCCAGATCTGGGCCACTGGAAAAAACAACAATCACTCTTGCTGTGGAGTTCTGGATGACCTCTACCACCTGCTGGATCTCCTCTTCATCTGAGTACTGGGAAATGAGCTCACTAAAATCAATGCAGATATCTCTCTCCTCTGCCTCTTCCCGAAATTTTTCAATCCCTGGCCGGCCATAGTCATCATCAGCTGCGATTGTTCCCACCCAGTTCCAGCGAAAGTACTCGATGATGTCTGCCATGGCTGTGGCCTGATGCTCATCGTTGGGGATTGTGCGCAGGAAGGACTTGAACTGGTTCTTATTGCTCAGGAGACGACTGGATGAGGCATAGCTGACCTGTCAGAGCACAGCAAACAAGCAAAACACACCATAAAGTGACATGCCTGAGAAAAATTGCTTGCATTTACCTAGCCTCACTGTCAGCCTGGGAACCACATTTTCTTAGCCTGTGTTTGCAGGGGATCCACTCGAAGGGCCTTCAAGTTCTACTAGCTGTGCCTGTCCTACAGAGGCA
Source organism: Aegithalos caudatus (assembly GCA_013389925.1). Lineage (NCBI taxonomy): Eukaryota > Metazoa > Chordata > Aves > Passeriformes > Aegithalidae > Aegithalos > Aegithalos caudatus. The sequence goes on from WEIU01009083.1 coordinate 554,260, forward strand.
CTCATGCAGGAGCTGCTGCTCGGACCTGAGAGGCTGGAGCCAGCTTGTACCCACCTGCAAGGGCAAGGATCCAAGGGAGAGAGAAATGGACACTAGATTGCAGGAATGGCAAAGATTTCTGTCAAATCCATAAATAAAAAGAATGTGCCATCTAGATAAATGAGAGCAATGCACCGAATTAAGACAAAAAACAGGCTTTCTCTGTCCTGAACCAGACATGAGACAGCAGGATAGTACTGCCACCCCAAAGCTACTCTGTCTTTCTCTCCTTGCTTTGACATCCAGCCCCATCCTTAAACTGGCTCCATCAGACACCATGTGCCTTTTATACACAATCCCTGTCAGCTGACATAAGAAGAATGTGATGTATATCAGCCTTCCTGATCCTGCAGAACATTATGGTAATGCTACTTTAGCAATGTTTCCTGATTGCTGTCCAGAGCCAGCGAAGAAGCCAGTGGGCAATCCATGCTTCATAAGCCACCATGTTTTATGGTTAAATTGGTTTTTATTTCCTTTTCTAAAACTATCAAGAAATATTTTCTTTTTCTAATCAGAACAAGTGCCACATGCTCTTAAGATATAATTTGAATTATCCAGAAGTAGGAAGAAAACCATAAACCCCAGATAATAACAGTTTAAAGATCTGGAGAACTTCTAAAACACGTTTTGAGATTGGCATCTGAATTCTGTAGGACTGACTCTCTTTTGAAAAAGTCTTCTATAAACAGTCCATTTTGTACAAAGTGGAAATTTACAGAAAACCTTATCTTCTTAAACTCTGTTATTTAATGTTTCTGCAAGAAGAAAGAAAAGGAGATATCATAGTCCAATTTCAAGGGCCACAGGAGTAAATCCTCCTTTCAGAGTGCTGTACTCTCCCCTGGACAGGCTCTTGCCCAGTGCTACTGTTACCCCCATTAACCTTTTGCCAGGAGCTACAGGAAATGTGTCCCACTGCCACATGTGCTGTAAGGGAACACTGAGGTGAGGTACTGAGAAAGAGAACGGAAGCTGTAACATTGTCAGTGTCTACGTCAACAGAATGAGTAATGAGCCGTACATTAATTGTAAAATACACCTCCAGTCCTACTGAAATGCAGGGCCTAATAAGCCTGGATTTGCTAATAGCTTTGCTATAAATGGCTGTGACAATTCTACCCAACATATGCCAGTCTAAAAGCCTGCCTTCAGCTGTCATGCCTCAACCACCTGGCTGAGACTTCGTTCCAGAACTGAACCTCCTGACATCTACCCTTTTCTGCAGCCTCTAGATAAGGCTACTGCCTCGTAGGACAAATGTAATTTTCTGTTTAAAGAGAAAGTCTGAGAACCGCAAACATCTCTTAGGTTTAGTTGAACTCACCAACCCTTCTCGGCTGCCCTCATTCACCTGGCAATGTGATGTGTAAATCAGCAATGCCCCATAAGATGTCCTCAGGGTGTTTATTACATGCTACCAATGCAACTTTGGGCAATTCCCAGACAGCACAGCCTAAACCATTCTTGCCCTGCTCAGAGACAAAATGTCCAGTTTTTCAGCTCCTTCAGAGGAGTCAGACTGGTAAGACTCAACAGACAAGATATATTACTGTGCACAGGGCAATCAAGAATCCTTCTTCATTCATGGTGCAGATGGGAATTGGAGGCATGGCTGAAGCAAAGATACATTTCTCAGAACAGACTGAGAGCACATTCTGACACAATCTTGTTTTAAGGGCTCTTGTGAGCTCTGGCACCTCTATTAATTTTGGAAGAGGGATTGGAAGCGTTAGACTAGACAAGGTAACACTTAAATAGATAAGATGAAGCACTTTTTTGAAAGCTGACTTCAGTGCAGAAATCTAAAATCAAGAGCAACAACATTAAGCCAGCCTTGTACTTTGCTTGGGGTCTTGGCAGATCAACAAGCCTCTTAAACAAAAGGATGAGACCACAGATGCTGGCACTGGCTCCAGCAGAGTCAGAATGCAGCCCAAAGGATGCTGCCACACAGGAATTGGCACAACCATATCACCACACAGATGACCACGGGACAAGGGGCATATCTACATGATTTCACAAATGTTGTTTTAGATGCCCTAGGGCAAAAGAAAGGCAGGTCAGCTCAGAAGAAATCTCCACACCATCTGATCAGCTCAAGCAACAATTTTACAAGTCACCTACTTGAATGATCAGAGATGCTGAGAGACCTAAAGAGCAGCTGGCAATGACAAAGCTCTGCCTTCAGTGGCCTCTGTGAGAACTGGACCAGACCAGAGAGTCACTACTGTGGAGTAATAACACAACTAAGGTGTCAGGGCTGGCAACAGTGACGGCATTGACTGACCTAAAACACCTGTATTCACAGACTAAACCACTCTGGAGGACTCCAGTCCTCCCAGCCTAGGCTGCTGTTGGCCAAATGTTGTTACAGCTGCTGAGTAACATTTGTATTTGGGGACTGCAAAGTGCTAGCAAGACACATTTCTATCATAACGATGACACCCACCCCCCATTTTATTGTTCCTCTCTTTAAAGTTCTATTGGAAATGGAAAAGATAAAGCAATGTCTGTTTAATCTCTGCAGAGTAGAGAAGCAGGACACTTCTGTAACCTAAACAAGTGAGATGGAAGCATACCTGAGGTATGTAAAAGAGTCCCAGCAGATTGGCCACAGCAGTGGAGATGCCAGAGCCAGTTGCTCCCACGACTGCAATGGTGGAAGGGATATGTTCTGAGCAGTTACAGAATTCATCCAGGTTCAAGGAGTCTATCTTGTTCTGGGCCACAAAACTCAGTGTGGCCTCCAGGGCTTTTGAGACTGTATTGCAAGTGTCAAATATCCTGTATCCCAGGGTCATGTTGGGAAGGAGAGTTGGGCTACTGTTTATTTCTTCTATGGCAAAGATCATAGCCTGGAGCCAGCGGAAGCCTCGGAAATTATACCTGGGGAAGAAAAAATAAAAATAAAATAGAGTGAGAAGGAGGAAAAGAGAGGAGAGGAGACCAGGAATGAGGCAAAAACAGAGTGAAAAATTCTAGATACAAAAGGCAAAAGCAACTCACACTATTTCTTGCATCCTACTAAATTTGGAAAGTTTTGGGTTTGTCTCTACTGGTTACAGAAAGTCGTATGTTTATGCTACAAGGGTTAGTTCTGGCTTTCAACTTTTCAGTTTGGGTGCTCACTCCAGAGGTGAACTTTTCTAAGCCCCCTAAAATCTGCAAAAGTTGAAAGACAGTATGTCTGGAGTGATGACTCTGGCCTGTCCCTTGTGCTCAGGACCCTAAACTTCATCTCAGTCCCTGAGGAAATGGATGTTGTGATCCTCTGACTGAAAGCTACACCTACCACGTTTCCTTCCAGGCTCCTCTGACATGTTTCTGAATGCAGATGGCAGTGTCTACTAAGCCTGTGCTGATGCTGCCTGTGACTGGGAATATTCCTGGAGTGTGTCAGTTCCTCCTGGCTTTGGGCAGGCAGAGCAGGCTGAGCCACAGCACTGGCATGCTGCTGGATGCAGAGGTGCCCAGGAGCTCTGCTCAGGGAAATTTGGCCTCACATGACACCCTTCACTTTGTGAGAGAGAGCACAGTCAGATTGTTCATACCAGAGAACTGAGACAAGCTATAAATAGAAGGCCTAGTGCAAACTGATAACTTGTTAATTAGATACTTCGGTGCCTTCACTGAAGGAGTAACTTTTCCCATTATTATGGTTCTCTCATACATTTGCTTTAGACATGAACTCAGAAGATGCCCTCAGAGCTGGCCTGTGAAACTGCAACTGTTTTCTGAAGCCTCTTCTCTAAGATGAAGCTTAGAGAAGGAGAAGCTGACTTTTTGATTATCTTGCACCTGTGCACGGAGCTAAGGTGGAGCTGCAGACTGGTGGCAACTGTCCTGCAGGAGTTGGGAGTCCCTATTTATGGCATCAGTAGCCTGGCAGTGGAAGAGGCTGAAGCAGGATGACTGCTTATCCAAAAAGGAGAGAAATTTCTTCATGGAAAGCAGCAGCAAGAAAGTACCTTTGATACATATTATTCTGAAGTTTTAATGTGCTTTCTCCTATAAAGTCGCCCTGGCAACCAGTTGTGTGCCTGTGAGGCTGCTGTGTTTTAGGATAATGCAGCTGGAATGGCAGAATCTTTCATCAGCTCAAACCTGCCCTTCCTTGGAAAGCACTATGGGTCAGATACCAGTTGCAGGTGAGTTGCAGGCGAAAACAGGAAAGTGTCAGTGCTGTTATGCTTGAGATCCACTGGGAAAAGTCACAGGCCCCAAAAGTGGAAAAGCCTGGTGAAATAGCCTGCCCAAGAACGGATTCTATATGAAATGGTAGATTGTAGGTTTCACATGAGTTACATTTTGAAATGCTTAGAGAAATGTTTCCATTACTGAGGCGAAGTTTTCTGAAGACAAGCTTCATGAAATCACAACCTTTCAATCTCTGAGATATATGACCTGAACATTTTTAATTGCTGGATTAAATTAATTGCTTCCAAAGTTGATGTTAGCTATGTCTGACTTTTTCAAAGCTGAATGAACAAAGCCACATTACTTCCATTCCAGAAGCTTTATCTGATTCATCTGGGGTCAGAATTTCTAAAGATATCACATCTAAGGTTTATCTTTAAGTCTTAGAAACTTCATTAATTCAACTTGACTTCACCTCTCCAGACATCTTTGGCCAAATTCCAAATGAGGTTCAGCTCTGAGGTTATACCTCAAAGCCCAGACAGCACAATTTCAGTACAGATCTCTTCAGGTCAAAAGGTTTGAATCCTTAGTTATAACTTATTATGAAAGGGACAGTTAACTTTATTAAGATCAGTCTTTAGAAGCACGGGAGAGTGGGTTACTGATAGAAGTAATTTGATAATTTAAAATATTTTTTGCTCTAGTTCCAAACCATTAAGGAACGAGATGCAATGAGAGAGCTCTGAAATAAAAGGGCAAGGCTTGGAGAGTTGGAGTCAGTGAGTGCAGTGTACAGGAAGATGTGTTGGGCACACCATGTTGCCTCACATGGTAAGTAATGCAATGGGAAAATAAATGGATATAAGAAAGGGATAAATGGAAACAAGGAAGGGTTTTGTGGCACTTCTTTTTAAAAAGCTACACGTGTTTACAGATATTTTTAATATGAATAGCATTTGAAGCAAAGAGCCATATTCAGGCTCCTCACATAAAAGATAAAAATCTGATCACAATTTCCATATTTAAAGGGAAGGCTACTGAGAACCTGGGAAGTTCAAAGGTACCACTATACTACTGGGAAAAGCTTCACACATTCAGTATATGTAAAAGCAAATTTAAGCCTGCTCACTTTAAATTATACAGGTGAAGTATCACACAAAATTATTTTGCCTTCTTGAAAGGAATTTGAATTTATTTTTTTTAAATGCCACAAGGTGGTATCTTCAGATGGTATTTTTGAAAGCAGTGAATCAGATCATCTTGCCCTTCACTTTGAAGAATTATTTGGCATTTAATTCAGTAAATGCAGACTAAGGCCCACAATACACAGTTGCTTTTGTTTTCCTTTCTGACATATGCTGATCAGTGTATATTTACAGTATAAGGCCTCTAGTTCAGGTACTTGCATTTGGAATGATTTTATTTTGGACAGAAAGGAGAGTAGGGACTGTTTTCTGGGACCTAGATTCCAAAATATCTTTGAAGTACTTTCAATAATTTATCTCAAACTAACCTAGGCAAGAGACCTGCAGTTCTCTTCACTTGCACCTCTGCTGACAGCAGCATCAGCAGCTAAGGAGGAGAGGATCAGATGGGATGAAGACAGCTCTCCTCACTCTCTCTTCTCTAACACCTGATAGATCTTCAGGCAAGCTGTCATTTTGTCACCCAAGACAGTGTTGTATTCTGTATTGTGTTCTGTAACACAGATACGGTCAGACAAAGGCAGTGCTGCTAAACTGCTCTAAATGAAGCAAGATCCTTCCAATTTCTATGAATGGATATTTTGTGGACAATTCCTTTCCCACTGTATTGTAAGATCCCAGCAAGGGACTGCAGATGGGTTCCTCTTGCCTTGGTGTGTACATGCGGGATTGCTAAGAGCAGCCTTTGAACCTGGCAGTAGGTCTCACTTATGCAGCTGACCTGTGCTATGCTGCTGCTGTGATTAATATGGTCAGTCACTGGAATGCTCTGTCGACCATGCAGAAATTTGACTGGTAATTTCCATAAAGAAACTGTACAGTATTTACTACCAGAAGCAAGCTTTCATTAGATTTTCAGAATACTTAAATAGCCACTGGTATTTTCTTGATTGGAAAGAGGCAGCCTCCAAAGCTCATTTTCTGCCATATTACTTTACAGGTATGTTCACATAGTCTTGCATTTTGTGAGATGTGGTGCTATGAAAAGTGGTCATTAAGCTCTAAACGAGAGTTTAATGTAAATAATTCAGAGCCTGCAGGTGTAGAGGGGAATTTTTATTTACACTCTTTCCTTAAACGTTTCCTTTCTGATACTTGTTCTCCCACCTCTCAGAGTGTTCAACCCACTGATTTTTCTGTTCCCAAGGAGGAGCACAAACTGGGAGAGAGAAATCAGAAATGATACCTTGCTGTAACTGGCACCTCTGCAGAGGACAGCTGTGCAGCAGACCAGTTTGCTAGAAACTAAATGTCTGTCAAATGGTGCTCGGGGTGGCTTCGATGTCCCAGTCAATGTTTCAAAGCAAGGTTATGCAAATTAAGGGACACAAGCTGTCTGCATGGTTTAAGCTCCCCAAAGCTCCATGTCCTGTTTGTTTGTATGGCTTGGTTTTGACTGCTCTTACTGTCTGGATCCAGCAGAGAAATTGGTCCTGATCCTTGCTAGTCTCCATAAAGAAATAATTCACAGCCTCATGTGTATTCATGACCTTCATTTATCACACTTGCAAGGTACTAAACAATGGAATATGAAGCAAAAAAAGGAGAAAGTTATGTGAAAGCTCCAAATACAGCTTTCATTTACCTTCCCATATCTGACAGGTACTTATACTCAGAAATGGTGGCAAAGCCTGCATACACCCTTCGATCATGCCAGCACTCCTCTTTCTCTAGTGGTTGCATAGACATACAAATTTCTCTGTTCCCTCCAGATTTCCAGTACATTAATTGCATGTTATTGCTGCTACTACCACTGTTATTTCTAAGCTATGCAAGGGGGAGACCTTCAGTTATTTGTTAGATTCCTGCAGTCATAGGTATAATGAGTTGCTTACCACTCTTACAATCAAGGACTGTGGGTGAGGGGAATTATGCAGGACAAATAAAATCAAAAATTAAAAAATTACAGTTCAGAAGGTGAATGGAAGAGAGAGAAAATGATATAATTACATCTTAGGGAAGAAATTCCAAATATCTTGTTATACACTCAGGTCTGTGATGGGATTAGCAAATACATCTGCAAGGGCTAGAATTAAAATTTTCTTCTCTCAGATGGACTCAGTGAGCTAAAGAGTCCTGGAGCCATGCTCTCAGAAGTCTTGCACTATGACATGAGGACAATGTCCCACCAGAGTTTCACAGCTTGAAAGCTTTGTGTCACAGTATGGGATCTTGGCTAGACTGATGATCAGAATACAGGAAAACTGCTAATCTCCCTTAAATCAAGAAGGGGCAGAGAAATCAGGTTATGAATAGGCCTCTGGGGGTGCTGACAGGGAATGGAATGGGGGTCAGGGCTTGCTTGTGCTGTGCTCTATCTCTGCCTCCACTCCATACATCAGATATGCATCAGCAAATGTTATAGGGAAAGTTGCTGCACCAGCACCTGAGGCATACAAAGACAGGAGGTATATTTATATCAGATGCAGGATCCTTGAATGCTGAAACAACAAACAGGAAACAAAACTGTTCTTGCTGTGTGTATTCCTATCTGACATTTGGTGTGGCAGTATCATGGGTATGTTTTCACTTTAGACTGTACAATTCAGTGTTTAGAGCACAATGATGCATTTTCAGTACAACAGCACCAAATGAATGAGGAAGAGATTGTTACTGTTCCCTTTTCCTTTTGCTGATGAGTTATGTATATTGCTTCTAAATAATCATGTGCCAGGTATACACAGTAGGTTCAGGCCAGTATGTTTGCTGAGCTGGAGGGAAAGGTGCTGAGCAACAAGAGCATGAAGAACATAATAACTGAGAAAATGGAGAGAAAACTGTCCATTTTGAGAAACCCCTATGTCCTGTCCATTGGGAAGCCCAGTTTGGGAGCATAGGTATGGCACTGAACACAGCTAGGTGTCCAAACAGCACCTATCAGGTTGAATAGTCCTCAAAAATGAGGAAAACCACTTTGTCTTAAGTTGTTTGATTCTGAACTCTAAAACAGACCACCCACAGGGTTTCAGTGGGACCCTTAGGTCTTGTCATGGATCTTTTCATATGGTCTGATGACTTGCTGCTGCAAGACAGCATGAGGAGAGAGAGAAGATGCTCATTATTCCAGAGTCACCTGGGTCTAATTTTCTTATGTGATATGAGACACATTTTTTTATATAGTAAAGAGATTAAAAACTGTATGCAGCCACATGAAAAGGGGCCAGGTATAAAATTTATTAGCCTCAGCTTTGAAAAGATACAGCAGTGCTGGAGAAGGTTCAGAGAAGGGCAACAAGGGCAGGTAAAGGTATGGGACAGATTTAGCATCTTTCGTTTGACCATGTAGAGTCACAGTTGTGCTTTCCTATGGATTTCTATCTCATTTGCTAATCTGTGGATTTCTCACCCTGCAGAAGTTTTCGACACCACAAGATCGGTGAGATTTACTTTGTGAAGAAACTAGAACCTATATTTTTTTTCTGCCCCCAAAAATGTAAGTTTGATAATTCCAGATCAGTCAGTTGCCTGGAATTTAGGAAACTCACATGTGATAATGTAAGATTTTAGCAAACAACTTGAAGAATGAGTTGGACTCCTAGAGTCAGCATGTACAACCCTGCCACAGGCTAATGCCTGATCACAGGGTCCAAAACCAAAAATGACCACCATGGTTGTTTTGAGAGATTTCTGTACAACTCCAGCAGGAGGAATTTTCTGACTTCAGTACTGTTTAAAACATAAAATCCTTTCAGGAAAAATATCTGCTATCAATTTGACGTGTACCAATAACAAGGAATACACATGAACATTCCCATGCATTTATTACCTCTGTCACTAAAGCCTGATAACCAATCTCAAAAAGTCTTCTCAATCCAACCTCTTTTGAATTAATCATTTCCTGCAAAAGGACATTTTCTGGTCATGTGTGCAATGAAGCAACTTCCAGTTATTTCTGGTCCAATCATCCCCTTGTTCCTTTTGCAGTTTCTACTGCCTCTGCAATTAGATCTCTGGACTTCATTCTTTCTCCAATCACATTACACTATCAACTCACATTTATCCAACTCCCTGAAGTCTGCCTCCGCAGACACCTTTTTTCTCCTTTGCACCTGTATCTTCTTGGTGCAAGGGAAAGAAGAACAGGGATTTTATCCAGGCAAATTTCAGCTGGATGATACCTTTTAGCAGATTGAATACCACCAAGAAGGATCTCCCATTGTGTCTTTAAAACAGCTAGTCTGGCTTTTCAGGATTTGCCTGTTGTTGGCAATGCTACCTCATTAACATGGCTTTTGGCAACCACACACTTGTAGTACTTGAGGTGGAATATTTTCCAGCCATCTCTTCCAATAATGTGACCATGTCAAGACAGCCATTGAGGCTGACCCAGAGTCGAGAGAAATGAAAGCTGTTCAGTTTGCAAATATCTGCATTGTCCTGCCTGCCAGCTGGAGCAGGAGACAATGGAGCTGAAAACATCCATTGCTTTCCAGCACTCAATTTTTAAAATTACGCATTTGGGAGAGAAAAAAATGTGTTGAAAAGCTGGCAGAAATTCTTGCTCCATGAAATAGACATTGTACATACATTTAGTTTGTGACTTTCCTGTGCACACACAGAAGAAGCCAAAATAATCCCTTCTTATTGACACTTGTGTATGCTCCTTATGACAGCTTCTAGGGATGATCTTATAACCTAGATGGACGTGTCTAGCTCAGTGTCTCAGTGGGAAACCACACCTGAAATCTGTGAGTGTAACAGGAATGCTCTTGGCTATCCTTCATTGCCATCTGCAACAAAACTGTACTAATCCCCAGCCTAGGACAAGAGGTCCAAATAATTCCAGATATACAGTTCTTCACACATGATAATAGAAGTCCCATAACACTGAAGTATTTTCCCAGGCATTGTCATGACAGAAATCCACATGAATTTCTTGTATTTTGTTTATATGATGTTACAGTTGCAATCAGTTTCTGTCACACTTTTCACTTGTTCTGTGTATTATGTGCAGGCTTGCAATGTTAAAAATTCTTCATATTTCATCACAAAAACTCCTACACATTCATAATAAGAGAAATTGTTTTCATGTGCATTTCTCACTCCAAGGTTAACTCCCAAATACTTAGGACAAAACATAGATGTGTTGTTTACACAAAAGAGAACTCTCAGTGAGGAAAGCCTGGGCTCAAGTTTGGGACTTTTACAAACTCCTAAAGAGATATTTATACATCATTCACTGGGATTTTTCAGAAGTCGTGACCTATCTCACCTTCACCTATTCACTTGTTTATGCAACTTAACAGTTTGTAAAGTCTTAGAAGATGACCGACAGAACTGGACAAAAAATTGATTTCTAAACTATTTGGCCATACATTACTTTAATCAAATGAACTAAAGGGCACTACTGGTAATTTTCTGCCCTGCTAGGAAAGCTAATTTTCAGATACTATTCAAATGTTCCCTGTGAATAGCCAGATAGATGAATATATTAATGTTTTGGTAGCTCCAGGTAGTACAAAGATTGCCCTCTTTTAGAGTCCAAATAGTATTTATGTTACTGTTTAACATACACATTTGGTTTTTCTATTATTTACATCATACCTTCCAATTTCAAGCATCAGATTACAGATCATATTTACACAATTTAAAGTCAAGAAATGTGAAAACTTCCCCACCAAAACCCTTTATTTTCCCTTCTACCAGCTTACCTTATACACTCCACTGATTCAGGCCTTGATTTTAGATCCTGGTCTTTAGCAGCCACTCCAAAATGAATGGGGAACAATCCTCCAAGAATAATGTCTCCCTTCTTCTGCGCCCGTTGGTTTGGCCCATAGGCAGAAGTGTTCCAGGTAAACAGCAAAAGAATCAAGCAGCAGCTATATGAAGTCATTGTTCCTCTTTTCACCAGGGGGTTATAGGATGCAAAATTGGAAAAGATGATGTAAGAAAGCAGATGTCAAAGCTTCTCCTTTCCTTAATACAGCACAGAGAGGATTTGGGGCACATGTTGGCAGGGAGATAAGCAACAAGGTGGGAGCCACAATGCTGGCGTTTCTCCCTCTGTCTTCTCCATTGCAAAAAACCAATTCAGCTGCCCTTCTTCCTTCATAACTGAAGCATTATGGAGAGCCCATCTCTGAGAACTGCAAGAGAATTGAAAAATGGTTCCAGTTATACACCAGGACCCCAAAATGCCATGATGGTTCTGCTTTGTCAAGCCAAGCCCTCAATATGCTCCTGAAGCTGTCCCCACTCAACAACCCACCTGGGACATACCACAACCTTGGTAAAATCATCCAGGCACCCTGATGACACATCCACACCTCCTCAATGTCAGATGCCTGATTCTCTGCCACACACCTAAGGTGTGTTGCTTAATCTTCCTATGGTTCTGTGTGACTCTGGTCATAGCAGATGCTGTAAAACCTGTGATCTGATCAGTGTCCATGAACAGAACACACTGTGAAACCTGGGTGGGCAAGTGGGGAATAAGGAAGCATCAAGCACAGTAAGAATCAAGCCTTTCTCTTAAGCAAATAACCATAATAATATTTTGGTGTTGGTCCACCTTCTCCTGTCCATTGATCATTCTTAACCTTCTAACTTTGAACTTATCCTTGCTGAAAATAAAACCAGGTCACCAGAAAGAGATATTTTGCATTGACAGGAAGAATGAATTCCAGAGAAGCATTTGAAACCAAGGTATTTCTCCATAATGAATCATGAAGGCTTGAAACGTTCGGCAATCATGCCATTGAATGCTTAGCTACAGCAGCCTTTGAAGGCTGTTTCCTGGGGATGAAAAATACTGCAGCTTCTCCATGCTCAATACATTTTCCCTGCAGCATGTCTACAGGCCTCCCAAATGAAGAACTAACTTAATTATGGCATATAAAAATGGCTCCAGGAGCAGAGATAGCACGGAAAATTCACAATGAACAGCTCTTCAGGCTGTTTGAAGCAGGTCTAAAAGCTAGGAGTAAGAATCTGAAGTTAGTAAAATTTAGAGTAGAAGCTAGGCATACATTGCTAATCCTGAGGACAATTAATTTCTGAAGCAAGTCATCAAGATTTCTTAAGTGCTGAGAACCTTTTTATGAGGCTGACATCACTAAATGCAGCTATATGGATTTAATCTTCACCTAGGTCAAATAAAGAGCTGCTGCAGAAAAAAACTGTGGTCGTGAGGCTTCTGGTAGCCAGTCTGGATGATCATGCATGCTGTGAGACCCCAAGCATGTGGAGCTATTTCATACATTTTCATTACAATGAAGGTTTGGATGCAGCAGTCAATAAGAGAGGAGAGACAAAGCTCCTGTTATCATGTCTCTGTGGTCACTACACTTAGCTGGGCAGACACTGCAATTCTCTGTGGCAGGTCCACTCTAAACTGTTCTTTGGCCCTGGCTTGAACAAGTGCATTTTTATTGGCAAGGGCAAATAAAATCTTTGGCTAGATATCAAGGTATGTCTAGGTATTGGCATGTGGCCCTTTGACAACTGGATGATAGAATTTTAACCAGAACCAGGATTAGGAGGGGGAAGAGCAATGCAAGGAGTGAGTATCATGGAATGTTTGGGGTTTGATGTTTTCTGGCAGAGGGATGGTGGTTTTGGCTTCTTCAGTGCCCAACAAAATAAAAAACAACTTTTCCATATTTCAGTTAGAGAAATGTGATGTTCCTCCCATCACCTGTGGTTTCAGGAAAGAGACAAACACAAGTGAAGTGCTGATACAGCTCCCTGAGGTGAGGACCGACACAGGTAAGGCCAGCATTTGGAGGCGAGACGTTTGAAACAGGGCAAGTAATTTCTGAAGAGACACTGAAAAGACATGGGATGGTCTGACTAATGCTCTTTAGCTCAGCTCATCCCCTCCCCCAGCTCCCTCTGGGATGGCAGGGACCTGGGGGACTGCTCTGACAGGTGCTGGGATGGTGTCCCCGCAGTCTGGGCAAGGAACCATGTGTGGGACTCAACCAAAGTGGGATGGGTCAGTGACTTCGCATTCTATTGTGGGAAGACCACAGCTTGCTGATTTACTACTCAATTTTTTTGCTTTTACTTTAATAAAGCTTTTTTTTTTTTTTTTTGCCTTTGGGGTTATTCACTTATGAAAAAGGAAACTGTTTCCATCAGCAGCAGACAGACAATATAATTTAGTTTGCTGGGTTGCTGTGGAGGGGTTTGGGCTGATGCCACGGAATATTTAGGAACTCTTCACCACAACACAGTACACAGCTGAAGTACAAAATGTAGAAAAAATAAAATTCACATTCTTATTTCTCTTTTCTTACAGCAGACAAAGTCAAAACATCCAAACTGGTAAAATACAGTAAATTTTAAAACAGCATTTACAGCACTTAGTAGTCCAAGTTGTCATTCAAGAGTAAGACAATGGAACAGACAATGAAAACAAAATTATTCATTCATGGTATAGGGCATTAGTTGGTATCCCCCTGAATAATTTGGAACTAGTAGTTCTCAGGGACAGGACACAGAACTAAAGTAACATCAGAGGTGATGTCTGGGAACAAGATGGGCTGTGTATATATACAGCACACTCCTGAGGCAGCAAACTGAAGGATAAATGTCCAAAGATGCACTGGCACAGAAAAGCAAAACTAAGTGGATGCTCAGCTCCTCATAAATCTCAGTGTCCAAATTTACAACTCTCCATACCTAAATTTCAGCTATAGCTGGAAAACCAAACTCATTATTGTGGAAATTTTTCTTCAGTTCTCTTTTCTTTAATTAGATTAAGATTATGAGCCTCTTCCTTATTAAAGGAAAGCATTACACAGTCAATGATTGCATTACCTGATGATGTATGCTTCCAGACATAAAACTTAGCATACTACAGGTAGAAATTGTACTACTAATAGAACAAATTACTGTGGTCCTGCAGTTTTCATCTAATAAATAAAAAAGGATTAAATTAACAAGCAACTGAATTAGGATGGAATCCATTGCTATTTTTTTCCTTTGCAAATGTTTTTACATGTAAAACATTATTTAGTATTAGCACATAAATTCTATGATTATGAGCTCTTCAGTACAGAACATCTTTTCCCTGGACATATATTCAGCCAATAAGATTCCATAAGATTACTTTTGCAAGAAAAATATAAAAAATTAATAGTAATTTCTCTCTTTTTTTTTTTTTT
>WEIU01009083.1:568802-597539 GCA_013389925.1 Aegithalos caudatus
TTTTGACTTGGCCTGATTTTTGATCCCCCCTCCCCTTTAAAAAACAATCATCAATAGCTTTTTCACTCTGTTCCATTAACTATCTGACATTTTGATTCTGAACTTGGAAGAAAGGTTCTAAGCTTCCATGAAGGAATTTGAACTGGTTTCAGGAAAAGGATGAGCTATCAGGCAACTACTGCCGTGGCAGGAACAGCAGCTAAGGTGGGGAGGGAGGGTACCCAGGTACATCTGTGGGTATTTGAAAAGCTGTGGGTATTTGCAGCAATCAGCACCGTTCTGCTAGTTGAATGAAAGTTTTAGTTCCCATACTAAATCAGGCAGAAAAGCCAGAAATGTTCAATAAATCTTTGGAATTTTGGGCGAAAGGAAGCTGAATGGCACACTCATGGCATGCATTACTTATGAAGTAATTATTAATCAAACAGTAACTAACCACAACTCTCAAGAGCAGCTGCTAAGGTACATCTAAGAGCTGGCATGGGAAGGATCTCAAGAGAGCATGAAGCTGCCTTTTAGCCCAAGAAAGGCTCAGCAACAGTACTGCAGTTCCTGGCATATTTTCTCTAAAACCTTGTCAGGAAGAAAACCAGTCAGACACTCAGGGCAGCCTCCTTCAATGCTTCTCTGCTCTTACGAAAGAAAATGTTTCCTCACCTTTAATTTTAGTGTATTTTGTTGCAACTTAAGCCTGTCTTCTTCTCCCATCTATCACATGAAGACTAGTGCCTCCCTGCTCATCATCACCTTATTTGGGATTTGATTCACCTCCCCTTTTACACTTTTTTTAGACCAAGCAAATTAAATTAACTTTTTTTTTTTTTNGATGCTTTCCTGAGCTCAGATTATTCTTGTTCTGTTCCTGTGGCCTCCCTCCAGCATGTCTCCACATTTAGTGCAGACCAGTGCCCAGAAATGGACACAGTGTCCTTGTTTGGCCCTTACAAGCACTGAGGAAAGTAGTAGAATTACTTTGTGTGTCTTGCAGGCTACAGCCTTGTTTGTTCATCTCAGCATGGCATCTGTCTTTTTTGGAACAGCATGATATTGTTAACTTATGGTAACTTATCAGCTAAACACAAAGCAAAGTTCAGCATGTTTTTATTCATAAGGCCATGAAGCCTCACAAGAAATTACCATTTTCCAAAAGCTTTTCCCTCACATTCAGTTCAAAGGTAGAACCTGCTAAATTTCACATGATTATCCTGGACACCAACAAGGAACCAGCATGGACAACCTCAGCTAAGTCTCTTGGGCTTTCAGGACCTTTTCACAGCAGAAAGCTGGGGAAGATTCCTGCGTACAGCCGTGGAAAAAGGGCTGTCCCAGACCCAGGAAGACCCTGGCCTCCCACACAGAAATTTTCTTCTCTTCTGGGAGGGCTGGATGCCCCAAGGAAGCTAAAGAATGACACTTCAGCAGGCAATGGACACAGAAGGAAGTCGTCATACTTCTAAGACCAGACCAGACTTCTGGTGCTTAGGTACCATGACAATACGAGAAAAAGTAAATTGTTCACATTTGTCACCAGAGCAAGCATTGGCTCAAAATTCCTGCACTTCTTTGGACAAAATGAGCAACAAGTGCATCAAAAATGCAATCAAAACCAGAGTGTTGGGGATGCTCAAATGGAGGAGCTCTGCTTGCATTTTGTGGAATTAAATTACTCCATCTTTAAACAAGGCAAGTGTCAACTGAAAATTTACTACAAAGAACTTTTTGCCTATGCAGAAAAAGACAATTCTTACACAAGACACTGCCTAAAATAAGAAGATTTGTATCTGGACAAATAGCATTACTGGAAGATGGAATCTCAGCCTTGGAAAAATTTGGAGATTTCAGATGAGTGTAGAGCAAAATTCAGATCTAGAATGATGATTCTGTTCTAAAAACACTACCCACACACTTGGTTTTGAACTAAATACAAAATGTAAATTGAAGAGCTTTAACCAATAAAAAGATTTTACAAAATCATCAAGACCATCAGGGTCACCAGGACAGTATTAGCTTAAGGGCATGTTATCTGTTACAGACAGTATTTTTCTGGCAGAAATCAAGATGGCAATATACTATTACACTACAGCAAATGTATGTTTAAAATGATATATTACAGCCTCACCTTAGCAAAAGCTAAGAGGTGGCCAAAACCACAGCATGCAAATCAGCCACAATACTGAAGAAGCTGCTGGAACTCATACGTAACAAGACTTGGCCAGTTCAAATGAAGAAAGCCACATACTTAGCACTGGGAGGAAGAGACTGCAGGAGGAAATGTAGGTCTAAGAACCTAGTCTGGTCATGAAAAATCTGTCCACTTGTTCTAGAGTAACATTCTCAATTCTCCAAGATAAACTAAATATTAAAAACAACACAGTAAACCAGGAAATTGTAACATTTAATTCTGCTACATCTGATATGCCCAACACTGTCAGGTTTGTCTGAGAGTTACCATTTAGGTTTCCAGAGTTTTTGTATCTATAACATTATTTTTATTTAGCAGCCAGATCTTTAGCTTTCCTTTACCCCTAAGGTCATATACTGGTGTCCAAATAATAAGAAAGTGTGGAGTCCCACCCTGATCTGTTTAGCACTACAAAATACCAGAGTGACAGAAATGTGCCTAGGATATCACTGCTGATACTCTATTCAACACAGAAACTTGAGATCAAGATAGCCTAAAATATTAGAGGGTGATGTCCCAGACTCTTGGGAACTGCAGGTATGGAAAATGTAACTGAGAATAAGCAGAACACTTTGTGTCAGGGAGTTGCAAACAAGTCTGGTTGTAGCAACAGCAGTCAAAAGAGCATCAGCTCCTGATTGTTGTGTAACCAGGTAAAAATCCAAACCTGGCCACAGGCAGCATTTACTGTGTGTGGATTTAACGTGGGATTACAAAGCCTCTGATCTCCCTCCTACTTCAGCACAGGCTCATGAAGTGCACACAATCCCATGCCAAGCCATGTAGCTGTAGCAACCACCTTTCCATCAGGACTGTACTTGGCTTTGGGTTCACTTAAGGTTTCTCAGGCAACTTGCAACACTATCATGTTCAGTATTCCTGATCAGTGTGATCTGGGATGTGATATGCCTTTGTGGAAATATTTCTGTGTTTGCTGATGGCAGGAAGTGAAAAAAGCAGAAGTGGCAATAGAAAATACCTTAGAGACTCATTGGATGCACTCAGTGAACACCATTAGCAAACACAGAGCTGTAAGTGGTTTTTGAGTGGTGTGTGTTTGGTGGAAATCCATGTGGAGGGTGACTTACGTCTTTGAAATAATTTCTCCACTGGTGTGGCTGTAAGTCAGGCTGAGAAGCAGCTCCAGGAACCTCACAGGTGTGACTGGTTTTGCTCCTCTCAAGGGTTTAAGTGTTTTCTGCATTAAGAACTAGGGCTCATTTCTACAAGCTGTATCACAAATCTCTGAAACAAACACTGAAAGGGAATAAGAAAATTCTACAACTCCTCATCTTTCCTGTGCCCTCTTCAGTACAAGTGTGAAAAGTGCATGTGTGTACACATCCAAGGGGACATTGGAATGCACAAGTTTATCAAGGCATCTTGGACAAGAAACAGCCTGTGACAAATTCATTAGAACTGCTAAGACATGCTAAAGAGCTACAGCACCAAAGAGGATCCATGCTAAACACGTGGGCTTGGAGGGATTGCCAAGTCCTAGAGAGTTCCAAAGCCACAGCAGTTCATCTGCAGCCTTTTGGGAAATTGTTATAAACCCACCAGTTATTGATTACTCTAATTTATGCTGGGAGCTGCATTGGACCCTTAAACAATCTCAGATTCACAGACTACAGGTACCAGGGAATCCATCTTGCCTACATCTTAAAGGTATCCTGTTTTGCCTCCCTGTGTTGCAACCTTCTGTTGCTGTGCCATGGTTTGCTAACTTGGTTGTTTCCTACCTTGCCTGTTAAAAAGCCCATTATTTTATCAATTTTTTAAGGTGGATGAAAAGATGCCTTTGATATAATACCAATCTAAAAGCTCCTTGGTAGTTTGAATGATTTTTGTCTTTATATATGGTGGAGATTAAGGGAGACCCGTAAGGGCTGCAATAAAATAGGTAGTATTAGTAGAAATACTTTCCTAAGGTAATATTTTTTATTAAATTGATTTTTCTGACTTTTCTTGCTTCTAAAGAAAGTCTCAACCATGCTAACCATGCTAACAAGTGTGCATTTCAGTCAGAGATACTTTACCCCATCTTATATATTTGTGATGTGACTAGATCTTCCTGAACAGGTGAAGAAAGAATGCCAGGGGGATATTCTGGAGAATGAAGACAATTTACATCCTTGTAGCATGGTGCATATGCATACGACCCTGGGATGTGGCTTGTGAAATTTGAGTTGTTCAGACTTTTGCCTACAGGTGAAACAGCCATGCACTCACCCTGTGTGCCTTACAGGGCACCTTGCATTCCTGCACATCTTGTGTACATTCCTGCATCTCAAAGAAGTCTTTCCTGGACATTCAATGCCATGCCAGCAAGTGTCACCCAACCGAATTGCTCTTAGTTCCTGATTTGCAGAATTTATCTTTTTTGTGTGTCTGGCCTTAGGACACAGAGAAATGTCAACAGATGCTGTGCTCACAGCCCACAGAAGTGAAGTCCACCACTGTGAAATGACCCTGGATAGGTAACTGGGAAGTTTCTTCATCTTTCCCAGCTTCTAATCTATCTTCTTCCTCTCTTATAAGAAACATCTCTGGGGTGACAAAAGGACTGAATCCCCCTAGCAATGACCATTTTCCTTGCTCAGCATGCCCATAAAACAACATGATTGTGTTATGCTCTTTGCATAAACCAATTTTTTTTAAGATGAGCTTTTCTACAAGAAAATTAAAAAAGTCTTCAGCTCAGTTCTTTAATATCAAAAAATGCCAGTCAAAGGATATGGTTTATGAAACTGTGTTGCTGTAGTCTGTCTGGAAAGAATAAGGAGGAACTATTATTGTTACCAACTCCTGAATGCTCTATAACTAACATTTCTCTCTAATTTTTGTCTCTCTTTCTTCTCTTTAGAAAATAATAGGTTGGAAAGATGGTCGCCAGGATAAGATATCTTGAGCTGCCTGTTTTACATTGTGAGGCAGAAAAGAACAGCAGAGGGGTCAGGGAGGTAGTCAGTCAGCCAAAGTAGTCAGTCAATCGTGAGTAGTTAGAATTAAAATTACACAAGTTAGTGGAGTGTTATTCAAAAGAGATGCCACACTTTTTGGTTGGCCAGCATTAGATCTGCTGGTTAGCAAACTGAAAGGTCAGGGAAGATGAAATAATAGAAAAAGAATACTCAAATAAGGCAATGCATAATTATCTTTCTGTATTTCTCTCCATTAATCAATGAATTTTTGATCATTCCTCTACAAAACAGCAAGAGCAAATAAGCTCAAATCATGTAAATAAACATGAGAAGAATCTCATTTGTATCCACAAAATTCTTATTTCCTCTTGATCCATCAGGATTAGGTGCAAGTCCCTAGAAAAGTCAATCTGTCTGCTAAGTGCAGCTTTTAAATAAACTGGGATAACATGATTCTGATTATAATTTGGTATGGGTTTGTTGGAAGTGGTGTTCTCCCACAGGTGGTGTGGGGAAGGACCCTTGATATGATACCTGCTTCTTTATCCTGCCTGGCTGGGCAGCCACGTCAATTACTTTGTCTGAGACTTCGCCTCCCAACTTGTAATAGTGTCCCAAAATAATTTTAGAAACATATGGCACCTATGCTTCATCCGTGTCAACAGATGTCAAACTGAGTATCAGCTGAATCATGGCTGATTCAGGCTTTTCTCCAGCAAAAATATAAAATACAGATCTGAGGGCTAAACACTTTTTCAAATCCAGCTTCGTCAAATTGCTTACAAGGGGAAAACATATTTTGCTTAGTAATTTCTTTTAATTTTACTTGATTTTAATTTCAAAAAACATCTGTGCTTGAAGTAAAATGCTTTATTTGATCACATTTTTTCCCCTGCAGAATCTTCAGTGAACCAAACAATAAGGACAACTGTAATTCTGAGCCAGTCTCAACATAAATCCAATTCAGAAGAAACATTTAAGTAGGTGCTCAACATTAGTGAGACTTGTCTTTAATGAAATTTAGTAGATTCTAAAAGCTTAGCATGTATTTTATTGGTTTGCTGAATCAGAGACTAAAGTAGCCTCTGGCTAGTTGGTCCTTTCTCATTTATACTATTATTAACAACAAATAAATTCTTCCTTTGTGTTGGATAATTTCTTTTTTATACTGACCCAGCATGATTTATTAACAAATTCTTATGGATTTTTGTGGCATTTTTCCCTAATCTTTTCTCTTATATTTCTAGTTCTCCACTGTCACAGGCTGCTTTTTCTTTTTTTTCCTCTTTTTCTTTTTCTTTTTCTATTTCTTTTTCTTTTTCTTTTTCTTTTTCTTTTTCTTTTTTCTTTCTTTTCTTCTTTCTTTTTTCTTTCTTTCTTTTTCTTTTTCTAATTTTCTCTTTGCTTATTTTCCCTTCATTAAGATTTTCTGAATGGAATAATTATTTTCCTTTTACAATTTTCTTCTCTCTCCTCCTTTCATTCTAATACCAAAACATTATTTTCTATTTTTGTATTTCTTTTGCCTGTGCATGACATGTAACCTCTTCCTGTTACAGAAGGCAAGAGTGAATAGGGTCCCCAGGAGAAGAAAACAGACTCAATGTAAAGGAAGTCTTGAAAAGGTCATCAGAAATATTGAACTCTAGCAAGGACAGGAGTTCTGCTAAACCCATAAAATCATTAAAATAGATCAGTGGAAGGCACAGAAGAAATTCAAGAGTAGACCTGCAAGAGTGAGGGGAGGTGAGTTACGGGCACAGACAGGCACGTCCCACTCTCGTCCTACAGTGAGAGAGACAAGTTTTGCTGAGCTTTCTTTGCAGAGCTGGCTTGTGCTAGCATGTCCCACGGAATGGGGCACAGGGAGGAATCTAATACTGTATGCTATACACTGACCCCTGGAACAGGAACAGTGACCCTCATCTGCCTATGCAACACACTGGAAGATGGATGTGATACACAAGAACTTGTTTATCAGCGATGACTATTCACTTTATTCACCCAGGAAATGCTGGCTGGGCCTGTGGGGCTGCACTTTGTGGCTGCAGATGTCAGTAAGGTGATACCACACACCCATGACACGCAGCCAGTACTGACAAGTAGCAACACCAATGCAAGCAGCCAGCGTTGGTCTCCCCTATTGCATCGCCTGCCCTCCTCAGGGATACATCATATTATTTACAAGTTTGTAGGAAGCAAACTTTCCACAATGATTTGTAAAAGATGGAATGGACAAGTGTAAACCCTTCCCTCAATTTTTTACAGAATTCATCTTGATTCCTACAGATGCATGTTATCTGCCTTGGATACTGGAAATTGCCATCCAGATTCAAATCACAGTCAATTTGGCATAAGAACCAGCCTCCAGCAGTATCCAGTGATGCCTGCTTCAAAAATGTTGTGCTAGACAATCATAGGCTAGTGTTTAATAAAGGGCATGCCTATCTCCACTAGCTAGTGGTTGGTTAATGTCCTAAGCAAATAGGACAAAGTTTTATCAAAACCAGCCTTAATTTTATAAAAGAAAAAAAAAATCAAGTACTCCCCTGAACAAGATATTCCCCTGTTGGAATTTCCCTGTCACTCTCCTCAGCTGATACAATCACCAAAGATACCACAATGTCACTGTGATTTTTTTATTGCATCATTATTGGAGGTCATCAGGAACTCCAGAGTCATCAAAATAAGTCTTGAACCCTCACCTCAGCTTTCTCCTGCAATTCTGGCAGTTTAGGTTAAACTGCTGTGATGACTCAATGAAACAAGTCAGCTGGATTTGGCACTGAGGAAGACTAGGACCATGGCATTTCCTGGGGAGACTGTCCAGGTGAAGAGCAATCTCTTTTTAGCACCTCAAATAACTAAATCCAAAGGAACATGTCTAACAATGCTCAAGTGTGGGGTTCTTTTGACTACATCTATCTCAACAAGTCCACTATCATGCTTTTAAACCAGAAAAGGACTAGGAATTGTATCTTTCTTACTTCTAGATTTATTTAGTTGGTGAAATTAGTATTACTACTACCACATTCTTCAGGAATTTTCATATGATTTACCTGGTAACTAAGGTATTGCTCAGTGAGAGTAAACACAGCAGAACTCAAGTGAAGGTAGGGACAAGCAAAGCTATTGAGCTTCCAAAATAATCTGTATTCACAGCAAAGGATTTCATCCATTATCTTCATTGTACAAAAATAAAATTCATAAAAGTGCATGTGTGATTTTTCTTTCAGCACACAACACCTTATGTTCTTGAAACAGCATATGATGGAAAATTATCATATCTTCTGGCAAAGCTCCTCTCTGAAATAAAGCAGGGGATTCCAGGCTTTAATGAATTGAATGGCTTGAATTTGTGTCCTCTGCCTTTCTAAATAGGATCTGTTCCTTTAGATATTACAACATTATTTTTTCCAGTCCATAATAGAAGCATGATTGGTGAGGAATACCAGAGCTTCAGTGCAGGACAGACAACCCCCTCCTCCTCTGCATCATTTCCATATCCAATCCAGGGTTCCCAGCAGCTTGGGAATAGAAGCAAATACAGGGTTTGTGCCATGGAAAGAATTGAAGAGCACCCTGCTTTATTGCACAAACTGGCATGATACAAATGATTGAAGGCTCTCAGCTGGATAGGGAGCATGGATGCTGGAACACTAGCTGTCTGTCAGGAGAGTGGAATTGCCCACTACAAACCTAAGGGTAGGGAGGGACTTCTTGACCAGCAAGCAAAAAAAACTAATACCAGAGCTACTGGAAGATACTTGAAAGCTTTCATGGTCTTCAAGGCCCATTCTGCAACATGGTTGCAGAAGACACCTGGCCACCCACTTCCTCTGTGCATCCCTGAGAAACATAACTGTGTTAATTGACCACAATGTGGCCACTTCTTGTTAACACAGCACTTTAAAAAACAATATTGTTTTATTGACTTCCCCCTCACTCCTTTGTGAAGGTGATCTTTCTGGAGCAGAAAAAAAACTTTCTCGGGTCACACTCTGGTGAGCTGCAGCCACCTTGCCTGCCTGCCAGCTCTACGCGCTTCATCTCCGGGACGACGGTGTGACTTTTGGAGGCTCTATGCCTCATTTAGCCCTGGTAATGGCCTAATTGGGTTGGAAAAATGCAGGAGCAGGAGCATGATAAAGAAACAGCTCTGCTGTGCTTGTTTCAGCTGGTGGAAAAAAAGAGAAGAGAAGAGAAGAGAAGAGAAGAGAAGAGAAGAGAAGAGAAGAGAAGAGAAGAGAAGAGAAGAGAAGAGAAGAGAAGAGAAGAGAAGAGAAGAGAAGAGAAGAGAAGAGAAGAGAAGAGAAGAGAAGAGAAGAGGCAAAGTAAAAGGGAAACCGACTAAACCCATATTTTCTAGCTTCGACTAAACCCATATTTTCTAGCTTGACTAGATATTTATGTGTGTAGTTTTATTGATAATGGAGCATTATGCTGACTAGTTCTGCTGGTGGCAGTATTAATGTGTCAAATGAAGAAGTAGCAGAAGAGGGCCAGATTTGCATAAGCATTTCCATTTCCAGTAATTTTCTACAGCAGCTGGCCCCCTACCAATAGGGCTTCACTCCATCCCCACTTAGTAAGGGCTAAGATAATGTGTGCCATCATTATCTAAGTGGGAGGGTAAAGGTGAGTGGGAGAAAAGGTGAGAGGAAAGGCAGGTGCCAAGAGTGACTATTTCAGGAACAGCAAAGGAAGCAGCTCATACCACTAGCCAAATGTCCATTCACCATTTCTCAGCCATAATTTCTCCTCTCCTGGGAGGAATCTTGCTACCTACCCAAAGAAATCCTCTTTTGAATTATTCCAGTTTTTTCTCCTGGCATCCCACAGACCACTAATGAAATGCTACCCCATGCCTTGGAAAATCTTAGGAGAAAGAAATATAGACCCTTTTATAAGTTTCAAAAGATGAGGAACCTCTTTCTTTAGGGATCTGTTCTTCAGCAACAAGAAACATGCAAGACGAGGGGATGAACCAGATTCCCTTTCACTTAAAGTGATAAACCAAAAAATTTACTTTACAGTGGAAAGGACAGCCTTCCCTTTGGATGTTTTTTTTTTTTTTTTTTTTTTTTTTTTTTTTTTTTTTTGGGAGTTTNTCCTTTTGGTTTTTTTTTTTTTTTTTTTTTTTTTTTTTAATGAACTCTCATCATCCCCAACAAGATCCCAGCTATTTACCTGACTGTTTCCTCCCTTTCCTCTCTGAGTGGGAATCCTATGTTATCTCTAAGTAGAGTCTTAAGCTGAAACCAAAATTGCTCATCCAGCATTGAAGTCACAGAAGTGCTGTATACTTGCTACCACATAGGCTGCAAAGGACAATCTATTTTACCTATCTCTGCCTTGGGGACTGGTACAAAATATCCTGTGTTTTATTCATATCTTGTATTAAAACTTCCAAGAATAGATATCTGGCTGATAAAAGTCTTAGAGTATCTTGCTGTAAATCAGAACACATCCTCACTGGTAACACTTCAAAAATCTGATTGGGCCTTGGTGCTCCTCTTTACAGCACAGGCCTATAAACATTTCTATCAACACAACATCAGGTGCAGCAAACACCATGGAGCAAGCAGGAGCAGCCAGTGAAAAGGAACTCAAGGATTTTCAGGCAACCTCTCATGCTTCCTTTGGGAAACTCACTGGAATCATTCCTAATAACCTTCTACTCACAGTTCCTGCCTGCTTCTTATTACGATTTCCTTGCTAACTTGAAAAAAATGTGTTGAGGGGGAATTGCTGAACCTGTCAAGTGGCCAGCAACAAGATGATTTTCAAGTTTCTCAGTGCTCTAGTGGTAACACAAAAATTTCCCTGTTGGAGCTCAGTCAGCTCAGCCACAGAATTGTTTTTGATTTTTGATGGACTAGCAATTTTTAGTGCTTGCCTTCATCTGGTAATTGCCTGGGTACCAATAATGGTGATGTGGTTACAATTACAATATTCAAGCAGAATGTAGGATCAGTCAGTAAGAGGGGGCTGGTTTCAACCAGGCTTGGAGCTTTAAACAGGACAAACTTTATCATAATTCCCACTGACCAGTAGTGTAAAATCAAATGGGAAATGTAAATCAAAGTGTTAAGCTTATCCAATCACTGTAGCCCTGGTTTTCATGTTTGAGGTGTTTTGGTTTTCTAAATTCTTTTCCCAGGGAAAGTTCTGTAAACAATGGGAATGTTTTTCTAACGATACCTATGTTATTCATTCTTTCTCACAGGAGGGACTTCGTCTTGATGTCCCTCTGGTTTGACCAATGTGATTGAAAAGGTTTGCCTTTGTTTCACCAATCAAATTGGTCCGTGAAAAGTAGTATATAAGGGAGATGTATCCTTAAATAAAGAGTAATTTTTTAGCCTTCTGACCCCAGAGTCTTGTGTCGTGATACAAAACAGCATCAAATCATGGACCAAAAATGCACTTCCAGGCACAAAAATATTCACACTAAACCAGAAGCTGTCTGAAAAAAGCAGTTGGCAATAAAAATACTAAAAACAACTTATTTGTAGCATTGAAGAAAGGGGAAAGTAAAAACCATAAATAAATGCTAAGATTCTAAAAATGCAGGGAATTTATGAGGGAGGTTTATAAGATCAAGGAAGTACTAAATAGTTAACAGAGGCAAAGAAGCAAGAATGATATTTTTATAAATATGAAATGTGCCTGAGACTGGCCATGAGCCCATGGCTAGATGTGGGTGATAAAACTGTAAATGACAATCCAAAAAAGGCGGAAATATCGAATAAACATTTTGTCCTTTGCACATTGTTTTGTCCTTGGAATGAAGCTGTAGAAAGTATCATCCCATATTACGTCAGCCCAACAAAATTCACCGTAGGTAATAAAAGGAGATGTGAGACGAGATCTGCTAAAATTAAATGTTTTCAAATCAACAGGCCTGGAGTCTAACATAAACTAAATAAGGAGTTCTCCGAATCACTAGTGTTGATACTGAACAACTCATGGAAAAATGGGAAAATTTCAAAGGGTCAGAGAACTGCGAGTGTATGCAGTTATAAAGTAACTACTAAAGAAGGAAGGCCCAGGAAATTATAGGCATCATACCCCAATATCAGTCTGGGTACAATAATGAAATGAGTTAAGCCAGGAGTCTTTCTAAAAGTCAGTGAGGATAAAAATATTATTATTTGAACCATATTTTAAAAAACCTCCACTGTTCTTTTTATGAAATTATGAACCAGATAAAGACAACTATATAGAGTACAACATGGACATGTCCAAGGCATATGATTGACCAGATTAAAAGTTGCAATCAATAGATTCAACACTAGTTTATGGATAGTTCTTAAAGGTTTTGTTTAAGGGGTGGTATCAATGAAAGGAGTATTTTCTAAAGACACCACTCATCAGAATGATCAATCTCATTCTGAACATATTCCATATTTTTAATCAGTCCTCTAGATTGTAAAATGAAGCCACATTTGTTAAAAGTTGATATGAGCACAAAAGCTAGCAGCAAAGAAGACAGTTTCAATGTTTGATTGATCACTAATGTTGGCATGTACAAAACTAAACTCTCCCCTGGGCACCAGTGATTTTCTGTGCTGTGCTCAACATACTCATCTTCCTCGTGGCTCTGCATTGAAATAACTCCATAACTCAATCTCATGTTTCAAGGCTTCTGTGGACAGCCTGCAGGAGGGAGAGGATTGCTCGTTTCTTCTGATGCCCAATTTACCCGCACGCTCTAGGATGCTTGAAGGAAGACAAAGCTTCACTGATTGGCAGCAGCTAGACTGAGACCCTGAAAAAGTTGCACCAGTGTCCTGCTAGGACACAAAGGATCTATTTTTTCTTAAGTGCGTGTGTTGGTCTAACTTGCTGACACGCTGAGGGTCAAATTTAAAGTCAGATATGGAATTAGGAAGGAATTTTCCATCCCACAAAGACTGGCGAGAATCCCAAGTGCAACCAACCCACTGTTTTCTCTTCTTATCTCCCCAGCCTTGTACAGGGAGATGCAAGTAACAAACCTAAACCCAGAGATTTAATAGACTTACAAGGTCTTAAAATAAAAAAGGAACATATTTTTTCAAGGGATGCAATCACTGCATGACTCAGAGGCTTGATTCTCCTGAGTCAATGTGGGGCAGAAGGTATGCATAGTGTTTTGGTAAGGGAAGGGTATATGTGATGTTGTATGTCTCACAACAATTGTATTGAGAGCTCCCCAGGACACAACACAAGCCTCAGGGAATAAGGAGGAGACAGCGTGCATAGA
Organism: Aegithalos caudatus; assembly: GCA_013389925.1. Classification (NCBI taxonomy): domain Eukaryota; kingdom Metazoa; phylum Chordata; class Aves; order Passeriformes; family Aegithalidae; genus Aegithalos; species Aegithalos caudatus. The sequence continues at coordinate 582,160 of WEIU01009083.1, forward strand.
CGGTGCTGTAGATGTGCCACTGTCATAAAATGAGAACAATGTGATACTGAATTCTGCTGCAGATCATCTACACTTTGGTTATCGAGGAATTTCTCCACTCGCATGTTTCAGCTGTCTATGGCAATCCTCCTAGAGTCCATCTAACCAAAATGACCACAAAATTGGCTAAAAAGTAGCCACTAGTTAGAACAACTTCTGGTGTTGACAGATCAGCTTACTGACAAGGAAAGTGTTTCCTATAGTGTCAGCACAGTAAAAGTTGAAGTCTAGGTCACATGTATACTTGTCTCAAGCATAAACAAAAAACCCTGATAAGTTCCAGATCTAGAGCCCTTTTTCCTGTGGGTGCTACTGTAGTGAAGCAGAACAAGCCTGGCCTGATGTTCAGATAACATGCTAAACCTGCAGTGTTAGCAATGGTGTGATGCTTGTTTTGACTTACACACTGAAGAGAGCAAAGACGAGGCCTCAAAAGGAGAATAAATATAGATGAGCAAGAGGTTATTTCATTGATATCTCACCTTTTAGAGAGCTGCCCACACTTACAAAGGGAAAAGCAACCACTGAACATGGAAATGCATTCTCAAACCCTCACTAAAGTGATGTCTGACTTTCTCTTGCTTTTAACTGTACAGATTCTATACTCAAAGTGTGCCCTTGCTAGGACCAAACCTACCAGATCTGTAGCCATCTAAAGAGCAATATGTTACAAGGTGAAAGGGAATACTCTTAAAATTAACCTATCAATGGATCTCCCTTCCCACTATTGAAAAGACAGACCTAAGGTGTACCACAGGAATGCACTTCAGCAAATCTGGATTCCTATAAACTAGAAAACTCTATTAACAAACAGCAGACTGGCAGTAAAAAAGCACCACCACAACAGTCAAGGCAACAAACACTATGAAGTGACTGGGAACAGCAAATTATAATCAAATCATTCAACCCCTTTGCTGTTGCTTACCTGGATTATATCAGACAATATTATTAAAGAGTCTTGCTAGAGACTCCATGATATCACCTTTCCAAATTACAAGGGTCAAGGCAGGCTGCTCCTAAAATTTCAGAAGACAGCATATTCACCCCTTTCGCTATCTACAAAGCTGAAGGCAACATTTTCAAACAAAACAAAGCACCCCCCTCTGGGTCCTTCCCCAAGGAATCAAGGAGAGCACAAAACCACCATTAGCATGTGTAACCTCTTTTTGAGCTAAACCCATTAGCTACAGAAACACTGCTAAGAAAACGGTAATAGGAGGTACTTCAGTAAACAACCACATCAGCAAGATTTCAAGTGTTCACTGCATATGCCTAATTTCTTGCCAGCTTCATTTCTTGCTCAGTCATTTACTTCTTGTGCAACATTGAATGTAGCAAAAGAAATCTCTGCTCCCCTTGCCAATAAATAGATAACAATTAGCTGTGACCGCTTTTGTGGAGGATGGAGGATGTTGAGACTGAATATTGTTCCTCAGCAAAATGAAAGAACACAATATTATTATATATAAAATTATGATGATGATCTGTGTACCCCTTTCATAGCTTCTCTCCATGGATCTAAGACTTCCTAACAAACATTAAATTAATCCTTGCCACCACACTCTTGGAAGACAAATGATACTTTGCTACAATTTGTTTGCAAGTGGGAGAATGTAATGAACAGCTAATGCTTACACATCTAATTTAAAGAAATGCTTTCATTATTTTATTTGTGAATGTTTATTTCATTTCCCAAAAGTGAAACTGAGAAAAGTGTACTATTTCATGCCAGTCTCTCTCCACCCCTTCGGCTCTTTGAAGCCTTACAACATCAAGCCCGTAAATTCAATTTCTCTGTCTGGAGGCTCAGATCTAATAGCTTTGTCTGGAACATCAGTATCAAGGGATCTTGTCTTCAGAGTTTAGAGGAAAACAGCAAAAAGAGCTTTCTGGAGAGACAGAAAGAAAAATTCTATTATTTATTTTAGAGGGAGATTATTAAGAGGTGACAACTACAAGAACGTACTACTTTTATTAGTAGCACCTCAGTATTACAGTGTACACTAAAATTTATGTACAGACACAGAAAAAAAAAAATGTACTCTCACCTATCTATAATTCCCCAGGCCCTCTCTCCAACAGAAGTCATCACTGCTCATTCCAGAACAGGATACAATGAGCTGGGATTGTTAACCTCTAACCTCAGGTCCTACCATCATCTCCAACAATTTTAAGTTATTTAAGCACTGAGGCAAAATGACTTCATGTTACTACCAGTAAGTGTCATCACTAGCAATGAATATTCTTACTGCTAAGAATTACACATATTCTTACATCATCGCTTTTTAAAAACCCATTTTTACAAGCCTGCTATATTCTTGGGCCAGTAAATTTTTTGACATACGTATCAAGGGTGTTTTTAAAACCCACACTGATTTTCTGTCTTCAGTCTGTCCTGACTGAAGGATGCAGCTGGGTAAGTTTCCCAACCATATTACTGCGCACATGTTAAGACTATCAGGAAGATGCTCAAACTGTACTCAGGAGACAAAAAATGAGAACTGCTCTGCTCCAGGAACCCAAGTTCAACTCTTTCTTTTTCAAAGGTGAGCAATTTTTCTGCCAATTGTCCTTACCATGGGCGTTTGTCATGATACCGTCTATTGAGAAGGTGAATGAGACACCTTGCTCATATTTTTGTATTTGAGTGATTAATATTTCTGGATTTATAACATATGTTTATATTCATGTATTTCATGTATTTATGTATTTAGAAACACATAAACCCATCAGTGTGTCTTTGTGTGTTTGTCAGTCTACATGCTATCAGCCTAGCTGATCCTATCAACTTTGCTGCATCTTCTGGGATCTAGCCAAGTTGAATAAAATTCGCATCATGGCAGCCCGGCAAAACTGGCAGCTTTAAAACAACACCATTTTTATGGAAAAAACCCCAATGTCTCACTTGCAAGGGCAGAGATTCCAAACCAAAAAAAAATTCCAGAAATATGGTTACATAGGTCCATCACCTTAAGAGGTTCAGGGCTTGAGACAGGTTTCTGTTTAAGCACAATTTACTGTTAATGCATTTGACACATGTTGAAATGGATCAATCATTGCAGTTAGATCAGCTATCCCTAAGCCAGAGTGTTTTATATAGACCTATGAATATGTAGACCTTTAAATATAGATCTATTTCCAGTAGAGCTCCAGCAAAACACCTTGCTGAGTAAACCCAGCTAAATGATTGATAATAGGAAATTAAGAAATTACCTGAAAATAAGAAATTCTCTATATAATTTTTATATGCTTCTGTGACATGATTTACATAATTTCAGTTTCTCTGTCAAATCCTACCCTCACTTCTTCTTTGGAGCAGTATAATCCTCAACATCCTCAGTCTCCTCTATTCACAGAGAGCCACAAGCATCCGCTGTTTTGTCTGTGAACATGCTGCTGGCAGTCTGCTCAGATGCCTGGCTCAGGTCTCAAAAACTGGTGTTTTAACCTGGGATGAAAAACACTTATTTCACCTGCAGAGCATGAACCTCCAAACATGCTTTGCCAACGGTCAGACCACACAGCAAGAGGATCAAATCAAACTTGTAGTGTGGGAAGGTATGACAACAGGAAATGTAGGGAAAATGCACAGCCCCAGAAGTCAGGAGCTGGATTAAAAGAGGACATAGCTTTGAACAAAGGTTCAAACTCTGCTTTAATTTTTGAGTGCAAAAGAGATGTCCAGTCAAACAACACTTGACGAGCTTCCTTTCTCTTGATATTGTATGATCTTAAAAGGATCCAACAGTCATCCACATGCTTTCTGATTTCCAAACTAATAACAATTTAAGACCATGGAACAGCTAATATTAATTGAAGAACTGCAAACTGGTTTAATTCCCAATACAAATTTCTAAATAAATATTAAAATCTGTGTAAAGCTAATTAAAATTTCAGAATCTGCTTTCAATTTTACTTGTATTTCTTTTGTAATTACCTGATTACTTATACATGATTAAACCACATTGTAGCCAGGGAACAGGAGTTTTTCCTCAAAATACAATAGAACCTGAATGATTATTTTGCTATTTTATATGTGAGTTGAAATAACTTCTGTCATGGAAACACATGACCTAGGACAGAGCTGAAGAAATAACCAACTCAGCTTCACAACATGAGTTCAAGTCTGTACTGTTCTATTCATCCATTTTTTCATTTTTCATCTCAGTACAGAATGAACGAGAATGACCTTTTGATTTTTCAATTGAGATTCACTTTATCACACAATCTGTGTTTACACAGTCATAGAGTATTCCTAGAATAATATCAGTCAAGCAGCTGTTACTGTAGTTTTATATATATTGATGTAGAGTCCTGGAGCATGCAGAATATTTCTGAGGAAATGGTCCAAGAAGATAGTGTAAGAAGGACAGCTGCTATCAATCTGCAGAGGAACCACAAGATCGTCTTTCTTTAGGCATTTAGGAAAAACAGAGGTATAGTGAGTAAGAATTGGGATAAGGTTTGCAATCTGATACAGTTATGAATTTTGTTCAGAATGAGGACATCTGTATATTTTAAAATGTGATTATTACTCTTAACCACTTAAGTTGTACTGTAAACATACACCATGTTAAACAGATGTCAGGCCTGCAGAGGGCTTTACAAATGAAATAAATGGTGGGAGAGAGGTTTATTTTTTGCCTCTTTACAATTTACACAATCAATGCAGATAAGGATTTTATTGTTTTGTTAATAAAAATTAAAGATAGCAGAAAGCAATGAATCTAAGCATCTGTTACCACCCATAGTTTAAACAGTTGACTGAGAAGAGACTTTGTGCTGCAGCAAACAATTACACAGAAGTAAACCTTGCTGTACAAGTCATGCCAAGGTTCTCCAACTGTTCTTGGCATAAGACCAGCAAAGGTGAAACAAAAATAGCTTTATGTCATCCTTGCAGTTGCCCAAATCTAGTAAGACACAGAGAGGCCAGACCCAGCCCTGCATCCCCCAGTGTAGCTGCAGGACTGCTCTGTCTATCACCCACCTGCCTGCAGTTCCAGTAGGGTATTTGATAGCCGAGGATCACAGGGAGAAGGTGAACTTTAATTCTCACAGGTGTTTTCTGGAGGCACAGGAAACATTAGGTGAGCTGACTGGTACCAAGGCAATAGGTCTCTGGCTTTCAGAAACAGCTCAACTGAAGAACTCTCCTCTGTGAAATTTTTTGGATGAAACAATGCTATAATATTAACTTAGAGCACTTTAATTTAAACTGGGCTAAGTATACAGGCAAGACAGGCAGAAGGCACAGGCAAGGCAACTGACAGCAGCTCAATGAGGCCTTGGTTGGTGGATGGAAAGACTGACATAATCCAGCAATATGCACTTTCAGCCCATAAAACCAATCACATCCTGGCTGGCCACCAGGTCAAGGGAGGTGATTCTCTCTCTCTACTCCACTTTCGTGAGACCCAACCTGGAGTGCTGCACCCAGCTCTGGGGCCTCTGACATAAGCCTGGAAAAGAGAAGTCTGAGGGACACCATTTGGCAGCCTTCCAGTAAAAAAAGGGCTACAAGACAGCTGGAGACAGACTTTTTACAAGGGGATGTAGTAACCACATGAAAGGTGATGGTCTTAAACTGAGAGAGGTTTAGTTTAGATATTAGGCAAAAAATTCTTCCCTGTGAGGGTGGTGAGACACTGGAACAGGTTTCCCAGAAAAGCTGTGGATGCCCCATCACTGGAAGTATTTGAGGCCAGGCTGGATGGGACTCTGAGAAACCTGGTCTGAGGGAAGGTGTCCCTGTCCATGGCAGGGAGGTCAGAATGGAATGATCATTAAGCCTTCTTCCAACCTAAACAATTCTATGATCCCACAGGTCATTGTGTTCAATTTCTATCAGCCCACAGCATGGAAAGGAAAAGATGAGAGCCATGAGTTATCTAACCCTACTGCCAGCTCTTTTAGTGAAATCGTGTTCTCTTAATTAAGAGATATAGGTCTCATAATCCCTTTCCCCAACAGGATGTGAGGTCTTGCTCATCTAAAATACTTAACCTAGGAAGGACATGGGCATTGTTAAGTACACAGAAGGCACTGCTGCATTACATGCTTAACTAAGAATTATGAACTCTCTTTCCTTCCTAGTTGTAAGGTTATTACATACCTGAATAATTTTTAGTGCTTTTCTTCTGAAGAAGGGGTGTAATATTAGTGTGAGCATCACAGAGATACATTAACTGGCAATTACTGTCTAAAGCCAGAGACAAAGCATCAAAAGAAAAGAAAGAAAAAAGGATGAATCCCAGTGAGGAACAAAATATTTAGGCTTTTACATCCTTCATATGCTTATCAAAAATTCCTCCTTTCAATCTCTGGGCCTGGAAATCAGATCGTTTTTCAAAATTGAATGTAAGTTGCCATCTAAACCTATATTTAGATCAAGGACATGAATAGGAGCCTAAGTATCCAACAATAGAAATCTGAACCTGAAAATTATAGTTGTGAATTTTTTTCTACTTTAATAATCCTTGATACAAAATGGGAAGTAGTTACACTGCAATTAGACATTTTAAAAGCTCTTTCAGATCTTTGGATGTATCACAGTATCTCAATGCCAAGCTGTTGTCAACATTTTTACTGTCTGGAATTGTATGTTTAAAACTCTATCAAGTCAACCTTTCGTATTTCTGAGACAGCTATTTCAATGTGTTTTGATTTACTACAAAAGACCTTTCAAACAAGGCCATAGAATGTAGGGTTGATTCAAACACTGCCTATAATAACAAAATCTTAATATTCCACATGTGTTTCGTGCAAGTGTACTCCTTATAATTTACAAGATGTTATTGTTTTTAATGGACATCCCTCTAAACCTACCTGCCAGTTTGCAAATTACTAACAGCAACAGGAAATCTTGAGGACAAACTGCACCCTTGGTGTCACCTACAGCCTTCTGCATCCCCCAGGCTGCTGGCACAACTGTCAACAATTCTCAGTTACACGTCAGTAATTCTTTGGGCAAGGTACACAAAGAGAGAGGATACAAATTGTTGTGTCAGCTCTGCCTGTATTGCAATGTTAATAGAAATTACAGCACCAAGATTTGTTTTAGATTTTAGTAATTGCAGCTATTGTCCTGAAAACATCACAAAAGAAGTGTTGAGTAAGAAAATGAGACTGCTACAAATCCCCTCCCAGAATAAAATTTTCATTTTAAAAACTGCAAATATTAACAATATAATTACATTGCTTGTAGGAAAGATATTTTAGCAAAACTAAAAGTTTCAGGAAACATACGTACTTTCAGAGTAAGTAATTTACACTCTTTTGATATAGTGGCATTAAAATAATCTGTTTCTCTATAATAATCTTTGTCAATGTTCTCTTCTCGCAGGATGTCATTGTATTTTCAGTGTCATCTGCCAGGCATTGTCACCAATCTAAAGGTTCTTAGAAATATGATCATCTGCAGCTACAACTAGCAATAGTTCTTACTTAGAATCAAGGAAAATTAAGTGCTATGCCTCAGTGTCAGTAGCAGGCAATAAGTCTATTTCTACAAATACATTTTCATGTACAATGCAAGAAATAAATTATTAGGGGAGAAAGAAAACAGGCATTATAGAGGGAAAGCATCTCATCCTCATACAAACAACAAACGGAGAGCACTCAGCCTCACAGTCCCTTGTTTCACCTTGTTGACCCCATTCACTCCAACAGGGATGATGTTCTTCCCACATTTCCCTTAGGCAGGGCTGAAAGACAGCAGAGAGTGCCAGCTCTCTGTCTGCCTGAATTCCCACCCTGCTGCCTCTTGTCAGGCTTCCCCATGTACTCCAGACCCTCTCACTGCTGTTGGTCTCAGTGCTAACCCTGCAGCATCTCCCACTGCACTGTGCTGCCAGCTGTGGTGCTGGTGATAACACATCAGACATGTCCTACTTCAGCCAGAGCAATTCCAATTTGACAAGTCTGGGTAAACGGCTGGATCCAGGCTCCTACATTCATACCTTCATCTCTATCACTGCACACAGGGAGTCCAACAGCACAGAGAACACTGCACTTCTTCCATATTGTTCATCTATGACAATGACCAGAATGTATGAATATTTGATTGTACTGAGTTCCTTTCCATTAAGAGTGTTCAATTTTCCTTGTCCTTCATAAAATGCCTCAGTTTATCAACTGAAAACTGAAATAGGCTTTATGGAAGCAATGAAAATAATTAAAGCAAAACAACTACCAAATACTTAATCTACTTCATTCTGGCTATTTCCAATATATGGTGACTGATGTCTGTGACAGATTCCAGCCACAGAATTCCTGATGCATCCATGGTCAGAGCACAACCTTAGCAAAAATGTACCTGTGACTTTGGTGATCAGACACCAAGTGGTTTCATTTGAACCTCAGTTTTCAAATCCCACTAAACACCTCCACCTTTCATGGCTGTGAACCAAAACTTCAGTGCTTAAGTAGGGTAAAACAAATAGAGCAAGTGTTGCAGAAGCTCCAGAAGAGGAAGAGGTTGCTGTTACTAACACTGAGGAGCTAAAGCTCAGGTCCCCAAACGTTCTTGAGATACTCATCACCCTCCTTAGGCACAAAGAATTTTCCACCCCAGAAGTGTCATCCAGCTGGTACTTCAGCCTGGAGGACTGGGATCTCATCTCTACAAGCCAGTACACTGACATTGTGCATCCTGCACCACTTCATGGACTGACACTGCTCAAATCTCTCAGCTGAAAGCTCCCAGGCAGAGTATTCAAAGTATGTGATCTAACTGTGGAGGAGGGAGGGTAAAGGCCTGTTTAAGATTAAGCTCAGCTTTCTGATTGATTGAGGCTTTTGAAGGCTTTGGTATGAAAATGGACATGACACATCAGGGACCATTAACTATGTAAACACTGCTCCATAAGAAATGAAAGCAGCAGTAATTGTACCCTAGCTAACTGAAATTACTCAACCCAGGACTATCCTGGGAAGTAAAAGAAGCACAGTATGCTATTGATATGTTTGTTAAAGACAGAAGTCCAAATGTTATGAAGAATTCATGTTTATACATGCATATATATTCACACATCACTGATGATATTTATGTTTGTAACCTCATTGCAACGCTTTAGACAAGGATATCATATGAAGTAATGTACTGAAAACACATTGTGGCACAAAAAGTGGAACCTATTTCTGTTGTTTAGAAACCAGTTATATATACTCAGTTTGTCACTTACTAACTGGATCCATCCCCTTCAATCTCTAATACATAAACCAGGAGAATTACAGTTGCCTCCCTAAGGTGAGATAAGGACTATAGGCAGGTTCCCTGAAATAATAAACACAGGCAGCAGAAGATTTAGTATTACAGCTTGGTTTATAAATCTATGTGTTTTTCCTATACTGAAGGCCACTAAATGGAGGGAATTCATCAACGGGGTATGACATTTTATAATTTGTGCAAGAATATGACAGTCTTACAAAATATATGGCTATGCAGAAGGCATAAAATATCTGTGGGATTTATATGTGGCATAGATTAGTTGTCCTTTGAGCAGATTGTTGTCTTTCCAACACAAAGTTCCTGTAAGGAACTACCTCCACAATTCAAAATACTTACAGAACACTCACACAGAAAGAATTGCATCTGGTATAAAGTGTACTGCTTGCTGTTTTCTGGGTATAGCTTAGTTAAATTTCTCCTCAAAGGCTAAATGTAGAACATGTTCTCAGATCTGAAAACTGGATCTTTGTTGCAGGGCTTGGACAGCTGGCTTTCCCAGGGTTAGTCAAAAGGTCCTGGTGAGTACCAATTATGATACGTTCAAAATATTAAAAAACATATAGGGCTAAACTGGTTATCCTGGAAGCAACTATCATAGCAGAGTGTGGTACATGTGGACCCATTCAGTCATGGCTTCCCACAGCAGGGTTTCAAGCAGTGTCAAAGGACTGAGCAGAAATGTGCATTGTGTGTAGCAAAGACAGCAGTGAGGTGAAAGGTGGAGCAAGACGAAAAAATCCCTGCCACCAGCACCTACTGTTGAGGCACTGGTCCAGACATTTAAACTTGCCTGCACTGTGCCTTGCTAGAATATCAGAGACAACTGCAGCATCTGGCAGAGCTGACACAGGACCTGCAAAAGAACCTCCAAAAGATCTACTCTGTGCACCTGAAATGGTACAAAAAATTTTAAAGGTATATGAATCTTTCTGGGAAGATGAAAGGGTACAAACAAAACTGTGTGACACCCAGGCCCATAATCTGTAAATTCTGTTCTGATGAACTCCATCACCACCAGACCTCAACTTCCCTTTTCCCTTGTTACTGTGAAGTTCTGTGCAATGGCCCATGTGAACACAGCCATGAGTGGATGGTTCCATGGAGCTCCTGAGTTTGGCAGACACTGACACTAACAGCAAGTATGAGAGACATGTATCTGTTGCATCACTGCAACAATCAGTCTGCTCCCAACCCTTATGCTTCCATGTCTAGTTGATACTAGAGGAGCTAGGAATAATGGGGCCAGAGGAAATGACCCCCAGTGTTACATTCATTCAACAGTCTTTAGAAATGTTCCTCTACACAGGCAGTTCTTAAACAAACTTCACAAGTAAAGCTTAATTAATGGTGCCAGGCCATGTGTGAGCAGGAGGGTAGAAAAACAGGAATAGGGAACAAATGTCTTCTTTTTCAGGAAGATTAGGGCTACAAGGTACAAAGAAAGCACAGAAAGCAGAAAATAGAAGTTAGTACTTCTTGGAGGAAAGGACAGAAGGTGTTAAGCTCTGTCTTGAGGAGATGACATGAAATTGAAAGATGAAGAGTCTTTCATCTCCTTAAAGTAATCTGCCTAAGACAACTTCAGCACTCTGTGGCAGGGACCAGTTCTTTTCTGTTTGCAGAGCATGCTGTAGACCACTATTCTGGTTTGTAACATGTTCTCCTAAGTGAAGACAAGTATCAGGCCAGGAGCCCCACTGCTTGCAAAACTCAGCAGACCCTCAACAGTACAGTGGTGCTGGAAGGCCTTGCTGACTGAAGGCAGAAACTCAGCAGAGTTGCTGAGAGCAGGAATGATTTCTAGTGACGTTTCAATATCAGATTTTACTTTGGGTTGCTCCTAAATGTTCTGTTTCTCATAGTACGTATATAAAGAACCCCCAAACCCCTAGTTTCTCAATGTTTTATTTCAAGATATCAAGTGTCCAAGAATATCAGCAGCCCAACAGGAAAAGAGAAGTATCAAAGGTCAAATTTTTTCAAGTAAAAGAGATAGATTAGCAGACCTATGTATATGATGATTACTCATGTTAATCATCTGAAAAAAAATTCTGAAATCAACTGTCTTAAGTTTAATGATTTCTTGTGTAATTGGTTTGCTCTGACAGGTTGGTGTATCTGTTATCTATTTTTTAAAGCTCCCAATTTCTATTTTCAAGTAAGAAAGTTTAACTAGGAAAAATTACTAAACAGATTCCGTAATTCAAGGAAGCGTTGAATTTATTGTTTCTCATTAGAGGTCACTTAATGTATTTCTAACTTATCAAGATGAAATATCTGGTTTTAGATGCTGAATACTGTCACAAGTCTCAAAAACAGTGTATTTGTGCAAACTATTACAGAAAAAAAAAAGTCCATCAAGGAAGTCCTGTAGCTAGCATGGATACAAAGATAACTTTTTTAAACAGCTGACAACAGTTTAGCTGCAATGATCAGAGTATTCACATAACTTACCTACTATTTTGGTTGTAAGATGTCTGTGTTGACTGACTTTTATCATTTATTTCCAAACCATGCATGTACCTTCTGGCTGACTCAGCTATGCAATCATTTTTTGAGAGGACTAAATTCCATTTCATGACTGGCTACAGGCTGCATCATAAATTCAAGACTCCTCACTCTCCACTGATCTCCCACAGATGCCAAAAGGAAGCTTGTACAGAGATCAAAGGAAGAATTTGGGCTCTGTGTAGTAAAATAAAACTTTCAGTTGTTATTTTTTACATCACATTCAGAACTGCTTACTGGAAAATGTTCCCCTTGCTAGGATCATTGCCACCCTTGCCTCCTGTCTCTTTTCCCTTCCCCATCCTTCTTTCTTTTCTCTATCTTCCTTTACTTCTCTTTGCACATGTCGTTGCAGATTCCCACTCCCTGTGCCCTGTGTTGGAATGGTCACTGTACCACATGCAGTGCCATCATTAACCACAAGTACTTGCATTCTGACAACTCCAGAGGAGCACTGGTTCAAATCTGGCTCCAAACTGAGGACGCAGAACAATGGCCCTCACTTTCTGCTCAAGAGAACATTGCATATTTATATTTGCAATGTCACAGCTGGGTTTAACATTTTCTTCCCCCCCAGTATTTTTCAAGAATCAAAAATCATGACCTAGGCACTTACTAACTGCTTTATCCATATCAGACACTAACTCTGGTGTTCTTTATCTCATCCACCGAAGTATTCAACACCAAAAAGTCTCTATTCCAGGCAATGGAGGCAGAGGCAGGTTAATATGCCAGCTCCAAGTCCCTCAAGTCATCTATCAATAAATAAAAATTAAAAGTTCAGTAGCACAAAATTTTCCCTCCATCTCCAAAATGGATTTACTGATGTAAAGGTGGTTTCAGACACAGGGGCTCTAGTTATAAGGACCACATGAAGGCTGCAGATTAGAGAAGTGGTCATCAACCCTATGCACCACAACAGTCAGTTGAATCGTCCTGAAAATGGAGGGAAAAATGATCAGATATGTTTGAACCCCTCTGTTTTGCTTGTTCTCATATGTCAGCCATACCATAAAACAATGCAAAGTTTTTTGCATGGAAATTCCAGTGTGCTTTAGAAACTGCTGTTTCTAACCAAGGTATTTCTAACAAGACCCTGTGAGGTACAGTTCTTGTCCTTACTCTTTTGAAACCAGAAAACGGAAAGAAAATGGTTTGTCTGAGGTCAGTGTCCAAGCCCAGAACAGACTGTGGAATGGTCTTTACAACTGAGTCACTAGATCGTTTTGCCTTTACCATCATTTCATGTAGGCATGAAGAGATTATAATCTCTCATGTTTTGTGAGCTGGGCAGTTCATCTCACCTAACTTTCTCAGCTGAACAAAAAAAAAAAAAAAAAAAAAAGTGTTACATGGAATTAGCTTTGAAACAGCAAAGATTTTGGTACTAAAGCTACCACCTCTCTGTCAATGTCCTCCCTCAGTCTACTTGGTGTCAATAATGTTCTCAAAATCGTTGGCACAAATTAGCGCAGGTAAAGAATTCTGCACTCTTGCAGTTAATAAGTGACTGAGAAAGGCTGTCAATTTATGCAGAAGAGGTTGTTTGCAACCAACAATAGATGCAACAGCTTGCAACCAACATGCAGATGGAATGAGAATGAACTGAAAAGGCCCCCTTGTCTCACTTGACATTTCTGCTCATAATTCAGAAGATAATCCTAATAATCTTATCACATACCAAGAAAATATTGAGGTTTGAGAATGGTAGAAAGGATGTCAGGCTGACAGACCTGGGATGTGAATTCGTCCACTGAGGTTTAACATAGGAGGTAGCTGTTCAACCTTTTCTGTCAATATTGGCCTATTGACACTTTGAGAATGATGTCAAAATTTTGCCTGCATGTCATCTACTACATCACTAACCTTTCTGAGAAGTTAAGGGGAGGACAGTCTGGTGTCAAATACTGTAATGAGATTTGACACACACTTGGGGACAGAGTTAGGATCACCCTAATAATTTTATAGATGTCTCCAAACATCAGCTTTGTCATGTCCTAGAACAAAAGAAATTACTTAGGGAAGCTTTGTATGGTTTCTAGTCACTAACCTGCCATAATCAATCCTCTTTAAAAATAATTACATTTCAACAACTTCAATTAGATCAATTAAATGCAAACTAGATTTTGGAATAGTATTTCATCTGAACAGCCATCTCCACTGCTCAGTTAAACACATTCCCAGTAATCATCCAACTAATTTTTCCACTCCTACAGCTAGAAAAGATGTAAGAATTCGGTCTTCACAACACCAGGATCAGTGGCCAGACCGCAGAGAATGCACAGAGCACAGAAACAGATTTGGTTCTTGTGGTTGAAGCTTCTATTTCTCATTGCAAAGAGAGCTTAGTCCTGCAGTGTGGTGAGGGTGGAAGCACAGAATAGTAAGTGAAAAAAGTGCACAACTGCCCAGCCTCAGACTAAATCAAGAAGAGGAGTTAAGGTCTCTAATTTCCACAATTAGCATAAGCACTTTCAGGGGCACTACAGCGCCTGGGAAATAGCCTTAGCAACGCCTCACTGATACTCCCCTGACCTTGCCCCTCCCAGCACATCCTCTCTGCTGTTACGCCGGATGGTGAAATTCGAGCAGGAGGCAAAAAAGTCCCAACTGTGATAGATAGAGACGCTACTCAAAAGGGGAAATCGGGAAAATCCTGCAAAGTCACTCTCCTCCATGATACATGACCAAACAGGAGAACTGCACTGGCCATAGCTGGGAGATGTAGGGCTACTAGCCCGCTCCTCTGCTCCTCTGAATCCAGCCCAGAGTGTTCCACAAGGTTAATCTAGTTTGCACCATGACTGCAAAGAACACTCACAGGTGGTTTTGGGGGGCAGAGCCTGAGAGGGTACACGAGGCAGTGCAAAATAGACCACCTTGTTTTAAGTAGGAAAAACAAAACAAAACAAAACAAAACAAAACAAAGCACAGTAATAAGGGAAACACTTCAAACAAATAGAAAAATAATTTTAAGTATCATATCCTATATCTACGTAAGCAAAAATTATTTTAATGGCAGATTCAGGACTTCTCAAAAACTCTCTTCAGATATATGGTGAAATTTGTTTTGAATAGTCCTAAGGCTTCAGAAACTCGTAATTGTGGTATAAATCGCTTTTCAAGGTCTTCCTATCAGCCGCTTTCTATCAGGATCAGCGAGGTGATTTTTTTTCCCAGCGCGTGTGATTTCAGTAAAACAACTTGTTGCTCTTCAAAGTTTTGTTATGAATTACTGTTCTTCTTCCCCTCGATATTATTTCTATATAACTTGAGCCAGAGAAAACACCTCAGAGCTCTTTGGAAATTTCTTCTTTAGCCTGATCCTACAAGTATCAGAAACCACCCTGCCCAAGATTTGGGGAGGGGAGGCGGAGGGGTCCCTCCGTGGAATTACGTCTGCATCTGGCACGGCCGGCCGGGCTCAGCCTGAAGTGCCCCGGGCTCCCTGTCGCCCTCGGCTCGCTCCGCACCTCGCCCGGCCAGGGGCTCTACTTCTCCAGGTTTCTGCATCCCGAAGCCAGACCCGGCTCTGCGCAGCGCTGCCCGTCAGTCAGACCCCGCGGGCTGCGCCCCGTCCGTCGCTCCCCCGTGCGCCCCC
>WEIU01009083.1:597737-618064 GCA_013389925.1 Aegithalos caudatus
CGCCCCGCGCTGCCCCGCAGGTAGCGGCGGCGCCGGGCGGGCACCGCGCCTACCGCCCCGGAGGCGCAGGGAAGTCGGATACCTCTCCGTGAGCCTCCCTGCGTTCGGGCTCCGGGATGCTGACCCTGCGGTGCCCCGTGCAGCGGCACTCGACAGGTTGGCACTCGGGTACTTAAACCTGCAGCAGGACGCTACTGTGGGGGGAGAAAATAATAATAACAATAAAAAATAATCATTGCTTGCTCCGTTTTCTTTTCGAGACTGGGGTCTTCTTCCAGCTCGCAATGAAAAAGTCTGACCTCCCGGTTTATGCTGCTCCCTAGTACCTGAAGCTCACAGAGTAGACACCAAGGACCTGTATTTCCTGAAGATGAAAATCCTCATCTTGCTTTGTACAGTTAAATTTTGGTGTGGTTATGCAGATTTTTACAGCTACAGATCTGCTATACCCACCAGTTGATTGGGATCTTAAGAATTGAAATGCAGAGAACAAAATTTTTTCATTATTATATGGTAGCACTTACATTATTATACTGCTTTCCGAGTCCAAAAATCTTTCAAGACTGTTTGAGAGCAACAGTCTTTTGAGATTATTATACAGTTTGTATTTGAAAACTCTTAACTTCATGAAATGCCTTTTTTAAGGAAAAGTAGCACATAGCCCTATATACAGACTCTGGTGCCATTCTACAGCCCAACCTTAGAGGTTGGATCTGTCCTGAGCATACAGTTTTCCTTTGCCAAATAATAACAACAAAAATGTTGTTAGAGTTGCAATATACTGGTGAGAGTGACACTTAGAATGCATTAAATTTGTTGTATTTTTACCTTGAAGAGGTGATAGAGACCTTTATTTCTGATGGAGATCCATGAAACCTAACTTTAGTAAATGTATAGTCTATGCATTATTATTGCAAAATCACCCACAGATCTGAATCACTTACATGTTCAAATAGCATTTCATGTACTAGGATACAGATAATTTTGCTAAATAATTAGTTGTTCTTTCCTACTTCTACTGCAGTACATTAATTTTTCAAGAAATAGATCATCATCCATTTGATAGTTAATACGGTATAATTGCACAACCATAATAAAATGCCAGCAAATACTTTCCAGATAAAAAAAAAAAAAAAAAAAAATTAATGGTTCCAAAGGTGAAAAAATAGCTTTCTTAATTCTTAATCATGCTTAACTGGAGATGGTTCCAGATACGAGGTCTACAAAGTCAGAGAATTTCCTCCTAATGGTGTATTAAACTTTGATTTACAGCTCCAAGAAAACTTAACACTTCCCTGCAGCAGTCAAAAATCTTAATGTTTCAAATCCTAAATCAAAATAAAATCTTGTTTGAAGAAACAGTATGGATTTCTTTGTACACCAAGTATTTGGACTCAGGCTCTTCAGGGCTATGCTGTAGCATGGCAATGAAACTTTTTTTAAGGTTGTTCTCATGTGAAGAAACTTGAGGAGAACTGGAAGTTGGTTATTTTAAATAATCATGTAGTTGTGGGCCAGAGACAGAAAAGAGGAAAGAAAACCATTAAAATGGCCAACTCCAATCTTCTTCCATATAAATCTGTAAATCAGCTACTATTCATTGCTGCATTACCCCCACATAGCCAACCATGTTGTTTATGCCTCAGGGGGTTTTGTGGCCCAATACATTAGGCATGGTTGTATCAAATAGAAAACAATGTAACAGAAGGTTGGTTTTTTAAAAAAAATTCTCTCAATATTAATTGTAGCTCCCCATTATCTGCAACTTCATCACATTGTAATGGCTTCTTCCATCATGACAATAGCAACAGAACAAAAGCTGTTTCCAGCAATAAAAATCAGACAAGGAAGAGGCAGCAGGACAAGCTCATTGGGACAGTTTTTGATCTTGCTGGACAACTCTTTGGCTTACAGAACTCAGCAACACAAGCCAAGGTAGTAGAATGTCATCCATTCAGGGCCCATGGTGTACTTAAGCCTATGCACCATGGCAGGCATTCTTCCTACTTCTCACCTAGAGAGTTCAAGCAGATCATACCAGAATGCACTTTTATCAGGGCACCCTCAGATCCCAGTGTTTTGGGAAGCCCAGCCAGGATGTAGAAGGCTCAGTTCTTTCCATTTCTAAGCAGATTTGAGCTCACATCTCTCACTTAGAAAGGAAATAGCCTAAACAGCTGACCACAGAGCATTCCAGTGGAAGAATTACCTATGCTGTCCTTTTCAAACCCATATTATCCTTTGTTTTGATTCACGTGACCTTATTTTATTTTGAATTAGGTGGGAGGAAAAAGAAAGAGTAAGCTACTTACACCAGGGAAATACTAACATTCTGAGTCCTGTGCTAGTGACAGTAATTGAGGCTTTGACTCTATTCCCTTTTCAGATGAAGCTGACATTTTTAATAGAGACTCTGGACTTAAGCCAGTTTCAGTAGTGACCTGATTTGGAAGTCCTTACATCTCAGCTTCTCTCTGCCCTTGCCATATACAACAAACATGTAAAATACAGCATGAAAATAGCAAATAAAATCCAAATACCTTTTAAAAAAAATTATTTCCTTCTCTATTGCAATACTAAACAGCATCAGTAGCTCAGTAATACTGTGCCTGTAAAAGGAGAAAACCAACAAATACTGAGAATTACTTCTAGTTCAAAGGCACATTTAAGAGCAAAAGAAAAAGGAATACACAGAACTCCTGAACCTCAGTTCCTTTGAAACTACAAGTCAAGCTTACCTTTGAATATTTCCTGGAAATACCACAAGTCATTAAAGAAGGAAAACCTGGGAAGGGCTGATGTGGAATATCAGACCTAAGGATAAAGGAGAGAAAAGTTGAAGTGGAAAGAGATTTCTTTTGCTTCCATGATAGTGTGGTCACCTCTACTGCACTGTGGCCTTGTGGCCTTCAGGGTTTGATCTCAAAGGATCAAAGGCTGCACTGTCAGGCCAGTCTTTCAAGTTGCAGTAGGTCCATTGGGATGGAAAGACACCTGCAGTGGCAGGGGGCAGGTTCTTCAGGGAGCTACCAAAGGAGTCTCACAGAACGGGGAGAGAGTTCAGAAAGCCAGAGGATGCTCAGAAACATCTACTTTCCTCTTGTAAGAGTGTCGCTCTAGAGATGGACACAACACACTCTGCAACGTAGCAAAATCTCATTTATTTGCTGTGTTCCCTTTTTATACATTTCTAAACAAAGTGTGTACTTAAATTATCAGTTAATTAAAACAGCTCATAGTGTTTATTGGTACAAAGCAATTAACATCAATATATTTGGCAAGCATTCATAAAAAATCTAAATGCATGTATTCATTTCTGTTTCTTTAACTACAAAACTGCAAATATCCTTTTAATCGTCTCTGCTTTATCGGTTCTGATACCGATGACCTTGTTTCATCTTTTCACGGGTATACGCGAATCTTATCAACAACTTCTTCTGCTAACTCGGTCATTTGGCTCACAGACCCACTGTCAGCACCCCCCAGATAAAGTTTTGTTTGATTGAAAGGCTGCTATGGTTTTCAGCTGCATCTCATCAGGTGCCCAGGTGCAGGAGCAACTGAGTCCAAAGCAGACTGGGGGGAGAGAAGATGGCAGCTGCTGGAAAGGACTCTTGGAAGAGATCATTAATTGGAGTGGCATCTGTACTCAGCTGGACTTACCAAAGATTTATGTATATATTGAGCAGATAGGGTCTCATGGTTTGTCTTTCAGGGCACTGTTGGACAAGTTGGACATGCTGGCTGATGATTCTTATTATGGTAACTCTGATGATTCCTGGTCAGGAATAATGGCTCTGTTGGATGGCATTGCACAGTCATCTTACACAGCTCCGTGAATGGTTTTCTCTGTTCCAAGTTAATTTCCTAGTGAGTAGCCAGAGTAGGAGATGTGCAGATGCCATGAGGTGATGGATTCTCACAAAGGTGAGGGGAGTGGTGAGGTCCTGTGTTGATGTGAGCAGGGCAGGTGACAGCTTTTAAGACAAAGTACTGAAGGCTCCTTATTGCATGCAGGCATTTTGTTCATAGATTGTCTCTAGGTGTGAAGGACAAATGAATCCCACAGAGGAATTTTCCTGCAGATACTCTTCAGAGGGGCAACTCTTCCCATCATCTGGACAAAGATCACTTTCCAACAGAAGTCTTTCAGCTCTCAGGTCAAGTCTTTCAAGTCAGGCAGCTCTTCAAAAGGGCTTGGAAAGCTGCTTGATTCACCTAGTTCTTGTCAGAAGTATGAACTGATGCTAGGACAGGCTTCTTGTTCTTGTAAGTTAGTCTGTGTCCCTTATCCAGGGTCTGCATGTGGCTGGGGAAGAAGAAAGAGTCAGGAAGGAGATATAAAGGCTAGATGCCAAGGTGCATAGTCAGATGGAGTAACTGCAAAGTTTAATGTTCCTTCTGACAAAAGCTTCCTGAGGATGCAGCCGCTGTTTGTCAGAGGTATACTTCAGTAGAGTGGATGTGGATATAAGTACCTTGAGCCAGTTGCTGGGAAGCTGAAGCCCAAATCTGAGCCAAATCACTCATGGCTGAGTCTTTTTCCCAAGGCCTGGCATCCTGAAGAGAATTATACAATGAGGCCTAAACCAGGCTCTCCACTGTTTTGCTCTGGAACAAAAAAGTTCTGAACAAAAAAAGTTCAGGGAAGTATGCGACTACGAGGATGATGATGTCTGTCTCAACTTCTTAAACTACTTTTATTGCAAATAAAAGAAGCTAGACTGATAGTTTGAAGAGTGACAGCCCAGAAGGCCGAGGTCTTCTTTCTGTTGTACAAACTGAGCACCACAGGCAAGGCATATCCCTATCTCCTTCTACCTTTGAATGTTCCTCAGCTTCAGCTTGTACTGGAGAAAAGGCTTTATTAAAGCCTTCCTCTCTGCTGAGACTGAATGGAGAGCACTCAGAAGAAACATGCAAGATTTTATAGGGATTCAGAGAAAATCTGAGCTGCTAGGTTGTGAAGGAAATGTTGGGCAGAGACTGAGACTGTTAGAGGGGTGTGCTTTTGGCTGTGTAGATGTGGCTATATCACTGTCTAGTGGCTGTCCCATGGAACACAAGTCCCCTTCCTGCAGCTAGACTTTGTGGATACACCACGTGCTTAAATAATGAGTTTTATGTTTTTTAAGCCAAAAAATTTTCTCCCCCTGCTGAGGAACATGAAGTTTGTGATCTGCAACACATGGATCTCTTACAGAGGAGGAGATTTGCTCTTGAAGGACAGTTTATGTTGTTTTGGTCAGTGCAGGAATGAAGAAAGGAATCAGCTTTTGGTTATGAAATGCTTAAGGATTAGACTGGTATTGCACTACCCAAAATGAAATCTACTGGTCCAGCTAGGAGTGAAATATAAACAAGGCAAAATCTGAATTAAAAGCTGCTAGAGAGAGACAGCACCCAGTGTGCATTGGATAAAATCAGCAGCCCTGTGGACTGAGAACAATCCAACAACAACTCCAGCCCAGCTCCACAAATGTTATTGAACAAGTCTCATGAAGGTGTGTCCTATGTGAATTAGCCTTAAACAAAGAGGACTAAAAATCTCGAGCCTGTTCCTTCTTCCTCCCTGCTGTCTTGGTTTAAAAAGTTGAAAAGTCATGATTAAATTGGCTGCACTTGTTATTTAATATGTTTTATTTAGTTTGTATCTATGATTTTTTTAAATATTTATCATATTGCTAAAGAATGGTGACTGTTTTCATAGAAACTGGAGATGGAAGAGACCCAATAAGTTCACATCCAGTCCATCCCCCCTGCTGCTGCTGCAGAATTGTTCTGCATGTACATTTCCAGGACCACCTCCAAACTAATTTTGAAATGCTCTACTTTCTTGGCGAGGGTCTGTGCTCCTCGTGTACAGTTCTGGAAGTAGCTGGTGATGCATTCTCATATCACCTTCTATCCTTTCCCCCTTCATCTTCTTTATTCTCACATTTTCTTTACTCCTTTCCCTCTTCATCTTTGTTCTTATATTCCTTTTTGAGCACAGGCACTTCTTATTTGGTTATCCTTAAATGTTTCTTCTCCCTATTTAGATATTTTAAAAGAATCTGCACAGTTGGGCAGGGTTACTCTGGCAGATGCAAGCAGCCCAAGCAATATCATTTGAGCAGTTATTTGTTGAGCAACCCTACCCTGGAATATCCTGTCCTGGGGAGTATAAAAAACCAAAACAAAATCTCCAAGGTATTTGATGAATATCAAAGCAGAAGCACACAGAGAACATTGGCCCTCTATTAAACATAGCCAAGCACACTCTTCTTAAAATCCTATTCTGTTATAATTCTTTGGCAAGGAATTTTCTGCTAAAGATATTATTTATAACTATTGCAGTTCCTTTGTTTATTACCCAGTCCCTGTGTTGGTTTGATCTACAGGTCACACTTGGCCTACTTGAGGCAGCTTAGCGAGCTGTCTGTTTTCCTTCATGACAATCGTCTTGTGCTTCAGGAGCTAGCCATGGATAAAATAACAGTTTCATGTCCACATTTTATGATGGCAAAGAAAATTTTCCAGATGTGAGCCAGACAAAATGGATGTGGTGATATCTGCACCAGAAACCTGCCAGCTTCAAAAAAAAAAAATCCAAGAGGTAGAACTTGCTTTCCTCATTTCAGCTCCAGAGCCTGTCAACAACTATTTAAGAATCAGTGTGGTTAATAATGTGTCTATTTGATCAGAACTTAAGATCTTAAGAGACAACTAATGTGAAAAACCATGAGAATGAAGATTTCCAGCATGAGTACAATAACTAAACTGAAGGCAAAATTAACTACTATCTTCTCTTCTCAATCAGGTTCCTCCTGTATTCTCTGATCTTTCTTTGGTCAATTTTGTTTTGCTTGCTTTGTTGTTGTTTGGGCTTGGGTGTTGGTTTTTTTTGTTTCTTTTTTTCTTTTTTTCCTGATACTAGTTCTCTCACTGTCTTCCTTTATTTTCACATCTTTATTCTCCTCTGTGTTTCCATCATTTGGTTCAGGTCAGCTACATAAAAAACCTGCACACATTGCCCTATCCTTTTTACCTTAGGCTGAAACACAGAAGCAGCATATTAACCTGAGGAAACAGTGTTTATTAAGTCTGCAGGTCTGTAAATGTTATTCCCTTTGTGTTAGTCTGCAGTTAGTGAAATGTTGGGATGGAAAACCATCAAAGCTGACCTCAGAGGAGGCTTCCGAACATCTCTTCAGCACAGACAACCCAAGCAAAAGTTATACTATAGGATTAAAAACAAACGCAGAAATCAGAAATACATTGAAATCAGAAGACTTCTTGAAGTTTCAGGAGTGTTTTCCCTCATATATTTAGAAGGGCTTTTGGAGCACCTATATGTACCATACTGAAAATTTTCAAGGTGAAAACTGAACTGTAAGTGCTTATTTACTCTTAGGAAGCCTCTTGATCTTCTCTCATGTTTTCCTTCCCACAGCTCCTTAGCTCCCATCCTTCCTATTCTGCTGCTCTTCTATCAAGAGAATGAGTCACAGAAGTGCTGCATTTCAGCCAGATTTCTAGCCATATGTACATATGCTTGCTTCTTTGGGTTACTCTCCCAGCTCCTTTCTCTTGTAATTTCTATTCTATTTTTGAGTTGCACATACTATCTGCCCCAAAACTGTAGCATTCCCAGAGAATTTGCATGTTGAATAATAAACAGCCTTCTAAGAACAGAAGAATTGTAATTAGCTCACACACTAACTATAATCTTAAAATGTGAAGTATAATCCTAAAATTCAAACAGTCAGTGCTGTTTCATGTGACTGCAGATGTGAGCAGATTTTGACAGATTGGCTGGGTGTGGGTTTTGTGTTTGATTTTGGTCAGTTCAGGTATTATGTGCCTTGACAAACATTAACTGACATGAATTTTAAGTTCAGCTGCTGCCATGGTTAATTATTCTTGATGATGAAAATTAATAGCTATTTTTCTCTACAATTTTGTAAGTCAAAGTTTTGGTCTAGTAAAGACTGAATGCTAATGCACTGTTACATAAATTACAGGGATCTGCCTTTCCTCAAATGAGTTACTGTCTCCTATTGTTATCTAATTACAATAGACATGAAGAACTGGTGGAGTGAGCAGTGATATAAAGCAGATCCTTTAGGATATTTACTGTATAACACATAACAGGAGGTGACTCAAAGTGTAAGGTCTGAACAGCTCTTTGAAGGTTCTCTATGCAGTAAAGAGTCAGCACGTGGCAATATTTGCTCCTAAACTTCAGCCAGGACCTCGAAATTTGAATGAAAAATAATCTTAAAAACAAGATGAATGTAGTTCTCCATATCTTTTTAGATTAACACAAAATGCCATCAGTCTTCCCTCTGCACTCTACTCATTGACAACAATCTAACCACTTTAGCTGATGTTGAGTGAGAAATGAGATAACAAGAAATTCACACACATTGACATTTGTGCATGTATTCACTAAGGTTTAGGCCTCAACCGCAATGCAAGCACTTGGACATCTCAATGGACATGTAGATGAACATCAGGTTCACCCAAACAATGCATCCCAGAAAAGTGTTAATTTGTAAACTGGGGCTCTTCTGCCTCTGATTTGCACTACTGTGGCAACAGATGGAATGTTGTATCAAGTGTAAGTGTTCTTACTTTAAGACAGATGGCCTTAAAACTGGAGATGAGCAAGAAAAAGGACATAAGAATTATGAAAGATTTGGGGAAAAAAGCCTCAGTGAAAATTTGAAAGAGACAGATTTGTTTAGTTTATGAAAAGAAAGATGGAGGTGTGAGTTTATCACAGCCATTCAGTACCAACATGGTGATGGGTAAATAGAGTTCAGTTTCAAAGTCACAGTCAGATTTCTGGTACTAGAAGGAAAAAAGTAAATAACCTTTACTATTTGGTGTTCCAAGCTGGGGAGAATGAGATAGGTAAGCTCTCAGCTCCTCAGATATGGAGAGACACTCATTTGCCTACATTTACATGAGACACCTAGTCCAGAAAGACACACTTATTGGAATCTGAGTTTATGCAAATTCAGATTTGAAACCAAGTAAAAATGCTGACAAATAGTTGTCAGAACAATTACCAACAATTACTCATGCAAAATACTTTCTATTAAAAACTGGGGTTTTTTAGTAGTTAAGACATTAATACCAAATCCAACAGTCTCTATTACAGAGGAAGTCAAACTATATGTTCACAATGCTTCTGTCTTTATAATATCCCAGCCCCTGAATTTATGCTTTCATTACAGAATTGTTTCATCATCAGTCTTAATGAAGCTCTCATTAACCACCTCTGCTTTCCTGTGAAATGTTCACACGCACTATTCTGTCATTACTGAATAAATCTACTCATTAAAGAAAGGAAATAATTAATCTCCTCTTGTCTTCTGTGTCACAGTTGCTAATGGGATGATATGACATCTAAAATGTAGATTAGAAAGTACATTGTGTTTCTTTTTAAAAGCATAAAAAGCAATTTAAAATGTTGCTATTGTATTGTACCTACTTTATGTCATACCCTTTCCCACACTTATCATGCTTTAGAATGTGCTCCTTGGGTAGAGTGAGTCTTCAAGGTTTTGTAGCTGGCTTTTAAGTACTCATGTTTTGGTCAATATTGACATTGTGTTTGAAGAGTAAGGGAAAAAGAGGTAATCATGTTGAGTTATATGTCCTACTGCATTTTTTTCTATGTCAGTCTTAATAGTTTCCATGACAAGATGCCTTGACTAAGGAAGTATTTTGCTTCTTGGAAAGCTCTTTGCTCCAAAACCACACTTGTTGATGTACTAGCTCTCTTTTGTACATAGGAATCAACTCACTTGAATTAATATCCTCATTCAGTATTGCAGAGATCAGTTGGAGATAGTTACAAGAATGAGGAACTCTGCAAACAGGCAGTCTTTGTCCTGCTGGGCATTAATTTATTCCATAGGCTTTTACTGCTAGGTATTTGTAAACCTTTCCACCTTACCAGCTGTGACTTGGTCTAATTGGTCTGTAACAAATCTTGGTACAATCTTGTTTACCTCATTATCTGTCAGTGACTGGCCATTTTATCTGATTCCACAGGCACACCCACTCCTCTGCCTGGTGGCCGATTCAATAACTAAGTCACTGTTGAAATAAAACAAAGGGTTCTGACCCCAATAGTTCTGGATTTTTATCAAAAAAAAAAGAGCCTAACAAGATAGTTAGATGAATATAATTTACCACCTGGTTGAATCTGAAACTATGGCTCAATAGTTTCCTAGCACATCCACCTAGCAGAGCCATGGGGTTAAGGGATTTCTGTTTGCCTCCCTCAGATCTAAACACTCATTTACCCCTCTTTGTTGTTTGTGGTTGAGACTGTGGAAGTGGACAGGAAATTGGGGAATAGATCTGATTAAAGAGTCAAAATTAAAAATATGTATGCTTTTAATTTGGTCCTGTCTCCTATACAGAACCACAAACATCATTATGACTAAAGAGGCTGGATAGGAGGGAAAGAGAATCTGCCAGAACCAGGAGAAACAGCTATAAAAAGTGGCCTGAAGGTATCCCTTTATTCCTTGAGGTTTCCTGAAACTATTCTAAGTGTTCCAGAGTTAAAATATTAGTATTCTGTCTTTTTCTTTATGTTGATTATTGCATAGTCCTCCATGAGTAGTTGTCACACTTACTGCTTTCATTGTTTTCCTTCTCTTTTAGTCTTTACGCTTGCTTTGAGTTGTTTGCTTTTCTAGTAGCACTTTCAGCCCTCAGAAAATATTGTAGTTATTAATTTTTTAACTTTTCCCAGAATCCAATTTATTTTGCTTGGAGTTTGAAATAAACCCATCATCCATCATCTTGTAAGACAGGAGACAACACTTGGCACTGTAGCTTGGTGTTAGTAACATTCTTCAAACTTATTTTTCTACTGATGGTTTGTTTTGGGTGATGGAAAAAATTTTGTAATTTGCATTGGCTTTTTCTTATTTTTATTTTAATGGTATTTGGTTTTATTTATTTTACTCTTTGTTTTTAGAAGTACTTATGGAGTCCAAGAGGACTTACAGCGATTACAACTGCTTGCATCTCAGCTACCAGCTGTTTACCTTTGAGCTTCTTGTTGAATGTGGTAAGCTAGGAGATGCCATGTCAAGATTAAAAGCCTGTCATGTCCACATCCTGAATGCTGTCCTCAGCTCTGGTCTTTGCCACTGAAAACAGGATATACTGGAATTAGAAGATGTACAAAAGAATAAGGATTACCAATGAACTGGAATAACTTATGTACAGGCAGAGATTAAATATGCTGCTCAGCTTGGAAATCAGGCAGCTGAGGTATGTTATGGTAGAGGTCTGAAAAATCATGAATGTATTGGAAAAACAAAAGATTAATTTGCCATTTCAATGCCTCTCTCAGGACTGTTTTGGCTTTCAGGAAGGACTAGAACTGGTGGATTTTAGAGCCTGGGAGACAGTTGAAATGCATTTGGACTGTTCATTTACTCCCTCCCTCAGCATTTGTCACTGGTTACAGGGACAGTATGCTGCCTTCTTAAGTGGACCTTTAGTACACCTGGAAGTGGCTGCTCTCACCTGCACAGGCAGCCTGGGACCAGGGAAGGAGAGGTGGAGAGGAGGCCTGGATGCATTAGGCTGTGAGATCAAGTGTTGTGATTGCTAGGTGACTGCTGGATAGGTAAGGCAGAGACTAGGAGAGCAGGGAAAGAATCTGCCTTTTCCTCTTCTGTTCCTGCACTTTCAAGTGGCTTAGCTCACAGCTTTCACTGCAAGGCTGCTGTCTTGTTTCCTACCTTTCCCATGTTAACATTCTCTTTGTGACCTTTTGGCTTGGGCAAGCAGTTTCTTAAAAAAAAAAAACAACTCTTTTAGCATAGTCATCATAGAAGTAAGTTGTTCATGGCCATGCCTGTTTCTATTCCTGACCCTTTCACAGACACACAACAGTCCCTAAATTAAATATTACAGGCAAGGTATCAGTTAAAAAATATCTGCCCTGAAATAGACCTTAAACATTCCATAACATTTCCTTTGTCACCAGAAACCCTGCAAAAATTGAATGTTTTCTGCAGGCTGCTGCTTCTCTCTTCTAGCCATCACATTTTTCATTTCAGGCCAGCTACTTCAGTGTTGCTAATGTTTTCCCCTTGTTGTGCACCCAAAGTATAAACAAAGATCTTTTTGCACAAAACAAAGTCGAGTTATCATCTTTGATCAGCTTGTTTGGATCAGGTTCAGCTGACAACTACAGAGTTGTTTTTCCACCCCTATGCATTTTCAACATGCTGCAAATCCCTTATGCTTGTGGGATTTCTGTTTGTTTGCTTGGGTTTCTTCAGAGGTTAACTTCTCCAAGGAGCAGTGTGGAAAAGAGAGGAATGCAACAAATTTCCCAGATCCTGAGAAGCAAAGAATGTGTGTTGCTGGCAGAATATGATTGCTAAGAAACATCTTGGATGCCATCAAGCTAAAAGCATAAGGGCTGTGAAGTCAAAGAGTGCATCCACAGAAAAAAGGTGAAGCTGAAGCTGTCAGGCCTTTGAGCATATGGTGCACACATGAAATAGATCTTCAAGATCAAAGGTTAAAAGTTATTTTTTAACTCATGTAAACAGTTCTTTGTGCTTCCACAGTACCTCTCCTTTTGTCTAGGGATGCCAAAGCGTTTTTGTAACTCTGGGGACCATTACCTTATCTGACAATCAGGGACACTAATGTACAGGGAGTTGAGGTGCAAAGTCAAGTCACACAATCAGAAAGCAAGGGCTGGCAAAAGCGGAGACTGTGGCTTTCTCTGTGGACCTTGCTTTTACAACATCAAGGATTTAATTTTTAAAAGGGCCAAAAACATTTTAGTGGTGTGTTTATTACCAGGCTAACCCTTCTTATAGCCAAAAGACTACCAAAAGATTACTTCAGACTGTGATTTACCAAAGGGAAGACTGATACCTATGCATGTAATGAAACATTATTATTATTCCCATTTTAAAGATGAGATACTCAACACTCAGTCTTGTGTTCTAATGGATGAAAAGACACTTCTACCTCTGCTCTGCCCACCTTTGGAAGAGCACACATACTGAAACACACACCTTTAGACAAAGCAGCAGCACTGCTGCTGAAACTTTAGCCTTCCTGCAGGCTCTGATTTTGTCCCTGAACCCTAAATATCAACTCTCTGCCTGGGACACCACACATTGGGGTACTGATGCTGTCAGTACCAAAGAAATTATTTTCTGGATACAGAGCTTGACAACAGCAATGCTAGGCTTGTTTTGTCCATGTTTTGTTCATGTTTCTACTAAACATCAGTGCTCCAAGTTCAGATTTGGCTTATGCTTTTAAGTGATTACATATCTCTTCATTTGCCCTCATCAACCAAGAATGAAACTAGAAATAGCACGGTACTGAACAGATAGACCAGATTGTTCTTACAGTGCTATAGATCCTGGGATTGAAATATGAAGTGGTCGTTTCTTTGATCTAGAAAGTCTGAATAACACCTAGAGTACCAAAGTGGTCTAGAGGAAAGGGCATGATGGAATGTATTCATGTTGCCAGATGTCTGTGATTTTAAATGAATCACACTAAACACAAGCAGATGTTCAGAAAATAGGCAAAGTTGTTGGCAAAGGCCCTAGTAAGGACCACTTTAGAAGAGTGCCTGATTTGCAGTGTCTGGGTAGGCAGTTTACAGAGAAAGTCTGAAGCAGTTTTGGATTCTGTGAAGGTCTGATTTTGAAGTATCTCTTCTTCCTGAAGTGTCACAAAGACCCTAAGCTTACCAAAAATAGTGAATGGAAAATCTGTGGGGGAAAAATAATAGTCAAGATTTGAAATATTGCTACACTGATTTTGAAAACCACTTTTTCCATCTGAACTTCTGAATATATCAAACCTTTTAAAACATAAATGTTGGAAACCTAAAGGCATTCCAGTAGAAAAATAATGCCTAATTTTGAAAATATTAAATTCAGATAGCATTATCACTTCTTCCCCAGATTTTACTGAGTCAATTAATAAAAAGCTGCACTTTCTCACCCACAGAGTTGATTTCAAAGAATTGGATTTTCCTAATAAACAGTGTTACTTCAGAAAGGCCATAACTACTTTTAAGAGACACTGTGTTCAAAAGCAACGAAAAACTCCTCAAGTGGGGGCCTGGGAGCTCCTGCTGCTTGTCAGTAACAAACATATCATCACCTGGTGGTAACCAACTTTTTATCAACAGCTGCCAAAAGGTACTGGTCAGCAGGACCAGCACAGAAAACAAGGTGCTGATGCAGGTATTCTGAGTACAAGGTTACCTTACCAAGTTACCTTACCTTACCAAGTAAGATGAGGAGATGATAATGAGGGCTTTTTTTTTTTTTTNTGAAGACATCAATTAGTCACGTGGATAAGCACACAAGAAAGTTTGTTCTCTGTGGCCTGCAAATGAGACATGAAATAATTTGCAAGGAAATGTGTCTATTGCTATATGGTCCCTATCATGGTAAAACTCTAAAATTCATGATCAGGTTTGGAAGTTGGTCCCTACTGCCTGCTGCCAGCTTCCTGGCACTTCCCACTAGCTGTTTCTGCACTGTATTGCAGATGTGATTCATTTCTTTGGGTGTCTGGGAAGTGAGCAATTATAAAAAGATTATTATGGAAAATCTATTACAACTGCTGTGTACTTACTGCACATGTACAATATTTTAGGATTCAGGAGCCATGGAAATGTCAATGGCTGGTTTAAGAAACAAAGTTATTAATAAAAGATTAAGTGTATACACTTAGATGAATGACAAGCAGGGATATTTGCTTTAGACAGTGCAAAAGCATATTTTGACAAGAATATGGGGTAATTAAACCAATAAACCAAGGCTTCCTTTAGTCCACATTTGTCAACTGCTACTTGCAAACCTCTGACTTGTTTCCTCCACTGTGCTCTTTTTCCCTTGCAGATCAAAGTCTGCCCAGGTTCTAAGTATGCTTATTATCCAATTGCCACTCAGAAACAAACACATCCTTTTTTAACCCAGTTCAAGCAAAGCCCAGAATGGCAATTTCCTGTTGGAGAAGTGGTCTGCATCATCTGAGATCAGCTGTTGGGCAGTTGGCTAAACAAGGAAGAATGGCCTTGTGGATCAGACAGTAGAGTGATTCTCAGGAGATCAGATTCTGTACCTTGCTTTTTCACAACTTTCCTGAATGACTTTTGTCAAATTGCTTAATGCTGTGCTTTAGCTCTCTTGCAGTTTAGCAATACTTGTCTACTTCTCTTGGGAAATGCTTGTATATTATAGTGATGCTGACAAAGCCCCTAAATGTCTAGATAATTCCAATGCCAATTTCTGTATCCACCATGACATCAACCTCAGTGCTATAAAGATACCAGGACATTCACAGATGGCCTCTCTCAGTTAGCTTTTTTCTCAGTTTCAGTGTTTCAAAGTTAGTTTTCTCAGCTTTTCTTTGGAACCATTTAACTCCGTTGTTTCAATTCCAGGCTTTCTTTATTGCTGAAATGTTTCATTTATGCCAGATTATAAATCAGATTATAGCTAATGAAAACAGCAATTTCATTTTTTTCCTATCCACTTTCAAATGCAAGAAATAAGCTTATTGATATTTTCAACTAGTCAGCCATCCTTCTAATTTCGTTTGAAGCATTTCCCTGTGGCAATGTTAAAAAATTGCTGTGGTCCTCAGACATTTCAGTAGTGAGTTAGTCCTACACAGAATAAATGTGACACACAGAGAACTAGAGCCTTGACATGGCTCCCTCACTGATGGTAACAATCTCTCAGGTGCATGTCTTTGTGTCTGAGACTCCATTGCAGCTCATTCTGGGAATGTGTTACTGTAGCAGAGGTCCACACTATCAGTGACTTGGTTTTCACTCTCATCAGGGACATTGTAGAGGATAAGCCTACAATTATTTTTCCTATAACTTAAAGTGGTAGATTCCTCCTTTAGTTTACGAATCAAGAAATTTTACTTAATTAAAAAAATTCCCCCTTGTTTAATTTTACATCAGGCTGGATGACTAACAGGGCAACCACATCTCTTTTGCTGAAATCAATTGTACCTAGCACTCTGGTGTAGAAATTGCTGAACAGAAGCTTTGAACATCTTTACCTTTTCACGTATAAAAAAACCCCACAGAACACCCACATTTCCAAATACACAAATAGACACAGGTAACTTCGCCTCCTTTTACTGCTCTATGTGTGCTTACCAGAAAGGTGAGCCTGTGATGTTTCTTCTGATGCCCAGCCAGCATGGTTCATGCAGGATTATTTCCAGGGCCTGTTGTATTTTCTAGTTCTAAGTTCCTCAATTTTACGTCTTCTCACAGATCTTCTTCTGATCAGTCAAGAGTGGCTCTATCACTCACCTGTTTAATCACATCAGCTGCTCCCTGCTCTCAGAATAAGGAATAGAGTGAGTTTGCTTCTCTTCATAACAGGCATTTTTAAGCACTGGGAGAAGACCACTGGGCACATAGGTCAGAACAATCTGTGTTCTCTATTATGCACTCTATTATGCATAAAATCTGGCTCACTTCTTCCTGAAACTGCATTTCTACCAGCTATATTGGACTACTTGCTTAAAATAAAAGCAATGCATCTTCCCACTGAATGCTGAGAAGTAGTATTGCCATCATACACAAAATAATATTTTTCTGATTTTTTTCTCACTGAACTACTTTGAAGGTCCTAATGCTCCAAAATCTGGGTTTACCTAACAAATACTTAGAAGCCGTCGGTGGTGATCTGCTGTCTTCTTCATCTTTTCACATGAACATTTTGGTTATATTTACATTACCTGGAAGGGAAAGAAAGGCAAAGGCCCACTGCAGTTGCCCTGTGTCCAGTATACAGTATTTGTTGACAGACTTACTAGAGGCTTTTTAAGGAGTTCACTTGAATCAGGAGTAGTACTTCTCTGCGTGATTTTCCTGCATATATTTTTGAGCTTCTTGTGCAATTTGCCTTTCAGATAATACTTTCTCCATCCACAAAGGGCCCAATGACTTGTTTCTGAGCTCAAGAGATCTATGAGATGGCAAAATCGGCACAGAGATTGTTACTTTACTGCAAACTATTCACATATTTATAGTGAAAATTAGAAAAAATATTCTCCTACTGCAATCAAGGTATCAACTGCAACAACCCAAGTGATAATGATGGCTTTCTTCCAGAATATTGTGTATTCTTGGAACATGCAGAGCTGCTGCCACGACTAGATGGGTGGGAGACCCCTTTTTATTTTTTTTCCCTCTTTCCTGCACATGTGAGAGGGAAAGATGTAAAAGGAGTAGAGGTTTTAAGTGTTTTTCAAATCTTATCAAGGCAAAAACTTCCATTAATATTACTTGTACAGACAGAGCAGGAATGTACACAAAGTGTCTCAGAGAAGACCAGTAACATATAAGTAACATTTTTATATAAAGCCAATAAATAATTATGGCAATGTTTTCAAGTCTTTAAGTCCCATATGCTCCACAGCTTACTTCCTAAAATGCCCAGGGCAAGCTAAAAATTTGCTGCTAAAAATCCACAATCACGAGACTTCTTCCTTTGCTTGTGCACTGTAACATTGTGTTATCATGTGAGGACATGATAACACTATCTTACACCTTAAGGTGTTAAATTCACCAAGAAATGTGGCAAAGAATTTTTGATTTGCAAAATATTATTGTGACAGCCCTACCCAGCTTAACACTTTTGTCAGCACCAGTCCACATTGGAAAGGGGGAGTCACTTTGGGTGTGTAATAACTGTGATGCTGGAGCCTTCCCCTTGGGGTTAATTTTCAACTCACTTAAATGCTTGGGAATTGTCAGGGGCATGTAAAACAATGGATTTCCATGTCTCAGAAGTATGAAGTGTAAATGTAAATGGAAAGGATTGGTACTACTCCTCTTGGTTTCTCACAGTTCTGTCTGATGGATATTTTTTGTCTGACATTGTCTTGTATTGCCTGACATTCCTTCTTTTAGTGGTATTACTTTCTTTTCATACTGTATTTGTTTCTGAAATTGTACTTATTCCCACCAATAAAGCATTTAGGAAACAGCTGATGGAGAAGAGTATATACAATGGAGTTGTACAGTACTGTGGAGCTTAAAATCCACCATATGCTTATATTGACACGTGTCTAATGACCTGTGTTTGATAACCAAAATTATCAGGTCTCTTTCTTCACTGGTAAATAGTCCCCCAGTGCTTCTCTCTAGGTCATTTTTTGACATAGAGACATTTTGAAATCAGCCCATAAAGTGAATTCAGTGCAGGGAAGCCTCTGGTATTAGAAAAGAAACTTTCAACAGATTTTAAAATTTCTCTTGGAAATGCTGAAATCAATTGGCAAAGATTGCCTTTGGAAGCTGGGGGTGGGGGCACAAATAATTAAAAATGTAAATGGATTGTTTTGATATTTTATCTCTTCTCATTCTGTTCCAAATTTTGTTTGGATTGTGCTCTACTGTCACTATTGAAATTAAATGCTTTGGCTAGATTTTTTCAAGGTTTTAGAAATACTTGTTTTTATAATTTTCCTTTTAAGAGTATACTTTAAATTCTTAATGGTTTCTCTGAGATGAAAACTGCTTTCTATCAGCTGCAATTTTCACCTGCATGGTTTGTGAATTTCATTAAATAGGAACTTTTCCCCTTAGAGAGTCTCTGTCCCTGTCTCTGATGTGCTATCAACCATATTCTCATTTATTGGATGAATTAAATTCTTCCTGTTGCATTCAGTTGTCTGAATAGCTTTAGATTTTCAAACACACCTTATAATTAATTTTCTTCTTTTCTAAACCTCAGTCTTCTTGTCCCATGTCGTCTTTGCCTCGACTGCCTCAGAGTTCTGTTCACGTGAATAATTCTCCTTTTCCCTGTATTTTCTTCTAGCTTTACATGAAAATTTCCCAGAATAAGAATGGAGTAAATTGCAAAGAATTTGTTGAGAGTGGGCTAGACTTGTGGGATTGATCATCAGGCTGGCCAGAGTGGAGGGGGAGATGTGACAAGAAAACTAAAACGCAACATTAAACGCCAGCAGAACAAATGCGTAGGCTTTCGATACCTCATGTCCCAAGCTGCTGTAGCTGCTCTGGGGGAAAGATGGAAAGAGGAAGACGCTGGTGAGGTGACTTCTGTCCATGTAGCTCATGACAGAGGAGCTGCAGCAAACAAGGCTGATGGTAGCTAGGGCTGTATTGACAGCAGCAGTGCCAGGAGATTGTGTGAGGAGGGTGACACTACTGCTTTTTGCTCAGCACTTCTTAGACCACCTTTAGAATAGTGTGTTCACTCCTGGGTTCCTCAAGGCAAGCAATACATAGGTAAATTAGTGCAAGCTTGGTGGTGATGGGACTGGAGCACTTGCACTGTGAGGAGAGGCCACAGGAGCCCTCTCTGTTTTGCCTGGAGAAGAGATTCCAAATTGCATCTCTCCAACAACCAGAAGGAGGTTATTGAGAAGATGGAGCCAGGCTGTTCACAGTGGTGCATGGTGAGAGGATCAGAAATGGCAGCCAGAATCTGAAAGAAGAGCAGCTCAGGCTTGGTATGAGGTAAAAATGTTTCTCTAGGGGGACACTCAAGCAGCATAGCAAACAAGTACCCCTGGAAAGGTGTGCCATTTCTATCCTTGAGTCTGCAGAAGGACAAAAAAACTGTGGAAGGATCAGGTGAATAAATCCTATGAGGAGTGGCTAAGGGAGCTGAGGGTGTTTAGCCTGCAAAAAAGGGGTCTCAGGGGAGACCCTACTGCTGTCTACAACTACTTGAAAGAAGGTTGTAGCCAGATGCAGTGTTGGCCTCTTTTCCCAGGCAACTAGTGACAGGAGAGGATGTCGTCTCAAGCTGTAGCGGAACCAGTTTAGGTTGGACACCAGGAGGAATTTCTTCCCAGAAAGAGTGGTTTAAACATTGGAATGGGCTGCCCAGAGAGGTGGTAGAGTAATTGTCCCTGGAGCTGTTCAAGGAAAGACTGGATGTGGCACACAGTGCTCTGGTCTAGTTGATATAGTGGTGTTTGGTCAAAGGTTGGACTTGGTGATCTAGGCAGTCCTTTCCAACCTTTATTGATCCTGTGATTCCATGATTCTGTTTACAGGACCTGGCAGGACATGGTCCTGTGCAGCCCAGTCTGGTCTCAGTGCTGACCCCATTGGAAGTGTGAGGGGGAACTGGAGCTCTTCTGGCACTGCTTCCAGCCCTTGGCGCTGTGAGCCCACAGCTCTCCCTCAGCACGCCCTGATGGCAGCAACCCTGCCCCCCCAGCCTCTCAGAGACTGTCAGAGCCCCCTCACAGCCCCTCACAGCCCCTCAACCCCGCACAACCCCCCCTCACAG